>JARQOC010000003.1:635814223-636131649 GCA_033576535.1 Allobates femoralis
ATCTTTCTATATGTTGAGTTTCACACTGCTATGGTAATCTAGATACATTTCTTTGTATTATATATTATCATTTCTACTTTATTTTTGCTTTAATGTGCATAATACTTTGTATCCCTTTAGAAATGTTTTAATCTCATATAATGGGTGCAGATATTATTCATGTATAAAATTGTGGTCATGAAAGGAACATTGTAAGATTTATACAAGTACAGAAATACTATTATTCACAATATTACAATTATTTAATTTGATATAGCTCTCCATAGTGAATCAATGCACTGTTTCGGTTTGAAAGCACATATCCCATTAATAACTCTTTAACTTAAGTAAAAAATTAACATATAACATGACATAATTGGATATGCAGCAGAGAAAATGGCATAGACTTTAAGCCTTTGTTATTCTCGTATATTCTATACGCAGTCATACTTAACATTCAGAATTATTTGTGCTATGTTAGAGTGTTCATGGAATTTAAATGTAAAAAAGAACTCTTAAAATATCTTATGTGTGCAGAAGTGCACATGAAGAAAATAAAGTAAAATGTCTAACTTAAAACTACCACACTTGAGCCGCCCAAATCTTGTACAGACTAGAGGTTCCAGCTGTGCAGTCCCTGAAAGCCCATGTTTGACTAACTGGATGACTATGATGACCCTTCAAGTGTATCATGTATCATCTTAAAGGGAACCTGTCAGGTCATTTGTGCCCCCACACCTATCACTACCTGTCCCTGCAGCTTCCTACTACATCCCGAATCATCCCTGCCTGACCTAAATGTGTAGTGTAATGGTTGTACCCATTCACTCTGTGTCCATTTTTCCCCCACATTCCTTGATATCACACCCTGGTGGGCGTTATAATTAATTCAGAAGTGCATTCCGCATTTCAAGTCTATGGGTGGTTCCAACCTGGTATGACGCTGCTATGAGTCATTTCCAAACCTGCACAGTGTGGGGGTGTATTGGGTAGACTGGCCAGTTATAGAGCATGCACAGTGCACATTCCAAACCCAGCCAGTACACCCTATAATCCCCCACAATACACAGGACCGGAAATGATTCGCGCATGCGCGTCATATCAGGAAGGAGGCCCATGGATTTGAAAAGCAAGACCACACTTCTGAATTAATTATCACATTTACTATTTTATTAAATAATTAAAAAAAAAATGTGTGGGCTTTGGCCTATTTCTGATTGCCAGCCAAGGTAAAACCCAGACAGCTTGGGCTGGGATTATCAGCGTTCTGGGCTCCCCTATATTGAAAATCGCAGCCTGCAGCTGCCCCTTTAAATGGCGTATTTTTTCATAGCACCATTTTCAGTTGTTTTACCTGGCTCTTCCAGCGGCCCTGGTGGCAATTGCATGCTGGGTAATAAAGGGGTTAACGTCAGCATTGTATTGGCAGCTGGCAGTAAGCCCGAAATTAATACTGTTAGGTCAATATTAGACAGGCCACTATAACTGTCTAGTAAACATAAAAAGCACAACACGGAGAAAAACATTTTAATAGAAATAAAACACAAGACAACAATGTTTTCTATCTTTAATTAACAAAAAAACTCCTCTTTCCGACGATAATCTACAGGCAGAGAGAAAGGAACATCCTGTTATGGTGAACACCGCCAAGAAAATGGCTTCGGCTGTGCTAGGGTTGATGTCAGAATCAGGGTTTCCTGAGATCATCCGAGGTGAACTTGGATGAACTCGATGAATTCAGCTGTAGTAACCACTTTTATAACTCACTTTACAGCTGTGATCCAGGGTGTGATACAGTTCTTAGGGGTCATCAAAGTTTACAGCCAGCTCGTCAGTGGTGAATTCGGATGACCCTAATGAACTGTATATACAGCACCTGGTATTGAGCGAGACAAGCACGGACTACAGCTGACTTTGCATGGGCCTTACCACGCTGAGAATCCCAGTCCCTAGCTGCTTGGGTTTTACCTTGCCTGGCGATCAAAAATAGGACAGAGACCACACATTTTTTTAAATTTTTTGTTTTAAATAATAAAAAAAAATAATGAGCTTCCCTGTATTTTGAGTGCCAGCCAAGGTAAAGCAAGGCAGCTCGGGGTGGCAGCCCATAGCTGTCCACTTTATCTGCACTGAGAATCAAAAACACTGTGACACGCTATGCAAAATTCTTTAAATTATTTATTTTTACACTACTATGATCTTCAATAAAATATCGGTAACCCAAATAGGTGTAGTGCTCAAGTAGGGATTCCAGCCCGTTAGGTATGTACAAATAACTTGGCACAAAAATTTGATGCTTGAAGTTTTATTCAGTAGCAAAAAGGGGTGGACAGAATTTTAGCACACGTTTCGGCACTCTGGTCTTCAAAAGTGACAATAATTCTTGTCTCTTTGCTACTTTCTGTTCGGTGTATGGCAGCAAGAATTCACATTGGCAAAGACTGATGCTTATAATGTATGCACCAAGGTGACGCTTCTGCCTGCAGCACCTCAGTGCATACATCATAAACCTTACCTATCATATCTTTTCTAACTATGTGGATTGTTCTTAATAAATAGAATCCCTATTTTGCTAAATCAACTATGGTTCTCTTGTTTGATTGATACATCATAAGCGTCAGTCTTTGCCAATGTGAATTCTTGCTGCCATACACTGAACAGAAAGAAGCAAAGAGACAAGAATTATTGTCACTTATGAAGGCCGGAGTGCCGAAGCGTGTGCTTTAATTCTGTCCATCCCTTTTTGCTACTGAATAAAAATTCAAGCATCAAATTTTTGTGCCAAGTTATTTCTACATAGACTACTATGATGTCAATCAATGGGTGAAGGGCCTAACAGCCAATCACAGATGCTGTCCCAGAGAATGGGTGTCTGACTGGCTGCTGGACTAACCTGAAACAAGCCCATACATTCTAGCATCTAGAATATATGGGTAGTTTCCAGATTATCCCAACAGCTAATCAAAAATGCCCCTTCTCCTTGACAGCATCTGTGATTGGCTGTTCGGTCCCTCTGCAGTGAAAATCCAGGAAGTTAATGAGCGGTACGTGGGACAGTGGGACGTGGTTAGTATGGCACGCTGCTTAATAACTGTGATGACATGGATTTTTTCAATGCATACTAAGAGTTAAATTCTTAAATTGGCCAGATATGTTTGTATTTGTTTGCTTACTTGTGATAATCCACTCACTGGTATTATTCCTTTCTTGGTGTGTGCCTGCCGAAAGCGTGGTGCTGCTGGTTTTGAGTAGGTAGCCCTGGAAGCTCTGAGGCATGAATATTCTAATCCCAGCAGGCCATAGGTTAGGCATACAAGTTTCAGATGCTGCCATGTCCAATTAAACCAGCTTAGCCATGGGACAAGGACTGGAGTGGAAGTACAGCTACTATAAGAAACTGCAACTACAGGTGGCATGTCAGTTTCGACAAATCAAATTCAGGGACACTGACACCCGGTCGGATTTGATCCAGGAATTGAACCATTGGCATACCCAGATGGATGTGGAGAATATTGAGGACCCCGCTGAGATTGACCCAAAGGATTTAAACTGTGTGTTTAAACATCATGGATTCAGTGAGAGTGTGGAATCAATCTAGTCCCAACCAGTCCGAGTCAAGGTATTGTTGGCTGCATTGGGGCCCAAAGCCTCAAGAGAAGAGAGGGCTTGGTTTCTGGAATATGTTTTGGGAATTCCATCTGACCAACTGCTAGCACCAGCCGCTCGAGTAGGATTATTCCGCTACCCAGCAGAAGCTCCACCAGTACAATGGTATACAAACAGGGCCTGTGACTCGTCCAATCCATGGTGCTGTTATATGTGTGGACACCTTGGACATAGGGATAAAGATTTTCCACAAAGTTGGGACCCCATACTTGGAGCCCATTTACCAGCACAGCCAGTCCAGGTCAGTGACGTACAAGCCCCAGAACTACAACATGTTTCTTTCACCACCCTAGTAAGGCCAGATATTGTTTTCCCAGACCCTTCACCATGTTCCCAATTATCCATCTCCCTGGCTGAGGGTCAGTGCTTGGTCATTCCTCTGACAGGTGTGCAGCTGGACGGGGTGACCAACCAGGGAGAGGGTGAGGTGGAACTTGAAGACAGCGTTATCCTTCTGAGGATACCCCACGTTTCCAGCCCCATCATTCTCCTATGAGCCATCAACAGTGAGTAAACCTAACCAGACTGTGGCCATTAACTGGGGGAATTAACAGCAAGAAGTTCATGGTAGCCCAACTTATGAATCCCATCTTAGTGCTCGTCCAGAGTATGTCACTCCAACCTGGGGGAGGTAATCTGGGGGAGGTGTATAGATAGAAGCCTCGATTGCAGTCCTACCTCTATGGCAATGAGTTCCCAGTCCTCACTGACCACAATCCATTAAGTTGACAAAATCGTACTGCCGGGGACAAAAGTCACTTGCTCAGGTGGAGTCGGGCATTACAATCTTACAATTTTTCCATCTAGCATGAACAGGGCAAAACCATGGAAATGCAGATGGGCTGTCTCGACAGGTGGAGAAGGATGATCGGAAACACATCACATCTGGCTAATTAAGAAGGGGGAGGAATGTGACGACATGGACTTTTTCAATGCACACTAAGAGTTACGTTCTTACATTACTAAGATATGTTTGTACCTGTTTGCTAACTTGTGATAATCCACTCATTGTTTTTACAAGACTTATAGGAGTGTGCTAGTGTTTAAAGTTTGTAATGTATTTGTCTCACCCCTTTGTCAGAGAAGGTCATGACACAAAGAGATTAAGTATGCGAGCCTTCAATTGTATTACTATGTGGATTGCTAGATTGTATGTAACTTATCTGTCTCTTCCTCTCCCCTGCCAGAAATGCATTACTACTAGAGATATTATGTATGCTTGAAATCTAGACAATGAGAGCACAGTCTTAGTAAACCAATCATGAAGTTCCCAATGTTCTGAATTGAGTGCTCAGGGGTATATAAGAAGGACTGTTCATTTTGTCCAGGAGCTAGCTATATGAGACCAATACCAATCTAAGATCTGCGGATCCGATTGGCAGGCCAAAACCCGAGGCCTAGGCACTTCCGTGCAGACCTAGGGGATCAGAACCTGGATTATAATACTACATGGACTCCAGCATCAAATGCTAGGATTTGGCTGGGATATCAATGACTACATAAGGAAGAAACCCAGGTTTGGACAATCCAGTCACCTGGCTATAGACTTTGAAATGCTCGGTCAGCTTTCTAAATCTGGCATTATTCCTTTCTCGGTGGGTGTCCGCTGGTTTGGAGTAAATAGCCCTGGAAACTCTGAGGTACGACTATTCTAATCACTGGTGAGCCAGGGGAAGGGTGACAAACTGTTGCCTGTTACATTTTATGTATTACTGGTTATGTGTTATATGCTGTTAACTGTTTGGGGATCCAATAAAGTCTTAATATTGTTATTCCCTCACCCTGTGTTGTCTGACTAGTCTTCCGCTCACGGTTAAGGAGCTTGGGCGTTCAGTTGGGATCAGCCATGGTCCACGCTGTCTTTCTAAAGACGGATGGGCCAGCCGACAAGAGCACCCACTGACCTCCGTGTCTCCACAATAACTATTTGCTTTCTTTTTACAGACCCCGCACCCAAAACCTAACTGTAACACAGACTTTGCAGGGAAGTCAGTGTTTGGGATCTGTGCCCAAACACTAGGTGTTCAGTATGGACCCTGAACTTTACAGTTCGGGTTTGCCCATCACTAGTTGAGAAGCAATAAGTTACTCATCTTCCGGCACTCCTGTGGTGATGTCCAGCATTGTCCTGTCATCCCTGGAGGCTGCAGAGATCAGTACCTCTGGGACCCTGATCATGTGACCGAGTGACATCACTCAGTCACATGGTGCACTGCAAGGTCCTTGAGAACTATGCAGAGAGCTGTAAGTGGGTTCTACAATCTCAAGGATGAGAGAACATCGCTATGGCAACAGTGACCTCACCGCTTACAATTTGAAAGCGCTGAATCCTGTGCTATACTAAAGTGATAAAGCGCAGGTCTCAGCACTGTCATATGGTCACCGTTGCCATACTAACTGCTGTTGGTATGGACAGCACTGCGACCAACGCTATCGTAAAGTGATAAAGCGCAGGTCTAAGTACTAAGTTCAATTGCTGTTGCTATGGCAATGCTGACCTCACCGCTTACAATATGCAAAAACATTGAGACCTGTGCTATAGTAAAGTGATAAAGCACAGGTTTCAGCGCTGTCATATGGTCACCATTGCTATAGTAACCACTCTTGCTATGGAGAGCACTGAGACTTGCGCTTTACCGCTTTTCTATAGTGCATGTCTCAGCGCTTACATACACTAAGCACTGAGGTCAACGTTGCAATAGCATAATGTAGACATAATGAGTATGTCACCAAAGCACAATCACTGTCCAGATTGTGGAAATGCAATCTGACTGCAACAGCCGATCACAGAGGTACTCACAGAGTGTGAGCATCTGTGATTAGTTGTTTGTCTGACAGTGCAGTGAGTATGCTTAAAAGGTGGCCCTGGAAATGATTCAGGCGGAGACTGAGCTGACCTGGAAGTGATTCAGCAGGAGCACGGGAGACTGAGCGGCCCCAAGAGCAGCAGCAGTAGTCTGGTAAGACTGATCTACCTGTTCTATATCTATCTATCTTAACTAGGTTCTGTCACATCTGCATGGGAATAGTAGGCAGACAGTGTAATTCATGTCTGCCTACTGTACCCATCAATGAAAACCACAGATATGTCACCCACCACATATTTAATTTATATGGACATTTATATCCAGTGGGTATATTTAAATCTATATATACAAGGACCAATCACAACAACTTCTATAGGCAACCAAAAGAAATACAAAAGCAATCCAAGGTCCAAATAAGTGAGGTTTACTTTATTAATCAGATGTGCGTAACAAAGTTAAAATTTGGGGAGCATACATGATAACCACACCGCAGCTGTAAACACAGCGGGGAATATTTATCCTGTAGTTGAATCATTTCATATCTCAGAATTAATGCAGTACACATGTATTTCAAATCTCAGAATTAATCCAGTACACATGTTTCAATTAGAGCAGATGCAGGGGTTTGGAATTAAAGGGAACCTGACCCCTAAAAATCAGTCCCCAGACCATTTCTACCTGTCCCTGCACCTCCAGGAATGCATGGTAGGCATCCCCTTGTGTAAACAAAGGGTATTTGTAAAGTATGTAAAAGTGCTTTTATTACCTTCCTTTCTGCGGCTTCTCAGTGCTTGAGAAGTCACACAGGGCGTTCCCTGTGGCTTCTCAGCGCCGCCTGCAGATCGATTATTCATACCCAGATCGGCGTGCTAAGGCAGTGCGCGCTCCCTCGCCCCACTCCATGGGCGGTATAGGCTGTATGATGCAAATCGCGTCATATCCATATCATAGGACTTCGCGCTGCGCATTGCGCATGTGCGAGTTTGCTCTGCAGCAGCTAATCCCAGACTAGCTGCATATATACTATAAAATAATAGTCAAATATATACACAAATACTTTTTTTTTGCCAGAAATGCTTGGAGGCTAAGAGAAATGAAAAGAGACCTCAGCTCTGCACAAATTTAGCTTTTCCGCGCAGGAGCTTCAAATTCCTCCAGTGACTAAAGACAGTTTTAGTGCATATCCTATAGATGTATTAGAAATATTCCAGAGGCAAAAAGCAAACAAACTGATAATGCTGTACAGTACAACTATATATTTCAGTTTGAAAAGAAAACTTTGAAAGTGAATTTGAGAACAATTTCTCTCTTAAGGATAGTTTGTTAACTAATGTGAACAACTGGAGGTAAATCACTTAGACAACTATCCCACCCACCGAGTTAGAATGACTGCATTTGAAGAAATAATTAAGCTCTTGATTTTTATTAATTATCTCATTTATTATTCATCTATATTTCTTGACACTGTGAATTTAAAGCTTTTATTATTCTGATTATATTAGAGGAATACTTCTCAATATGAAATAAATGTTAACATACAAATAATAATAACTTCATGCAGTCTGCATAGTTAAAGAAAGCAGTGGGCCCCATCTGACAGAAGGTCCTCAAGCACAATAATGCTGGGATTGGTGAATCCACATCTTACAGGGAAAAGCATTAGAAAAACACTTTTGAGTAGCATATTTGAGGACATAAATGAAATACATACTGTAAATTCATACTGTAATAAATATGGTTGCTTATTGATAAGTATATACCCATTGATAGCTTAAATGGGTTTTATGAGATTGAAGAAGAGTCTATTTTTTTTCCCAGACATCCACATTAAATACTACTACTTTAAGTACTGAATTGTAATTTTTTTACATAATTGTTACCTATGACCGTCTGTATATGAACCACTGAATTGTAAAGTCCTGCAGAATATGTTATATAGAATATTATATTGTAGTTTTTACTTAAATTATAAGGACAAAATAGCAAAAATAATATTCCAAATACTAAACTCGTCAGATTGCAAAGCATTCCTATGCTGTATTATTTAAAACCCTGCTTCAATTTTTATTTTTTTCATTGCTGGGGTGTGGCTTTTAATCTAAGTCCACTGCCCTGGTGTTATGTTGATCCTCGATTGTTTTCATATTTTACCACTCTCGTGCAGCAGCACTAGCTCTTGTATCCTCAACTTCTGAATGGCCGGAAGTCAGACGTTACATGACAAGCTCCCAATGACTCTCTATGATAGTGAAAACAAGGCTCTCATAGACTGGCACTGAAGAGCTACCTCTGGGTCTCTACATGAAACAATGGAATAGCTGGCATGTCATAAAATGCCCAACATGGATGTGAGCGGAGGTGAAAACAAAGCCACCGGAAGGTGAATATAGTACTTTGATTTAAAAAGCCATTGTAACAGTGGAAAAAACAATGCTGGAGTGGTGATTTAAAGGAACCTGTCATGTCATTTTTATTATTAAACCACCCCCAATGTTATTTAGGTAATGTAGTGTTCATTAATAACCTTTTTATAAAAGAAAAATTGTTATATTCATCCCAATAAAAGTATTTAGATACAAACAAATTTTCATTAGCAAGCTGGGCAAACAGTCAATCAGTCATCCGCTTGGTTAATAGTTACCAGCTCTGTTAACTGAATTTTTAGCAATGAAGAAATTCAGTAAATGTTGACAGGACCTGTGTGATGTCACAACCATGTGACTATAATAGGCAGAGCTAAGTCTACATGGACCTTAACTATTTAGCTCCCAAAGCTCCTCCTATTAAGGTCACATGGTATTAACTTCACACAGGTCCTTTACACAGAGCAGTTGGCATTGCTACAAGTTCAGTGACATATCTGTTAAGCATTATCCAGCCAGATGACTGCTTGACTGTTTGTCCAGCTAGCTAATGAAAATATGTAAGTATCTAAAATGCTTTTTGGAATAAATACAATAATTTTAAAAAAGGTTACTAATGAACACTTTATGATCTAAATAACATTGGGGTGTTTTAATAACAACAAAAAACACTACAGGTAGCCTTTAAACACTTTAGCAATGCCTTAGGGAGCGGAATTTTTCTATGTAAATATGGGTAGTCACTGTACGTAAAACATACATTTGATGTAACAATCATGAAAGTAAAACACTTTTCTTTCTCAAAGTGCTTTACTTGGAAACTTTTACAACAAAGTTGATATGATCATAGCCTATGACACCATGTAATCACAGTCATAAGTATTTATTCATATGACTACATGCACACTTCGGATCAGAAATAATTAAGATTCATTACCCCTCACCTCTCACAAAAGGAAGAAATTGTGACTTTAATTAACTTGATTAAAATGATTAACTCATCTTGATGATTTTTTTTGATTAACTGAATTATAATAATTAGGATAATAATACACGTTTAGTTGAATTAATCGCACACAGGTTGTTTGCAAATTTAAGTACATCTTAAATACATAATGTACAATTCAGTGAAATCAAAAGGGATGCACATTAGGTAAAATTGTACATAATTATATACTTTTTACATAAAAAAAATGTTAAGATTTTGCTCCTAGAAAAAAAAACAAAAGAAAAAACTACCCTTGTCTCTAAAGGTATTTATTAAAATTCAATACACTTACAATTGTGGCCAAAATTATTGACACCCCTGCAATTCTGTCAGATAATGCTCAGTTTCTTCCTGAAAATGATTGCAATTACAAATTCTTTGGTATTATTATCTTTATTTAATTTGTCTTCAATGAAAAAACACAAAAGAGAATGAAGCAAAAAGCAAAACATTGATCATTTCACACAAAACTCCAAAAATGGGACGGACAAAAGTATTGGCACCCTCAGCCTAATACTTGGTTGCACAACCTTTAGCCAAAATAACTGCGATCAACCGCTTCCGGTAACCATCAATGAGTTTCTTACAATGCTCCACTGGAATTTTAGACCATTCTTCTTTGGCAAACTGCTCCAGGTCCCTGATATTTGAAGGGTGCCTTCTCCAAACTGCCATTTCATTTTTAGATCTCTCCACAGGTGTTCTATTGGATTCAGGTCTGGACTCATTGCTGGCCACCTTAGAAGTCTCCAGTGCTTTCTCTCAAACCATTTTTTACTGCTTTTTGAAGTGTGTTTTGGGTCATTGTCCTGCTGGAAGACCCATGACCTCTGAGGGAGACCCAGCTTTCTCACACTGGGCCCTACAATATGCTTCAAAATTTGTTGGTAGTCTTCAGACTTCATAATGCCATGCACACGGTCAAGCAGTCCAGTGCCAGAGGCAGCAAAGCAACCACAAAACATCAGGGAACTTCCGCCATGTTTGACTGTAGGGACCGTGTTCTTTTCTTTGAATGCTTCTTTTCTTCTCCTGTAAACTCTATGTTGATGCCTTTACCCAAAAAGCTCTACTTTTGTCTCATCTGACCAGAGAACATTCTTCCAAAACGTTTTAGGCTTTCTCAGGTAAGTTTTTGCAAACTCCAGCCTGGCTTTTTTATGTCTCGGGGTAAGAAGTGGGGTCTTCCTGGATATCCTACCATACAGTCCCTTTTCATTCAGACGCCAACGGATAGTACGGGTTGACACTATTGTACCCTCGGACTGCAGGGCAGCTTGAACTTGTTTGGATGTTAGTTGAGGTTCTTTATCCATCATCCGCACAATCTTGCGTTGAAATCTCTCGTCAAGTTTTCTTTTCCGTCTACATCTAGGGACCAAAAGACAAACCAATACCCCACAATTTGTTATAGTTTAAAACTAACTAAATTTCCACAATTTCAGTTTTCTGTCATTGTGGTTTTTTCTTGCACTCTTTTGTTGCTGTGTGTAGCTGGGCCGTATGGGTGCGTTTGTTCCGGCGCAGGTAGCGGTGTTGAATGCCACAACAGCCCGCCTACTGAAATGGGGGCTTATGTAAGAGGCTGGGCATACACTGTGCAGGCCTGTGTGAACTGCGCCCTATATGGAGCCCATTGTGTGTGCAGGACAACCAGTGGTCGCTCCCTCTGTGTGAAAGGAGGTTGCTAGTGATTGGGGCTGGTGTCTTGCATTCATAATGCCTTCAGTTATAACCTGGGCAAAGCTGCAGACAGCACTGAGTGTAATGGTCGTCTGACCAGAATCTGCTGTGGTAAGAGAATTTATTTTCTATTTTGTCCTTTGCTCACTTGAGATAAGAATTTAGTGGATAGGACTTGTGATCCGTGGGGAGCCGTGTAGGGGCTCACAAGCTTACGTGTTTTGGACCAAAAGACAAACCAATACCCCACAATTTGTTATAGTTTAAAACTAACTAAATTTCCACAATTTCAGTTTTCTGTCATTGTGGTTTTTTCTTGCACTCTTTTGTTGCTGTGTGTAGCTGGGCCGTATGGGTGCGTTTGTTCCGGCGCAGGTAGCGGTGTTGAATGCCACAACAGCCCGCCTACTGAAATGGGGGCTTATGTAAGAGGCTGGGCATACACTGGGCAGGCCTGTGTGAACTGCGCCCTATATGGAGCCCATTGTGTGTGCAGGACAACCAGTGGTCGCTCCCTCTGTGTGAAAGGAGGTTGCTAGTGATTGGGGCTGGTGTCTTGCATTCATAATGCCTTCAGTTATAACCTGGGCAAAGCTGCAGACAGCACTGAGTGTAATGGTCGTCTGACCAGAATCTGCTGTGGTAAGAGAATTCATTTTCTATTTTGTCCTTTGCTCACTTGAGATAAGAATTTAGTGGATAGGACTTGTGATCCGTGGGTAGCCGTGTAGGGGCTCACAAGCTTACGTGTTTTGGATCAAAAGACAAACCAATACCCCACAATTTGTTATAGTTTAACTCTAGGGAGGTTAGCCACAGTGCCATGGGCTTTAAACGTCTTGATGATACTGCGTACGGTAGACACAGGAACATTCAGGTCTTTGGAGATGGACTTGTAGCCTTGAGATTGCTCATGCTTCCTCACAATTTGGTTTCTCAAGTCCTCAGACAGTTCTTTGGTCTTCTTTCTTTTCTCCATGCTGAATGTGGTACACACAAGGACACAGTACAGTCGTTGAGTCAACTTTAATCCATGTCAACTGGCTGCAAGTGTGATTTAGGTATTGCCAACACCTGTTAGGTGCCACAGGTAAGTTACAGGTGCTGTTAATTACACAAATTAGAGAAGCATCACATGATTTTTCTAACAGAGCAATACTTTTGTCCACCCCCTTTTTTATGTTTGGTATGGAATTAGATCCAATTTGGCTTTAGGACAATTCTTTTTGTGTTTTTTCATTGAAGACAAATTAAATGAAGATAATAATACCAAAGAATTTGTGATTGCAATCATTTTCAGGAAGAAACTGAGTATTATCTGACAGAATTGCAGGGGTGTCAATACTTTTGGCCACTACTGTATTTATGCATTTATCCTTTACAGATTTCATGTTAGCTAATGCTTTACAGCTATAACATGAAATGATGAGGGTTTAGTACTACCCTGTTTTGGCTAAAATAAGACAGGGGGATATTGCATGGGAATATTGGGGGCTGCAAGGGAATACTGGGACTTGGAGTGGGATGGAGTGTCAGACAGATATGGTGCGCTTCCTAGCCACAAACAACTCTACCTTACTTTTGTATTTCTTATGCAATCCAAGTAGGAAGGGGAAATAATTATGTCAATCGCCCCCCCCCCCCCATTCTCAAAATAGGGACATTTAACTGTGACTGTCTACCTTGCAAGTGTTCATTTAATTTTTTTATACACATCTGTTTTACTAGTCAAATTTTACATCACTCCAATGCAAAACCTTGTGCAGCTGTTTTTTTTGGGCATGTACAGTACAGACCAAAAGTTTGGACACACCTTCTCATTCAAAGAGTTTTCTGTATATTCATGACTATGAAAATTGTAGATTCACATTGAAGGCATCAAAACTATGAATTAACACATGTGGAATTATATATTTAATAAAAAAGTGTGAAACAACTGAAAATATGTCTTATATTCTAGGTTTCTTCAAAGTAGCCACCTTTTGCTTTGATTACTGCTTTGCACATTCTTGGCATTCTCTTGATGGGCTTCAAGAGGTAGTCACCGGAAATGGTCTTTAAACAGTCTTGAAGGAGTTCCCAAGGATGCTTGGCACTTGTTGGCACTTTTCCCTTCACTCTGCGGTCCAGCTTACCCCAAACCATCTCGATTGGGGTCAGGTCTGGTGCCTGTGAAAGCCAGGTTATCTGGCGTAGCACCCCCATCACCATCACACCTCCTCCTCCATGCTTCACGGTGGGAGCCAGGCACGTAGAGCCAATCTGTTCACCTTTTCTGCGTCGCTCAAAGACACGCTGGTTGGAACCAAAGATCTGAAATTTGGACTCATCAGACCAAAGCGCAGATTTCCACTGGTCTAATGTCCATTCCTTGTGTTCTTTAGCCCAAACAAGTCTCTTCTGCTTGTTGCCTGTCCTTAGCAGTGGTTTCCTAGCAGCTATTTTTCCATGAAGGCCTTATGCACAAAGTCTCCTCTTAACAGTTGTTGTAGAGATGTGTCTGCTGCTAGAACTCTGTGTGACATTGACCTGGTCTCTAATCTGAGCTACTGTTAACCTGCAATTTCTGAGGCTGGTGACTTGGATGAACTTATTCTCCGCAGCAGAGGTGACTCTTGGTCTTCCTTTCCTGGGGCGGTCATCATGTGAGCCAGTTTCTTTGTAGCGCTTGATGGTTTTTGCAACTGCACTTGGGGACACTTTCAAAGTTTTCCCAACTTTTTGGACTGACTGACCTTCATTTCTTAAAGTAATGATGGCCACTCGTTTATCTTTACTTAGCTGCTTTTCTTTTGCCATAATACAAATTCTAACAGTCTGTTCAGTAGGACTATCAGCTGTGACCAGACTTCTGCACAACACAACTGATGGTCCCAACCCCATTTATAAGGCAAGAAATCCCACTTATTAAACCTGACAGGGCACACCTGTGAAGTGAAAACCATTTCCGGTGACTACCTCTTGAAGCTCATCAAGAGAATCCCAAGAGTGTGCAAAGCAGTAATCAAAGAAAGGTGGCTACTTTGAAGAACCTAGAATATAAGATATATTTTCAGTTATTTCACACTTTTTTGTTAAGTATATTATTCCACATGTGTTAATTCATAGTTTTGATGCCTTCAGTGTGAATCTACAATTTTCATAGTCATGAAAATACAGAAAACTCTTTGAATGAGAAGGAGTGTCCAAACCTTTGGTCTCTACTTTACCTACCTGGAGTTTCTTTTCAGCCTTTTTGAAAATGATGATTTAATTTTATTTAAAGTAAATAAAAATGTCAGTATTTTTCCGTGCAAGCCTGTTTTTGCTGAAGTATCTTGCTAATCTAATTTGACTATAACTGTACATGACACATTGCGATTGCAGCTTACTGCCACTTTTTGCTTTCTGAACGTGTACCTACCTACCTAACATTTTTTTTACATAATTATTGAGAAAATATTAAATAACTGGGATTAAAAAGTTGATTATAGCCCCAGTTTTTTCTTTTTCACAAGATTAACAGTACGCCTTATACGGTGGAAAATCATTGTTTTTGCACAAAGCAGGGCTTTGAAAGGAAGGAGCAATGTTTTGGAGTGCAGATTTTAATGGAATGGTCTGCAGGTGTCATAATACATTTGGTCAGCTCCTGATGTACCTAAACAATGGAATTCCCCCACAAGTGACCCCATTCTGGAAAACAGACAACCCCCAGGGAATTTATCTAGATGTGTTGTGCTTGACATAATTTTACAATGTAGAAATGTGAAAATGGAAGATTTTGATTTTTCCCACAAAAATGTTGTTTTAGCACCAAATCTTTTCATTTTCTCAAGGACAACGGGAGAAATTGGACCCAAAATTTGCTGTGAAACTTCTTTTGAGTACACCGATACCCTCTATATTGGAAAAAAAACACTGCTTGTTCGCACAACAGGATTCAGAAGGGAAGGAGCAATGCCTTGGAGCACAGATTTTGGTGGAATTGTCTGTGTTTGTCATGTTGCATTTGGTTTCCCTGATGAAGGTGCTGGACGGCAATACACATGGGGCTCTGTCCCCAAGGTTCTTGAACCCAGGCTTGTTCCTTTGGTTCTAGGTGCTATGGGTGCCTTGTAGGTGCTGTCCATCATTTTCTCTCCCCTTACGGCTAATCACCAGTCTTATATGAGAGACCTCTGACTTTATAACAATCTCAGTTTCATTGTTCCTGGCTTTGTATACATTGCATAATATGTGTAGATCGTAGGGGTAATGGTATTGGTTTGTATTGTTTAAACCAATCCTATTTTGGATCTTCCTAGCACCTCTGTCTGAAGGGACACGCATACATATACACCTACGTGTCGGTTATACCATTGCATTATTGTTACATGCTCTATATGTGTTATATACCTGTGGCTCCACCTGGGGGTTCCTTCATATATATACAATTGTATGGTTTTTACTTGTTTTTAAATGTTGGTTTTTTTGGGTTTTCAATAAAGGCTTTTTGTAATTCATACAGTCATATGAAAAAGTTTGGGCACCCCTCTTAATCTTACTCATTTTTTTTGCTTAAAATTGTTTTTTGCAACAGCTATTTCAGTGTGATATATGTAATAACTGATGGACACATTAATATTTCAGGTTAAAAATGAGGTTTATTGTACTAACCAAAAATGTGAAATATGCATTATTTCAAAATTTGACAGGTGCCAAAGTATGGGCACTCTTCTGATTTTCATGATTTGAATACTCCTAACTACTTTTTACTGACTTACTGAAGCACTAAATTGGTTTGGTAACCTCATTGAGCTTTGTACTTCACAGCCCGGTGTATCCAATCATGAGAAAAGCTATTTCAGGTGTCCACTTGCAAGTTGGTCTCCTAGTTGCATCTTCTCTGAGGAGTGGCATCATGGGCTCCTCAAAACAGCTCTCAAATGATCTGAAAAAAAAGATTGTTCAACATAGTTGTTCAGGGGAAGGACACAAAAAGTTGTTTCAGAGATTTAACCTGTCATTTTCCACTGTGAGGATCATAGTAAGGAAATGGAAGACCACAGGGACAGTACTTGTAAAGGCCAGAAGTGGCAGGCCAACAAAAATATCAGAAAGGCAGAGAAGAAGAATGGTGAGAACAGTCAAGAACAATCCACAGACCACCTGCAAAGACCTGCAGCATCATCTTGCTGCAGATGGTGTCACTGTGCATCGGTCAACAATACAGCGCACACTGCACAAGGAGAAGCTGTATGGGAGAGTGATGCGAAAGAAGCCGTTTCTGCATGCACGCCACAAACAGAGTCGCCTGAGGTATGCAAAAGCACATTTTGACAAGCCAGTTTAATTTTGGAAGAAGGTCCTGTGGACTGATGAAACAAAGATTGAGTTGTTTAGTCATACAACAAGGCGTTATGCATGGCGCCACAAAAACCCAGCATTCCAAGAAAAACACTTGCTACCCAGTGTCAAATTTGGGGGAGGGTCCATCATGCTTTGGGGCTGTGTGGCCAATGATGGCACCGGGAATCTTGTTAAAGTTGAGAGTTGCATGGATTCCACTCAGTATCAGCAGATTCTTGAGAATAATGTTCAAGAATCAGTGTTAAAGTTGAAGTTACGCCGGGGATGGATCTTTCAGCAAGACAATGATCCAAAACACCGCTCCAAATCTACTCAGGCATTCATGCAGAGGAACAATTACAATGTTCTAGAATGGCCATCCCAGTCCCCAGACCTGAATATCATTGAACATCTGTGGGATGTTTTTAAGCGGGCTGTCCATGCTCGGCGACCATCAAACTTAACTGAAATGGAATTGTTTTGTAAAGAGGAATGGTCAAAAATACCTTCATCCAGGATCCAGGAACTCATTAACAGCTACAGGAAGCGACTAGAGGCTCTTATTTTTGAAAAAGGTGGATCTACTAAATATTAATGTCACTTTTCTGTTGAGGTGCCCATACTTTGGCACCTGTCAAATTTTGATATAATGCATATTTCACATTTTCGGTTAGTACAATAAACCTCATTTCAATCCTGAAATATTACTGTGTCCATCAGTTATTACATATATCATACTGAAATAGCCGTTGCAAAAACTCAAATTAAAAAAAAAATGAGTAAGATTAAGAGGGGTGCCCAAACTTTTTCAAATGACTATATGTTGCTTGTGCTTGCTCTTTGTGGAGTTTCTTCTCTTGATCGCATTTGGTTAGCATTTCATATACCTAAAAATGGAATTCCAGCACAATTGACCCCATTCTGGAAACTAAAGCCCCCATTTAATTTATCTAGAAGTGTTGTGAGCACCTTGAACCCTCAGGCGCTTTACAAAATTTTATAACGCTGAAACCTAAAAATGAAAACAAATATATGTTTCCCACAAAAATATTGTCTTAGCACCAAATATTTTCCCAAGAATAGCAGGAGAAACGGGACCCCAGAATTTGTAGTGCAATTTCTCCTGAGTACGCGGATAACCTATAAGTGGTGGAAAACAATTGTTTGGGCCCACGTCATGGCTATAGAGGGAAGGAGCGCCATTTAATTTTTGGAGCACAAATTTTCCTAAATAGTTTTCAAAGAAAAAGTATTATGCTTTTTTTCACAATTTTACATGACCTATAGGATTTTCATTTTCATCTGGGGCTGTGTGATGGATAATTTTTTGCATCTTGACCAGACATTTGTAATGACATCATTTTTGGGTAGATACGCTGTTTTGATCACCTGGTATTGCATTTTATTGCAATGTTGCGGTGACAAAAAAACTCTGTAATTTTTTCTGTTACGCAGTTAACCTATCTAATTGATTATTTTGATGGAATATATTTTGAAATACATTTTGATGGATTGGGCATTTCTGATTGTGTCAATAACAAATACCATATTTTTCAGACCATAAGACACACTTGTTTCCGAAAATTGTGGGGAAATGTGGAGGTGCATCTTATGGTCCAGATATATGGACTGTAAAGCTGTGGTGGCTGTGATGGGGGAGCAACAGCTCTGGAGCAGCTGGAGGAGGCTGGAGGTTGCTGACGCAGGCTACAGATGTGTCTGGTGGTCACGTGCCTCCTTTTATTAAGCTCATGTAATATTCACTGCATCCCCTTGTCCATTAACCCTGTGCTGAAGCTGAAACTGAGAGGTGGGTGGGAGGATGGCACATATTACAAATGCCTAAGTATACTGACCCCCCTATCCTGGATATGGCCCTTGGTCATGCTATATGGCCCCCCTGCTGGTGCTCACACAAAAATTATAATGTACCTCAATCCGTAAATCCCCT
Source organism: Allobates femoralis (assembly GCA_033576535.1). Taxonomy (NCBI): domain Eukaryota; kingdom Metazoa; phylum Chordata; class Amphibia; order Anura; family Aromobatidae; genus Allobates; species Allobates femoralis. The sequence goes on from JARQOC010000003.1 coordinate 635,832,971, forward strand.
GCCTGCACTACCTCCCGTCTTCCTTTCCGTCTGTGCCCTGGCATCCGATTATGTGATCGATGCAGCACAATGACATCATTTGTGTGCACCCTGGTCACATGATCCGATGCCTGGAACAGACAGGAAGACCAGAGGATGCCGCACTGCTACAAGGGAGTGATGGAGGGTGAGTTAACACTGTTTATTATATTTGTGTGTGCGCCAGCAGGGGTGTATATATCATGAAGGGTTAGTCATATACAGGATGGTGGTATATCCATGATAGGGGCCATATACAGGTTGGGGGCTATATCCATGATGGGGACCATTTACAGGATAGGGGGTCATACACAGGATGGGGGGCAGTATCCATGATGGGGGGATATATATAGAATGGGGTCAATATCCATGATGGGGGCTATATACAGAATGGGGATATATCCATGATGAGGACTATATACATGATAGGGGGTCATACACAGGATGGGGGCAGTAATCATGATGGGGGGCCATATACAGAATGGGGGTCAATATCCATGATGGGGGCTATATACAGAATGGGGCTATATCCATGATGGGGACCATATACATGATAGGGGACCATATACAGGATGGGGGACTATATCCATGATAGAGGGCCATGTATAGGATGAGGGCTTTATTCATTATGGGGGGCCATGTACAGGATGGGGGGACATATACAGGATGGGAGCCATATCCATAATGGGGGCTATATCCATGATTGGTACCCATATATAGAAGGGAGGGTTATATCCATGATGGGGGCTATATATAGAATGGAGGGCTACTGGTATATCCATGATGGGGGGCTATATCTATAATGATGGGGGCCATATACAGGCTGGGGGGCTATATCCATGATGGGGGCCATATACAGGATGGAAGGCTACTGCTATATTCATGATAAGGGGCTATATCCATGATGGGGGCCATATACAGGAAGGGGGCCATATCCACAATGGGGGGCCATATCCACAATGGGGAGCCATATCTAGCATGGGGGCCATATCCACCATGTGGGGTCTATCCAGCATGGAGAGGCTATGTACCAGGATAAGGAGGCTATGACCAGGATGGTGAGCCATATCCAGGATGGGGGGCTATGTACCAGGATGGGGGGCCATATTCAGCATGGGGGGCCGTATCCAGCATGGGGAGGCTACATAACAGGATAAGAAGCTATGTACCAGGATAAGTGGGGCATATTCAAGATTGAGAGCTATATCCAGGATGGGAGCCATATTCAGGATGGGGAATCATATATTACCTGGAAGGGGCCCAGGATGGGGACCTCACCCACATAAGTGTCAGCAGTAGATCATCCAACCATAACAGTGCATTATAACCACATTTTTTGCTTAATTTATTTTTCTCCTATTTTCCATCACTAACATCTGAGTGCGTCTTATGGTCTGGTGCATCTTATAGTCCGAAAAATATGGTATGTTTATTTGTTTTAATAGTTTTATTTTCAATGGGTCAAAAAAGGGGTGATTTAATGTTTCTAGTTTTATTTATTTTTTTCATATTTTTTAAAACTTTTTTTCTTACTTTTCCTTTATTTTACTGGCCCCTTAAGACGATTTAGCACTGCAGTGTTCAATCGTGCAATCAGCGGTGCATAAAGCCCTCAAGCCGCTCCCCCTGTCTGCTTGCCGCCTGAGACTCAAGGCTCACACTGTCCAATGGACGGTGCGGCCCTGTGTGCAATCCTCTGTGTTATGCAGTGAGATGTTCAGCATCTCTCTGCACAGCATAATTGATTCCACACGGGTATAGCTAGCATAAAGTGAGTCATGACAGCATTCAAGGTAAACAGCTGACCATGCACTGTAATGGCAATGCATTGAGGATCAGTGATCGCATCGCTGGGCTGCAAATGCTAGTAGGGAGCTGTGCAATCCACGGTGCTTTAGGTTGTGCTATCAGTGATTGACAGCACAATCTACAAAGTTCACAGTGCATATCAGATCACTGATCCGATTGGTGCTGTTAACTACACGTGTCAGCTGATCAGATCAACTGACATATGCAGGGGCGATGTATGCTCAGCATGTGAACTAGCATCTAAGGGAGGGAGGCGGCCATTAGTCTACACATATTCCCTTGGTTGTGAAGGGGTTAATATTGCACTATCATCTTTTTTTCTTTTCATTGCAAACTAAGGTGTGGTCTGCCTTATAAGAGCTGGACATTGTGTGTATAGCTTCCCATTGCTGGGTGTTCTCTGTTAGGACCCAGGTCCTGCTTATTCTTTATCATACCTATGTCACTTGACATCTGGTAAGGTTTTTAACACTTGATGTAAGGATAGGACTGTCACGATGGGATCACCTTGTCGTGGTGGGATGGCTTTCACATTTTTTTTTTATCAAAATAAGGTTACCAAGTACCCTTTTTATTTTTATGCACCACTGCAATTTATTTATTAATTTCTTTTTAGGTTATCTGCTTATTTTTATTTCTTTTCTTTGGTTTTGCTATTGCATTATTACATAACTTCCTCCATGAGGGTATAGCTCAGGTGTGCGAAAACAGCAGCCTGAGCCATCAAGACTCAGAAAATTTTGTTGGCCTATAATAATATCATGTTCAGACAGGGAAAATGTCAGGCGCATGGCACAACATAAAGGGTAAAACGGGGAATGGTAATGGAATGGAAGACCCTGATATTAGGGAGCAGGGATGGGACACCTCCTGCCACTCGCCTGTGTCTTACCCTAAGCTGCTCTAGCAGTCCTATGCAGGTCCTTCTCACAGACACCATCATGTGCCTAGTCCCTGGCTGTCAGCTCTATGCACCTTGTCTAGGCTGGTGAGATCACTAGACATCACCTCTGATTAATAAATCACAGAAAAAGCTTGTTGCTTTGCAAAAGGGATAATAGTTTATTTGAACAATCCACATACATAGAAAAGGTCATTACAAGTAAGGATACAAGGAGGTTTGCAATGTGGTCATGTGATAGAGTAAAACGTTACATGGCCAGAGGTATCCACACTAAAAATGGGGTATAATACATACAATTCAATGCACTGCTGCCAATGTCTGAAATATACAACAGGTATCAGAGGTTTACAAAACCTATTTTTGAAGGCAGAGAGCTAATGCAAATTACAGGGAATTCACAGTTTCATATATAGGCATAGGAGCATGAATCACTATATATATAGTGCTGTGTGAAAATAATTGGCCCTTTTGAACTTTTCAACCTTTTGACACATTTCAGGCTTCAAACATAAAGATATAAATTCTAATTTTTTAATGAAGAATCAACAACAAGTGGAACACAATCGTGAAGTGGAATGAAATTCATTGGATATTTTAACTGAAAAGTGGGGTGTGCAATATTATTCGGCCCCTTTACTTTCTGTGCAGCAAACTCACTCCAGAAGTTCAGTGAGGATCTCTGAATGATCCAATGTTGTCCTAAATGACTGGTAATGATAAATAGAATCCACCTGTGTGTAATCAAGTCTCCATATAAATGCATCTGCTCTGTGATAGTCTCAGGGTTCTGTTTCAAGTGCAGAGAGCATCATGAAGACTAAGGAACACACCAGGCAGGTCCAAGATAATGTTGTGGCGAAGTTTAAAGCCGGATTTGCATACCAAAAGATTTCCCAAGTTTTAACCATCTCAAGGAGCACTGTGCAAGCAATCATATTGAAATGGAAGGACTATCAGATCACTGCAAATCTATCAAGACCCGGCTGTCCCTCTAAACTTTCATCTCGAACAAGGAGAAACCTGATCAGAGATGCAGCCAAAAGGCCCATGATCCACAGCTGAGGTGGGAGAGTCTGTCCATAGGACAACAATCAGTCATACACTGCACAAATCTGGCCTTTATGGAAGAGTTGCAATAAGAAAGCCATTTCTCAAAGATATCCATAAAAAGCCTTGTTTGAAGCTTGCCACAAGCCACCTGGGAGACTCACCAAACATGTGGAATAAGGTGCTCTGGTCAGATGAAACCAAAATCAAACTTTTTGGCCACAATGCAAAACAATATGTTTGGCGTAAAAGCAACACAGCTCATCACCCTCAAAACACCATCCCCACTGTCAAACATGGTGGTGGCAGCATTATGATTTGGGCCTGCTTTTCTTCAGCAGGGACAGGTAAGATGGTTAAAATTGATGGGAAGATGGACGGAGTCAAATCCTGGACCATTCTGGAAGAAAACCTGTTGGAGTCTGCAAGAGACCTGAGACTGGGACGGAGATTTATCTTCCAACAAGACAATGATCCCAAACATAAAGCAAAATCTACAATGGAATGGTTCAAAAATAAACATATCCAGGTGTTAGAATTGCCAAGTCAAAGTCCAGACCTGAATCCAATCGAGAATCTATGGAAAGAGCTGAAAACTACTGTTCACAAACGCTCTCCATCCAACCTCACTGAGCTCCAGCTGTTTTGCAATGAAGAATTGGCAAGAATTTCAGTCTCTCGATGTGCAAAACTGATAGAGACATACCCCAAGCGACTTGCAGCTGTAATTGCAGCAAAAGGTGTCACTACAAAATATTAACTCAAAGGGACCTAATAATATTGCATGCCCCACTTGTCAGTTTTTTATTTGTTAAAAATGTTTAAAATAACCAATAAATTTCGTTTCACTTCACGATTGTGTCCCACTTGTTGTTGATTCTTCACAAAAAAAAATTAGAATTTATATCTTTATGTTTGAAGCCAGAAATGTGGCAAAAGGTTGAAAAGGTCAAGGGGACCACATACTTTTACAAGGCACTCTAACAGTTGGGCAATTAGAACATAATGTTTTCATACCAAAATCATTACCACAGCTGTACATTTATTCATCCAATCCTAAGCCCTAGTAAAGTGCAAGTGCTAGTGCATAAAGATCCCTGATCCGCAGCTCATTACCGCCCTATTCCTGAAAGGCTCACTTCCCCCAAGCCCTTGTTATGTTATCAGGCAGTACAGTTGCCAGTTCTCAGAGTACCATACCATTGTTGTGTGTGAGGAACCTCTTGAAGACTACAGAGGCTAAGATCCCCACCCTGTACTTTATCCCCAAGATCCATAAGAACTTGGTGGAGCCCCCAGGATGCCCTATGGTCTCTGGCCTGTGTGGACTGTGTGACCTTGTCTGCAAGTTCATCGATTATCTGAAGCCCCTGGTTCAACTGTTACCTTCATATGTCAAGGAAACAACTGACGTATTGAAGAGGTTTGATGGAATTATATTGGAGCCAGATATGCTGCTGGTGACAGCAGATATCAACGTGCTGTACACCTCCATCATTCATAGCTAGGGGCTAGCAATGTCCACATTTTTCTTGGGATGAGCAACTGGGATGGCAAAATAGTGGAATTGGTCCTTGAGCTCCTTGAGTTCATCCTCACGCACAATGTTTTCATTTTTAGTGACATCTGCTATGTACAGAAGAGAGGCACCGCAATGGGTGCGGCTTGTGCATCATCCTGCGCATCTCTCTTTCTCGGTTTTTGGGAGAGGGATTTGTTCAGTGGGGATGGGGCGCAGGCCGTATCCCAGGTGCACTTATGGTTAAGATGCATAGATGATGTCCTCTGTATTTGGCAAGGTGGTATGGATGAGCTCAGGAGCTTCATGGACCGCCCCAATAGATATGATTTGAATTTCAGACTGATGTATGCAAGTAGTGGGGGAAGAGGTGGATTTTATAGATATTAAGATAAGATCTGATTCCATTGGTCTCTCACAGGCTAATCCATATAGAAAACCAGCATCTACGAATTCCCTACTGCATGCATCGTCTAGTCATCATTACTCAGCCATCAATGCCATCCCAGTTGGTCAATTCCTAAGAATAAGGTGGATCTGCTCATCAGATATGCACTTTGAGCAGCAGGCAGGGGAGCTAAGGTCAAGGTTCTTGGCCAGAGGTTATAGCAACCGTTCAATCAAGAAGGCTTATCATAGGGCGAAACATACGCCTCACAAGTTCACAACAGATTGTTGCAACCCTCACAAAAGGCACAAAGTGATGAAGGAATAAGGTTTATTTCCACCTTCAATGGAAGATGAGGGGAGGTGAGAGACATCCTATATAGACACTAGGACATACTCAAAAATGATTCCATCTTGTCTAGATACTTACTAGACTACCCCCAAATGATTTGCAGGTGCAGCAGAAACCTTAAGGACATCCTAGAAGACAGCCATTACATCCCTGAAGTAAAAACACCATTTGGGAGGCAGTCGAACTTGACAGGATGTTTCCCCTGTGGAGACTGTGTTGCGTGTAGAAATGTAACTAGGACAAATAAATTCCAGAGTACGGATGGGAAACTTGAATTCCCAATTCACAGTTACATCTCTTCCGCAATTAGTCAAGTCATTTACTATGTTATATGTGGGTGTCCCATGGTCTATATAGGTCTCACCTCCAGACAGATGAAGGTGAGAATTCGAGAACAAGTTCGCGACATTCTAGCTGCAAAAGATGTAGAAGATGTATTGACCTTAAAAACCATCCTGCGTCGTTTTAGACTTCATCGCAACTGCAATTCCAAAACCTTTATTGTTAGAGAGATTGAGCAGATCTGAGAGCCAGGGGAGGGAATGTAATGAGAAAGTTGCAGCAATGTGAGTGCCATTGGATAACTATACTGGGCACACTGGCCCAAAGGTGCCTTAATGAGATGAATAGTTTCGCCTCATTTTTAGGCTGAAGAAATTCGGTATGTTTCTGTATTAACAAACTGTATGAGGTTTGTATGGATGGCATGATTCTTTAATGGCTTTTTAAACTGTATATTTTCTGAGTTCTAATTTTAATTTTTCACTCTTTTTGGATAGAATCAGGCTACGTCCTCTCCAGGGCCGTATTTGCCCTTAGGCCCCCGTAGGCACGTGCCTAGTGCGGCGGAATTCAGGCAGGGCGGCATCTTAGTGTGTGTGTTTTTTTATTTTTTATTTATTTATTTTTTTGCAGGCACTGAGCAGATTGGGAGGCTTCCCCCTAACTCTCCCCCCCTTCCCCTTGTTCGTCGCGCCCTCCAGTCCCGCCCACCCACCTCACCTCATTCCAGAAAGGAGTCGGAGCCCGCCAAGGAGGAGTCGGGACTTGAAGTTCATGCAGCGCAAATCGCCGGGCTATATGCAATGCTGCAGTGCCTGCTGCAGCCCAGGTCTGTGTGGGCCGCTCCCATCCCCACCCCCATATGCAATGCTGCAGTGCCTGCTGCAGCCCAGTGGTTTTTGTGGGATGCTCCCATCCCCCCACCCCCATATGATATGGGGGTGGGGGGAGGGATGACAGCAGCCCCCACACACAGACCTGGGCTGCAGCAGGCACTGCAGCATTGCATATGGGCCATATGCAGTGCCTGCTGCAGCCCAGGTCTGTGTGGGCCGCTCTGATCCCCACCCTCATATGAAATGCTGCAGTGCCTGCTGCAGCCCAAGTCTGTGTGGGACGCTCCGATCCCCACCCCCATATTCAATGCTGCAGTGCCTGCTGCATTGCAGTGGTCTGTGTGGGTCGCCAGGGCAGTATTTGCCATTAGGCACTCGTAGGCACGTGCCTAGGGCGGCGCCATTCTCAAAGTGGGCGGCGTCTCAGCGTGTTTTCTTTTTTTTTTTTTTTCCGACTCCGGGCCGGCCGGGTCGCAATCCCCACCCCCATACCCCCCCCTTCCCTTCATCATTAGGGCCACCCCGCCTGCCTTCCCGCCCACTCACCTCAGTCAGAAGACCCGGAAGAGACGGGGAGAAAGAGGGGCCCGCATAGGAGGGGAAACTTGAAGTTCCAGCTCTGTTCCCTCCTCTCCCGTGTGCCCAAGTGCTGCGGTGGTGGCGCCGGCGGCGGCGGCGGTACTGGTGGCACTGGCGGCTCCTGCACAGAGCTGCCCCATCCAGACCCAGGGAAACGGGGAAGCAGCCGGCCGGAGGCACTGGAGGATGGTGCGGCTGGCGCATCACTGTGCTCAGAGGGAGCCAGGCCAATGTCAGCAGCCAGCACTAGGTGAGGGAAGTGTGGGGGAACTGTGCAGGGGACAGAGGAGCAGGGGGACCAAGGAGAAGAGGACAAAGGAGCAGGGGTCCGAGGAGAAGAGCACAGAAAAGGGGGACAGAGGGGCAGAAGGACAGAAACAGGGGGACAGAGAAGAAGAGGACAGAGAGGCAGGGGGACCGAAACAAGGGGACAGGAGCAGCAGGAGGGATAGAAGAGAAGAGGACTGGGGTGCAGAAGGACAGAGGGACAGCGGAGAGGAGGACAAGGGTGCATAAGGACAGAGGGACAGCGGAGAGGAGGACAGGGGTGCAGGAGGACAGAGGAGCAGCAGGAGGGACAAAGGAGAGGAGGACGGGGATGCAAAAGGAGCAGCAGGAGGGACAGAGGAGGACAGGGTGCAGGAGGACAGCCGAGCAGCAGGAGGGACAGAGGAGAGGAGGACGGGGGTGCAGGAGGACAGAGGAGAGCAGGACGGGGGTGCAGGAGGACAGAGGAGAGCAGGACGGGGGTGCAGTAGGACAGAAGAGAGCAGGACGGGGTGCAGGAGGGACAGAGGAGAGGAGGACAGGGGTGCAGGAGGGACAGAGGAGAGGAGGACGGGGGTGCAGGAGGGACAGAAGAGAGGAGGACAGGGGTGCAAGAGGGACCGAGGAAAGGAGGACGGGGGTGCAGGAGGACAGAGGAGGACGGGGGTGCAGGAGGACAGAGGAGAGGAGGACGGGGTGCAGGAGGACAGAGGAGAGGAGGACGGTGATGCAGGAGGACAGAGGAGAGGAGGACGAGGGTGCAGGAGGACAGAGGAGAGCAGGACGGAGGTGCAGGAAGACAGAGGAGAGCAGGACGGGGGTGCAGGAGGATAGAGGAGAGCAGGACGGGGTGCAGTAGGACAGGAGAGAGCAGGACGGGGGTGCAGGAGGGACAGAGGAGAGGAGGACGGGGGTGCAGGAGGACAGTCGAGCAGCAGTAGGGACAGGAAAGAGGAGGACGGGGGTGCAAGAGGAGCAGCAGGAAGGACAGAGGGGAGCAGGACGGGGGTGCATGAGGACAGAGGAGAGCAGGACGGGGGTGCAGGAGGACAGAGGAGAGCAGGACGGGGTGCAGTAGGACAGAAGAGAGCAGGACGGGGGTGCAGGAGGGACAGAGGAGAGGAGGACAGGGGTGCAGGAGGGACAGAGGAGAGGAGGACGGGGGTGCAGGAGGGACAGAGGAGAGGAGGACAGGGGTGCAGGAGGGACAGAGGAGAGAAGGACGAGGGTGCAGGAGGACAGAGGAGGACGGGTGTGCAGGAGGACAGAGGAGAGCAGGACGGGGTGCAGGAGGAAGAGGAAAGCAGGACGGGGGTGCAGGAGGACAGAGGAGAGGAGGAGGAGTGCAGGAGGACAGAGGAGAGCAGGACGGGGTGCAGGAGGACAGAGGAGTGCAGGAAGGGGTGCAGGAGGACAGAGGAGAGCAGGACAGGGTGCAGAAGGGACAGGGAGAGGAGGACGGGTGCAGGGGACAGAGGAGAGGAGGCGGGAGTGCAGGAGGACAGAGGAGAGAAGGACGGGGTTGCAGGAGGACAGAGGAGAGGAGGCGGGTGCAGGAGGACAGAGGAGAGCAGGACGGGGGTGCAGGAAGACAGAGGAGAGCAGGACGTGGGTGCAGGAGGACAGAGGAAAGCAGGACGGGGGTGCAGGAAGACAGAGGAGAGGAAGACGGGGTGCAGGAGGACAGAGGAGCGAGGATGGGGTTGCAGGAGGATAGAGGAGCAGCAGGAGGGGCAGAGGAGAGGAGGATGGAGGTGCAGGAGAACAGGAGCAGCAGGAGGGACAGAGGAGAGGAGGACGGGGTGCAGGAAGGACAGAGGAGAGGAGGACGGGGGTGCAGGAGGGACAGAGAGGAGACGGGGATGGAGGAGGACATAGGAGAGGAGGACGGGGGTGCATGAGGACAGGGAGAGGAGGACAGGAGCAGGAGGACAGAGAGAGGAGGACGGGGTGCAGGAGGACAGAGGAGAGGAGGACAGGGGTGCAGGAGGACAGAGGAGAGGAGGACGGGGTGAGGAGGACAGGAGCAGCAGGAGGACAGAGGAGAGGAGGACGGGAGTGCAGGAGGACAGAGGAGAGGAGGACGGGGTGCAGAGGACAGAGGAGAGGAGACGGGAGTGCATGAGGACAGAGGAGAGGAGGAGGGGATGCAGGAGGACAGAGGAGAGGAGGACGGGGGTGCAGGAGGACAGAGGAGAGCAGGACGGGGGTGCAGGAGGACAGAGGAGAGCAGGACGGGGATGCAGGAGGACAGAGAGAGGAGGACGGGGGTGAGGAGGACAGAGAGAGGAGGGCAGAGAGAGGAGGACGGGGGTGCAGGAGGGACAGAGGAGAGAGGACGGGGGTGCAGGAGGACAGAGGAGAGGAGGACGGGGGTGCAGGAGGGACAGAGGAGAGGAGACGGGGGGGGGAGGAGACAGAGGAGAGGAGGAGGGGGTGCAGAGGACAGAGGAGAGGAGACGGGGTGCAGGAGGACAGAGGAGAGGAGGACGGGGAAGAGGAGGAAGAGGGAGGAGGACGGGGGTGCAGGAGGAAGGAGCGCAGGAGGGAAAGAGGAGAGGAGGCGGGGAGGAGGAGGGCGAGGAAGGAGGACGGGGTGCAGGGACAGAGGAGAGAGGACGGGGTGCAGAGGACAGAGGAGAGGAGGACGGGGGTGAGGAGGACAGAGGAGAGGAGGACGGGGTGCAGAGGACGAGGAGAGAGGACGGGGTGCAGAGGACAGAGGAGAGGGACGGGGGTGCAGGGGACAGAGGAGAGAGGACGGGGTGCAGGAGGACAGAGGAGAGAGGAGGGGTGCAGGAGGACAAGAGGAGAGGAGGACGGGGTGCAGGAGGACAGAGGAGAGCAGGACGGGGTGCAGGAGGACAGAGGAGGAGGACGGGGTGCAGGAGGACAGAGAGAGAGGAGGGGTGCAGGAGGACAGAGGAGGCAGGAGGGGGGTGCAGGAGGACAGAGGGAGAGGGAGGGGGTGCAGGAGGACAGAGGAGAGAGGACGGGGTGCAGGAGGACAGAGGAGAGGAGGAGGGGTGCAGGAGGAAAGAGAGAGGAGGGGGGCAGAGGAGAGGAGGAGGGTGCAGAGGAAGGAGCGAGTGCAGGGACAGAGGAGAGGAGGACGGGTGCAGGAGGACAGAGGAGAGGAGGACGGGGTGCAGGAGGACAGAGAGAGGAGGAGGGGGTGCAGAGGCAGGGAAGAGAGGGGAGGAGGCGAGGGAGGAGGGGCAGAGGAAGGAGGAGGAGGGGTGCAGGAGGACAGAGGAGAGGAGACGGGGTGCAGGAGGACAGAGGAGAGGAGGACGGGGTGAGGAGGACAGAGGAGAGGAGGACGGGGGTGCAGAGGACAGAGGAGAGCAGGACGGGGTGCAGAGGACAGAGGAGAGAGGAGGACGGGGAGTGCAGGAGGACAGAGAGGAGGGAGGGACGGGGGGGTGCAGGAGGACAGAGGAGAGCGAGCAGGGGTGCAGGAGGACAGAGGAGAGGAGCGAGGGGGTGCAGGAGGACAGAGGAGAGCAGGACGGGAGCAGGAGGACAGAAGAGAGGAGGACGGGGGTGCAGGAGGACAGAGGAGAGCAGGACGGGGTGCAGGAGGACAGAGGAGAGCAGGACGGGGGTGCAGGAGGACAGAGGAGAGCAGGACGGGGGTGCAGGAGGGACAGAGGAGAGGAGGACGGGGTGCAGGAGGACAGAGGAGAGGAGGAGGGTGCAGGGGTAGAGGCAGAGGACAGAGGAGAGGAGGATGGGTGCAGGAGGACAGAGAGGAGCGAGAAGGAGAGGGTGCAGGAGGACAGAGGAGAGAGGAGGGGTGCAGGAGGGACAGAGGAGAGGAGGACGGGGGTGCAGGAGGACAGAGGAGAGAGGACGGGAGTGGCAGGAGGACAGAGGAGAGGAGGACGGGAGTGCATGGAGGACAGAGGAGAGGAGGACGGAGGTGCAGGAGGACAGAGGAGAGGCAGGACGGGGGTGCAGGAGGACAGAGGAGCAGGACGAGGGGTGCAGGAGGACAGAGGAGAGCAGGACGGGGTGCAGGAGGACAGAGGAGAGAGGACGGGGATGCAGGAGGACAGAGGAGAGGAGGACGGGGTTGCAGGAGGACAGAGGAGAGCAGGACGGGGGTGCAGGAGGACAGAGGAGAGCAGGACGGGGGTGCAGGAGGACAGAGGAGAGGAGGACGGGGGTGCAGGAGGACAGAGGAGAGCAGGACGGGGGTGCAGGAGGCCTGAGGCTGTGGCTGGCGCTGTGTGTGGTAATAATGGCGGCTGTACCGTGTGTCTGCCTCCATGCAGCTGCCGCCACCTTCCTGAGTTGGCAGGGTGTGGCATGCCGGGAGTTGTAGTTCTCCTTCCTGCCTGTCCTATATGATTTCTGGGCAGAGTGTTGAATGCTGGGTGTTGTTGTTCTTCCAGGTGGGCTCAGTGTTGTCCTGTCTGTGGCCTGTCTGTCTCTTCTGGGATGTCCTCAGCTCTGTGCTGTGCACAGACAGTGTACCACCATCTCCCCAGCTCCGTGCTGTGCACAGTGTACCACCATGTCCTCAGCTTCGTGCTGTGCACAGACAGTGTACCGTACATTGTCTGTGCACAGCACGGAGCTGAGGATATGGCGGTACACTGTCTGTGCAAAGCACAGAGCTGGGGAGATGGTGGTACACAGCACAGAGCTGAGGACGTGGTGGTACTCTGTTGATGCACAGAGCTGAGGACATAGTGGTACACTGTAAACAGCACGGAACTGGGGACATGGTGGTACACTGTCTGTGCACAGCACGGAGCTGAGGACATGGTGGTACACTGTGCACAGCACGGAGCTGAGGACATTGTGGTACACTGTGCACAGCAAGGAGCTGGGGTCATGGTGGTACACTGTGCACAGCATGGAGCTGAGGACATGGTGGTACACTGTCTGTACACAGCACAGAGCTGAGGACATGATGCTACACTGTCTGTGCACAGCATGGAGCTGAGGACATGGTGGTACACTGTGCACAGCACGGAGCTGAGGACATGGTGGTACACTGTGCACAGAACGGAGCTGAGGACATGGTGGTACACTGTGCACAGCACGGAGCTGAGGACATGGTGGTACACTGTGCACAACACAGAGTTGAGGACATGGTGCTAAACTGTCTCCCACCACCTTAAAATCATTGGTTTTTGGTCCATTTGGCATCCAACTGCTGTGCGAGTGTCCGACATGTCTCTCAGATCACATCCGTGTGCAATCTGTTCTTTCCTCAGCAGCTATTAGTGTAGAATCATTTACAGGAACATTTTACATTGTTCTCGGTTACAGAATGAGAATGTATCAGTGAAAAAAAAACTGATGCCTCTCGGATGGTCTGTGTGTTGTCAGTGTGCGGTATGTAATTTTATCAGACCCTTAGACTTGCATTGGTGAGTCTCGGTGTGAATCGCAGACTGTCGCGGAATGTTGCAACTTTTTTCTCATCCTGAATCTGGCTGAGAAAAAGTGTCCGACACTCGCCAGTGCTCTCAGACATCGATTAACATTGGTCCGAGTGCAATGTGATGAAATCATGCATTGCACTCGTCCGAGTTTCACACCAGTGTGTCCGTACCATAATAATAAAATCCATATAGTAATCCTACAATGTCTGCTGGCCATGGTATGGGGAGGGTTTATGGCTTAGTTAGTACACACTCCATACTTATTGTTATTAACCAGTTAATGCTACCTTGTCCACCGCACTGCAGTGTCAAAAGAGGACGACAGCGACACAGGCAGCGACATCGCATCAGAGAGCCCCTGACCTCGAAATACAAGATCCCCAGATCCTGGTATTGTGACATCATATTAAGAATAATAATTTTTGCACTTATATTACACTATGAACTCCACAGCACTTTACATACATCATCGACACTGTCACCATTGGGGCTCACAATGTAAACATCCTATCAGTATGTCTCTGTAGTGTGTTTGGACAAACCTTTTATATGTACTACATGATGAAATGTGGGGGTAGAAGCTACATGAAGCTTGGGGGGGAAAAGGCCGCGACTGGGGGAAGATTATCCGTGACGGGGTGAGGGGCTGCAACGGGGGGGAGGAGCCATGATGGGGGGAGGGGCTGCAATATGGGGGAGGCACCGTGACAGGGGAGGGTCCGCAATGGGGGGGAGGAGCCGTGACAGGGGGGGCGGCGGCCGCTGAGAGATTGGATCAATCGGATATGTATTAATTGCATTAAGCATTGTATATCTGTTTTCTGTATAAGTCTCCTCCCTTTTTTTTAGGTGTAGCCATGGTAAATATGTGTAACTAATGCAATATATACCACCTTGCAATTGGTTGTAGGTTATGTATACTACTGTGGAGTTCTTTAACTACCCCTACTTGTTATTTTGTTCAGTGACAGATATAACACAATGCTTATACTTCAAGCAGATGAAGCCATAATGTGCAGTATATAGTCCCACACATCGGCCACTCAGGAGTTAACTGTGACGGCGACTGTGTGCCGTGTTGCTGATCCGCCGCACGCCCCTCTCCATCTCTATGGGGACTGTTTAAAAACTATTGTGTAGTGTATTCCGCCATGACGGAGGAGGACTGGGTGGGAGGGTTTTGTGCTGACAAAAGCTCCATAATTGGCTGACGATTGGACATGTGACTTCGTCACTTGGCATAAAATGATGCTGAGGACCTGCAGTAGCCATGCCCCCTGAGGAAGCTGAGACGCGATACCATGTAGGGGCGAGATGTGGCCAGAGGTTCCTCACACACAACAGTGGTATGTGGTACTCTGAGAACTGACAGCTGCACTGCCTGATAACATAACAAGGGCTTGGGGGAAGTGAGCCTTTCGGGCATAGGGTAGTAATGAGCTGCGGTTCAGAGATCTTTAGCACTAGCACTTGCACTTTATTAGAGCTTAGGATTGAATGAATAAATGTACAGCTGTGGTAATGATTTTGGTTTGGAAACATTATGCTCTAATTGCCCAACTGTTATATAGTGATTCATGCTCCTATGCCTATTTATGAAACTGTGAATTCCCTATAATTTGCATTAGCTCTCTGCCTACCTAAATAGGTTTTGTAAACCCCTGATACTAGTGATGGGCGAGTCCTAAATTACTCGGAATCGCTTGACTCTAGCGAGTCCGAGCCCGGGACTCGCTACTCGTTGCGAGTCTAGCGAGTCCAATGTTAATGAATGGGGAAGCGAGTAATAGCGAGTAATGTGCGATTTACAAATCGCAGATGTGTCTCGGAAGCTTCAGGCTCTATCTGCTACAATAACTAAATCATGTTTAATAGGTTCCCGCTGTTACTTCCGGGGCCGCCTATTAAGCTCATTACATATTCACTGCACTGTCAAACTAACAGCCAATCACAGGAGCTCACACTCTGTGGGAGCCTCTGTGATTGGCTGTTGTAATCAGACTTGATTTTCTCAATCTGGACAGTGATTCTGCTTGGCTGCCATACACATTAGTGTATGGCAACCAACCTGGCGTTGTAGGGTGTAAAATAAATATTTATTAAAAAAAAAAAAACGCGTGGGGCTTCGCAGCATTTTTAAGTCTAGCCCGATGAAAGCAAACAGCTGCGAGCTGCCACCCTCAGCTGCTTAATTTCCCCTTGGCTGGCAAAGTAAATGCGTGGGCTCCGCCCTATTTTCCATGCCAGCCAAGGTAAAACTAGGCAGCTGAGGGCTGGTATTCTCAGCGGGGTGAGGGCCCATTGTTATAGGGACCCCCCACGCTAAAGAATAGCAGCCCGCAGCCGCCCCTGAAAATGGAGCATTAATAATAAGCGCCATTTCCAGGTGCCTTACCGGGCTCTTCCAGCGGCCCTGGTGGTGGTGGCACTCTGGGTAATAAAGGGGTTAATACCAGCTTTGTTATACAAGCTGGTATTAAGCCCGAGATTCTTAATGTCAGGCCAGGTTTGACCCGGCCACTAAGAATCTCTAATAAAGGGTTAAAAAAAACACCACACAGAGAAAAATGATTTATTAAAAATAAAGACATCACGCGCTCCCCGTGCTGTGTGATGAGTCAGAGAGGCTGTGAGCACGGCCCCATTGCTATAGTAACCAAACTATCGGTTACTATAGCAACGCTTAAGCAGTGCCGACAGCACAGAGCCGACTCATTCATAAGCTGCTGGCTTTAACTCTCTGCTTACCGGCGCTCGGTAAGCAGAGAATTAAAGCCAGCAGCTTATGAATGAGTCATGGCGCTGTGCTGTCGGCACTGCTTAAGCGTTGCTATAGTAACCGATAGTTTGGTTACTATAGCAATGGGGCCGTGCTCACAGCCTCTCTGACTTATCACACAGCACGGGGAGCGCATTTCCGCCCCCTGCTGTGTGATGTAGCAGAGGTGAATGAGTGCAACAAGAAGAAAGAAGACAGAAGATAGAAGAGAGAAGAAAGAAGAGAGAAGACCTGGATCTTTGGAGGGATATGTGGTGGTAACACAGATGGAGTCCCTAATGGTGTCTGTGTCTTTATTTTTAATAAATAATTTTTCTCTGTGTGTTTCTAATAAAAAAATTTCTCTGTGTTGTGTTTATTTTAAAACAATTTAATAGAAATTCATGGCGGTCATGTCTAATGTTGGCGTGACCGCCATAAATTTCGGGCTTAGGGCCAGCTGATAATACAAAGCTGGCCCTAACCTCTTTATTACCCAGCGTGCCAAATAAGCACCTGGGGGTTGGGGGCAGCCCGTCGCTGCCTGCTGGATCCGGCTGGTTCCAGAAATACGGCGAAGCCCACATCAAATTTTTTTCTGACAAATCCATAAAACAATATAAATAAAAGGGACTGCATCTTTATTAACCCCTGGACCATGGGCGAGGAGTTAATAAAGATGCAGTCCCTTTTTTAGGATTGTTTTATTGATTTTCCAGAAAAAAAATGACGTGGGATTCGCCGTATTTTGGTAACCAGCCGGATCCAGCAGGCAGCGACGGGCAGCCCCCAACCCCCAGGTGCCTATTTGTACCTGGCCGGACACAAGAATATAGGGGAGCCCTTTTTTTTTATTATTTCATGAATTTCATGAAATAATAAAAAAAAAATGCGTGGGGCTCCGCGCAATTTCTATGTCTAGCCAGGTACAGCTAAGCAGCTGGGGGCTGGAATCCGCAGCGCAGGGAGGCCCAAGCTTTCTGGGCACCTCCCGCTGCAAATTGCAGCCCGCAGCCGCCCCAGAAGTTGGCGCGTTCATTGAAGCGCCATCCTCTGGCGCTGAACCCCGCTCTTCCAGTGGCCCTGGTGGCGGTGGCACGCTGGGCAATAAAGAGGTTAGGGCCAGCTTTGTATTATCAGCTGGCCCTAAGCCCGAAATTTATGGCGGTCACGCGCCATGAATTTCTATTAAATTGTTTTAAAAAAACACAACACAGAGAAATTTTTTTATTAGAAATAAAAAAAAAAGCCATTAGGGACTCCATCTTTAATTAAAAAAATCCTCTTCCGTCCGACGTAGTCCAAAACACGATGTCCTCTCTGCTACATCCCTGTGCATAGATATAGATGTCTATGCACAGGGAGTGAGCAGACTGAGAACAATCTCAGCTCTGCTACATCATCTCTGTGCACAGACATTCATGTCTGTACACAGGGAGAGCAGGCGGGCTCCAGGACCCTGGAGCTGCGGCAGCCCGCAGGACCCGAGCCCGGCACAGAGCAGACAGCCGGACTAGTTACTGTGCGAGTTTCCCTGCGATTACTCGCACAGTAACGAGTCCAATGCAAGTCAATGGCAATCCTAGTTTTGTCAGAGTCTCTGACAAAACTAGGATTGCCATTGATTTGCATTGGACTCGTTACTGTGCGAGTAATCGCTGGGAAACTCGCAGAGTACCGAGTCCTGCGAGTCCCTTACTACTCGCAGAGTGATGAGTCCTAGCGAGTAGACTCGCCCATCCCTACCTGATACCTGTTGTATATTTCAGACTTTGGCAGCAGTGCATTGAATTGTATGTATTATACCCCATTTTTAGTGTGGATACCTCTGACCATATAATGTTTTACTCTATCACATGAGCATCTTTCAAACCTCCTTCTATCTTACTTGTAATGGCC
Organism: Allobates femoralis; assembly: GCA_033576535.1. Classification (NCBI taxonomy): domain Eukaryota; kingdom Metazoa; phylum Chordata; class Amphibia; order Anura; family Aromobatidae; genus Allobates; species Allobates femoralis. The sequence goes on from JARQOC010000003.1 coordinate 635,851,030, forward strand.
TTTTCTATGTATGTGGATTGTTCAAATAAACTATTATCCCTGTTGCAAAGCAACTAGCTTTCTATATGATTTATTATGTCCTTTATTAGTTGTCGCAACTAAAGAGTGCAATGAGTGTTTCTCACAGTAATTTCCTATTGTTAACCACCTCTGATTAGTGCAACACAAGGAAAGGTATATAGACAGGGGACTAGACAAAAAGATAGATAAAATAACTTAACAGCTACCAATAGACACCGGACGCAAGGACCCTAACTGCTAACCAATTACCTACTAACTGACAAGATCAAGCAACACTACTCTGTCTTGCTTCTCCTGGATCTGTCTTCTGCCTTTGATACAGTGGACCATTCCCTCTTCCTACAGGTTCTCTCATCTTTTGGCATCATAGACTTGGCCCTATCCTGGATCTCTTCATATCTGACTGGACATTCAGCAAACTCCCTCTCCTGCACCACCTTCTCACCCTATCTTTCAGTATTCCCCAAGGTTCAGTTCTAGAACCCCTGCTCTTATACATCTACACCTTCAGCTTTGGACAGCTTATAATAAAGTATCATCTCTATGCTGATGACACTCAGATCTACCTTTCTAGACCTGCTATACCCTCCCCACTAATCAAAATCCTGCAATTTCTGTCTCTTATTTCATCTTTCTTTGCTACCCAATTTCTAAACCTGAATATGGACAAAACAGAATTCATTAATTAAGGATGAACAAGCGGTTTAAGCAGGTGCATTCTGAATAAACTCCAGGAAGTTTGGCCAATTTAATTATAAAACTTCTTTAATGAGTATTACTGGTCTCTCTCACTACGCGTTTTGGCGTAATAGCGCCTTCCTCAGGTGAACCACCGACCCCTTTCCCCCCACTGACCCCTGATACTGCACCAGGAGCTCCCCTGTTTTTTATCAAAACAGAATTCATTATCTTTCCACCATCTCACTCTACCACCCCACCAACCTGTCCATCAAACTTAATGGCTTCTCACTTTTCAAATTCCATATGCTTGCTGCTTCGGAGTAATCCTTGACCCCACACTCTTTTTCAAGCCACATACCAAAGCACTTGCCACCTCCTGCCAACTCCAACTTAAAAATATTTCCCAGATCCATACATTCTTTGACCAAAAAACTGCAAAAACAATTGTGTATGTCCTCCTCATGTTCCACCTTGACTGCTGCAACCTCTTACTCTCTGGCCTCCCCTCTAGCACTCTTGCTCCTCTACAATCTACCCTAAACTCTACTGTTCGATTAATCCACCTATCTCTCTGCTATTCCCCAGCCTCTCCTTTGTGCCAAGTCCTTTACTTACTTTCCATTGCCCAGGGACTTCAGTTCAAAACCCTAACTTTGGCATACAAAGCCAACCACAACCTGTACCCTCTCCATACATCTGTCATATGGTCTCACAGTACTTACCTACACGCAACCTGCGATCCTCTAGCGATCCTCTCAAGATCTCCTTTATTCCCCTCTTATCTCTTCTGCCCGCAGACTCTAGCCTTTTCTGGAAACCTTCAAAAGAAACTGAACACCCATCTCTTCCGACAAGCCTACAACCTGCTTTAGTGAGCCTTAGTCCACTTAACCGCTGCATGACCAGCCCGACCTTCTTCTACTGTATCATCACCCAACAATTGTAGACTGTGAGCCCTCGTGGGTAAGGTCCTCCATCTTTCTGAACATGTTTGTGGATTGTATTGCTCATAATTATTGTACATATCTATGTATGCCCTTTTCACATGAAAAGACCAATGGAATAAATGGCGCTATAATTACAAATAATAATAATATTTTCAATTGCGCTTGTTTAAAGGGAATCTGTCAGGTCAAAAATCCATATGTAACGTTCCTAATTCCTCTGATGAAGCTCTTTCTATACATGTATTTATTTCATTTATACTCTCCCCTTATCCTCAGTAAACTGCAAAAAAAAATCATTCCTTCTGTTAATCACAGTGATCACTTACTTTTCTTTTGCCCATTCCATATGGAATGAATAGTCATGTAGTGACATCACTGCAATGCACTGCACTGCCGTCCTCTGCAATCACACAAGGAAAGTTCAGTGGAAATCACTCACATGGGGGGCTCTGTATCCTTCTGCCTTTGCTACTCTCCCATGCAGTGGATCCTGTCTTGTCACCACTCACAGCATCTGAGAGAGGAGGGGAAAAATGTGTGCTCTTAGAAGAAGCCAAGCAGCTGCAGTTTTGCCATACTCTAGCATGAAGCAGTGTCATTGTGTGTATCTGAGGCATATTTGTAGTGTGTGCTGTCTGAGACATTTCTTTGTTCATTTGCTCAGCAGATTCACACATTTCATGTATGCAGGAAAACAAATTGTTCATATAAACATATAGAAATCTCTGACAAACAGCATACACTGTAGTGATGTTACACTTTAGCTTGTACTGAGAGCAACACACAATTGCTCCCTCTGGTAACTCTCGCTCCTCCCTCAGAAGCAGCTTGCGCAAGCCTGAGATTTTCAGTGACTGACTTCAGCACAATGGGGAAAGAGAGAATACCAACTTGGATGGGCATTAATATTTCATTAATATTTACATACTATTGATTAGTCGGCAGTACAAGTAACAGATCAGACTAGTGCAGCCAGCTGCTTACAGGGTGTTAAGATGCTTACAACAAGAAAACTACTGAGGGTACACTAACCATTTTTACAAGTTTTAAAACGTCTGCCCTGGCACTATTCAAGAGTGCTATTAGCATCATGCTGAAACATGACAGAGTCCCTTTAATAGCTAAAATCAGACCATGTAAATCTTGTAATCTTGATGGTTGTGTGTAATTTTGCAATTGTGGCACCCCAGAGTCTGGTTGCCACAGTGGCATTGCCTCCCTTGGGGGGGTGATGTCATGCTTGGAAGCAAGAAGGGGTATCCACATCAGATAAACCCACAGCATGCAACACTTTTCTTGACTCCAGACCAGAATGGGGAGCTCTGAAACCCGGGTTCAGGGGAGCTCCCCTATAAATTCTGGCCTGGAGGAGGGGTTAGACAGAACGTTAGAGAGTTCAGTTTCTAGGAGTACTGTGAAGACGACCTGTGGACTGGAACAGCGCTAAGCTCATCCCAGGCAGTATAGAAAGTGCCACAAGTGTGAGGGACCCATAGGAGGGGATCTGAGGAAGGAGAGAAGCAGGCCTGGGGAGTGGAGCCAGTTGCCCGGCTCACCCCAGAGCAGAGCGCCAGAAACAGACACTGGGGTCCGATGTTGTGAGGGTACTACAGTTCCAGCAGCCAAAACCGGAGGATGGGAGACTCCACGTCTCCCAGTCACAGCAGAGCACCTGGAGGCACAGCAGCAACTGAGAGCTCAGGGACAGTTGCCACAGGAGTGGTGCCCGGGAAGGGCTCAAGCTTCCTGCCATACAGATGAAAGACTTACAAGCAGGAAGAGAGGGTCGCAGCTTAGCTACAGGCAGCCAGGACCAGCAAAGAGGAGCACAGCAGCGAGGTCTCAGAACTCACCAGGTGAGGAGATCCCCAACATGCTTCCAGGCCACCTAGATTCCTAACATCCCCTGTGGACAGTGTCTTTGTCTGAACCTGCAACTACCAGTAAAGGTAAAAGAGACTACGTACTCTGTGTCTTTCGGTTATTCCGTGCCCTCAGTCTTGCACCATAATGGCCTACCATCACCATAGACTATACCGGTTGCCCTGCGGAACCGCTACACCTTAGCTGTGATTCCATCATCCCCAAAGGTCTCGCACCGCAGCGTCGGCCATCCATAGCCGAACATCACGGGTGGCGTCACCACTCCTATCTCCAAAACCAAAATTCCCGAACTTTAATTTGATTACCAGGGTCATGGAGCTGGGTCTCAACCCCTGTAACTCCCCAGAAGTATAAAAGCCCAGTTCCGAGTACTCTATGGCCCTGGGAGCGCATCACAATTTGTTAGCAGTATGGGCCTAACTTTAATCAATTGCCCAGGGCCCTTCTTCATCTAAAACTAGTTCTGTCAGCTAGGGTATATTTATATGCAACAGACTTGTTGAAGATATTTCTATGATTAAAAATCAGTTCCATACATATAAACGTGGTTACTTGCATGTTTATGAATTTTTACAAATGCTGTTAATATCATTGAGACAAACCAGAAATCTGAGAAAGGGGACCTACAGGCTGCCGCTAGGTGAGGAAGATGTGGCTTTCTATTGATACAATACTATTAATTTCTGCACACCTTTAAACAGGCATAGCGTTATTATAAAATGAAAGCATACAAATATTATTCTCTTTTATAAATAGAAACATATGTGACTTATCAGTGTTCTTCCTGTGACATTATTATTTGTATGTAAGAAAATATGTCAGCTGAACACAAACCGATTTTCTACTTTTCCACTATTCATTTATACCTACTGTGTCTAAATTGACAGATGTTCTGTCATTTTTGTAGACATATAAATAGCATGATAGTATAAGAGCCCATGAGCAATATTTCTGCTCTGTGTGTATTTTTGGCTCTTTCAGGTTTTTCCTCTTTTTTTCTTCCCTTATGATAATATTTTATCTAATCTTGTAATCACATGCTCCTGAATGTTAATCAGAAGTAAAATACTTCTCCAAAATTAATTTGTATTTGTTGCAGTTTATCTGATTTGCTTCAAACTGTTTGTTTTAGATAGATCAGATTATTGTTTAATCATCTGGTGAAGACTTACAAAAGTCGCCTCAAGCAGCATTATGAGATGAGTGATTGGCATTCTTTTAATGCTATTAATATTTTTACAATCATATAAAAAGGATAAATGTCATATTGTACGTCACAAGACCTGAAGTCCACCACAGGAATGATTCCTATTTCTTTTCATTATACTTTACCCTATGGCTCTCTTTGATTGGTCTCTCACCTAATCATATTCTGCTGCCTGTGAGTCATAAAGTAGAAAAACTACAGATTCAATTTTTATCTTTTTCTCCTCTTTTTCAAAATCTTATAAAAAGAAATGTCTGAAAATGAGGCACCTTGAAAGCTTATTCTCTGCAGTCCGGAATATTTTAACATGACACATCTATTTCATTTAACCTTTATTTAATTACACATTTTGATACTACAGAGCTTAAAATCCTGATCGTAATATAGGGCAAGTGAAACTGTCGGACACATTATACCTTTTTTCCTCTCTATTTGAGCATAAATATTATCCATCTAATTTTCGCCTATGTGCATGTTCCATTAAAGGGAACCTGCCACCTCGATCTACCCCTCTCTCCTATCACTAGCTCTCCCTGCACCTTCCTAGCTGTTCCCTAATCATCCCTCTCTGACCTAAAGGGGCCCTATAATGATTTGAAAAATTAATTTTAAATTACATATGGTCTCCATGTAGGAGACTGGAAAGGCGGGCTCCATGATCCCCTCATCACTGTGTCCTAGCATGCCCTGCTGGGCGTCATCCCTCCTTGTGCTTTGCCACCTCCTTTTTTAATCTCCCGCCCTTTCTGCCACTGTAATGCCTGGGCCGCAGCGTCATATCCTGCCCCCAGTGTATTGTGGGCCGAATCATGTGATCGGCCCGGCTCCGGTGCATGCACAATGCACATATTGAAGCCAGGCCGATCACGTGATTAGGCCCACAATGCATCAGGCCGATCACTTGTGTAGGCCCACAAAGCACTGGGCCAGATATGACGTTCATTACAGGAGCAGAGAGAGCGGGAGATTCCAAAAGGAGACAGCAAAGCACCAGGAGGTATGACGCCCAGCGGGGTGAGCTAGGACACAGCGAGGAGAGGATCATGGAGCCCAGAGCCCGCCTTTCCAGGCTGCTAGAAGGAGACAATATTTAAGTTCAAATTCATTTTTCAAAATCGTTATAGGGCCCCTTTAGGTCAGAGAGGGATGGCTAGGGAACAGCTAGGAAGGTGCAGGGACGGCTAGTGATAGGTGAGAGGCTTCTGTTTAAAATTTAGAATTCTGCAGCCTGAGCGCATAGTGTTTCCGTGCTGTAACGCTGTGCTCAGGCTGCCTATAGATCTCTATGGTTACCGATCTCCCAATGCAGCCGGCAGCTTGACACAGAAGTCTCGGATATGCGGTTTGCATTGTTTTTTTGTGCGCTCAACAAAAGCACATATCCGGGATTTCTGTGTCAAGCGGGCTGCACTGGGAGACCAGTAACCATAGGGATATATAGGCAGCCTGAGCACAGCATTACAGCACGGTAATGCTATGCGCTCAGGCTGCAGAATTCTAAATTTTAAACGGAAGCGTCAGCCAAAAGGCTGAAGCTAGTATGAGCCTAGCCTAAGAACAATTTATGGACCCTTTACAGTCCAATATCTGATCATAATGTGCAAATGCACTAACTTTGGAGGTGAAAAAGTGACCCCCTTTACCTCTTCTTACCAATTAAGCACCAGAAGCAAGAGAGTCTGGTAGGATCCATATATAAAAAATAACAATCCACTACACCTATAAGAGAATACATAGATACAAAAAATGAACAATGGGTTTTAACTGAGGTTGATAGTGTATCAGTAATATACTGTGCTTAAAAAAACCCAGATTCCAGACAAAGTGTTGCAAAAAGGAAAAAGGAGGTATAGTTTATTCATGGAAAACAGGGTACAGCACAGTAAAATCACAACACAATAACATAAGGTCACAACAAAGAAAAGGAATTTAGAATGCAGAGGAGAATATAAAAGGGCCCCACAGGAGGGTATCTAGCAGTAGAACATATCAGGGGAGGTCATATGGGTATATCAAGTGGTCCCTCAAATCCCAAATTATCCAAATGGTATACGATAATAAGACCAAGGAATTGCAGTCTAGTAGCAAAGTTGCAAAACAGCTTCATCAAGGAAGACTAGTATAAAGAACTGCAGTCCAAGGACTAAGGGGGACAGTAAGAAAGAACACGAATATTATGTCACAAAATGTAGTAACCCATAAAAATGACAGAACACTGGTCACGGTCCCAGGGGCCTTGTGTTAGTGCCTGGCCCTCATTCTATTTTTGTACTGACTAATATAATAATCCTCATTATGATTTTTTATAAACTTATTATACTTGATAACTACAATCTGCCATGCAGGGGAAAATTTAGGACTGAATCTACGTATAGTGTGCAAAAATAGCAGACACTTTCAATATTGGTCACATTCCACTTTTTATCAAGTCATTCAAAAATGATCCCCTTTTTACTGGAGACAGCACAGGTGTACTGTTTTCAATGCAAAGACGTTATTGTTTTGTAACATTTATTTCTGAAAAGAAACAGTGCAATAGATCTTATCTGCGAAGAAGGGTCTAGGTCGATACCTATATATTCACCTTAGAATGGAAGGAAAAAGCATGAAGACAATGGATGCTGCAGTTTTTGAAAAGGTTTGTAATTAAAACTGCTATAACCTACTTGTAATCCATGTTACATGTCCTGAAGAAGTCGGAGACTTCGAAACATGTAGACTCAATAAAGCACATTATGTTATACCTCATCAATTGGTCCTTTACACAGCAGTCCAGCACCAAACTATACCTCTTCTATAACTTTTAGAAAGGCTTTTTTCAAACCATCCAAAAATTTTCAACAATCTACTTCATTAGTGCTGAAATAACACACCACAATCGAATTAGGCCTTTTTTACGCTAGGCTAACACCCTAAGCTCCAATACCTAAAAAGAACAGGCATAAAATGGCATTCCTTGTCTGACCTCTTTCTTTTATAGGGGCTATGATAGCCCACCTATTTGGCTGAGCTAGACCATATGATCTGATTACTAAAGGGCATTATGGGGAGCTCAATGTGGCCACACCTGACGACATTGGCATGTTCACTAAGTCTTAACCAGTGCTTGAATGAATCCTCACAAACTGAATTTCAAATTCGCAAGTAACCATGTATTTCAACAAAATATGGAAATTCCATTTCTAACTTACGATGTAGTCATTTCTTAATTTGGTAAACACAGGGTCTAAACGACAGTAAATTAATCTGAAAAATAGCTTTATATACTAAGAATGGGCAAATAATTATTGTGTGTTAGTAATGTTTACTGTGCAAATAATTCATCAAGTGTTATTTGCAAAGTGCTCCAATAAATCAAAAAATCCCTAAACACGCTCATCTAAATGACACATAATTTATTTGTGCTTAATATACTAGACAAGCATCCTACTTGCCACATATGAAGGCTCCTGGTTTAGATCAACATGCATTCATTTTTAATAAGCTATCATGTATCAAGCTTGTTTCCCTAAAGTAGAATTTGTTTCATTCAAGCCATGTGTTGTTCTCTACTAAGTTCATTTTAAGCTATGTACCACTATGTACATACAAGAAGAAAAGCTTATTAAAGGTTAAACACTTTTGATTAATTACTTCTACTTTACCCTACATAAATATTATTTATACGGAAATAAAATGGAATATTCAGTAGAACAGAATATACTAGTCATGTCTGCTATATGACTGCTTACCGCAGCCTCAGGATGTAGAAGAACCGAGAATGGTCATGGGATATCATGTGGATTACATCGGAACTGCAGAGGTGTTTTTGAGGTTTTCTAGATTTGTGTTTATTCATATGATTTACAGGATTAGTGATAGGGGGTCTCGTAGACTCCTCTTCATTGCTAATTCAGGGTTTGATGGCAGCTAGGATTTTTAACAAATCACTGCTGTCATCATAACATATTACCTTGAGTACCACCACACCAGGATAGTCAGGAAGAGTTGGTTATAGCACCAGATTTGGCACCAATTCTGCCGCAATTACAGGCTGTTAATTTTTGTCTGAGACGAGCCAATAACCATGAACTGTTCAACCCTGATGATACAAACCCGCTGGTGTTTGCATTATCTGTGCTGGTTATCAAATATGGGGGAGGGGGGACCACACAACTTTTTTTCCAATTATTTATTTATTTATGATGTAGGATGTCCTCTATTTTGATAACCAGTGCAGGTAAAGCAAACAGCAGATGACTGCTATTTTAAGGGTGGGAATAGCCATGAATATTGGCCTCTACCCAGTCTGATATCACCCCCCAGGTGATGTCTTTACCTTGGCTAGTTAGCAAAGAGTGATGACTTCACATCATATTTTGAAATTATTTATTTTACACTATACTCCTGATTAGGAGACAGACAGCCAATTTGAGGTTTGGAAGAAACAGCTGACTGACTTTAATCATTCACTGACACCATCACAGAGGGTGGGAGGGTATTTAGATGTCTGACTGCAACCAATCACAGACGCTGTCACAGAGGGTGGGGGAAGCAATAAATATGCATAAGGTTTGATGAGCAGGCCAGGAAACAGTTTGACAGTGGTCTTGTTTTCTGACTAAACATGTTTTTTATAATTGTCCTGCTTTAATGCCCATTTTGCTTGCTTTTGCAGCTCCCTAGCCTTGCTGTTTTAGCTTCCAGGAAACACAGAAGATACACAGCCTTTCAACAAGTTTTATTTGGGTGCAGAACCTAAACAGTAACATGGACACACAGTTAGAGGTCAGGGTTGGGTGTCGGCACTGGACCCTTAGTGTCCAGTACGAACGCTGATCTTTACCATTTGGGTTTGCTCATCCCTACCCATAAAAAATAAACAATATGGAATCATCATAATTATTAACAATGTCTCATTTAGATTGAGTAGTTAAGTACTTTACACATCTTTAATACTTGCACAGTTTCTGTATCACTTTTACACCTCTCTTGATCAACCCTCTAAGCTTCTAAGCAGAAATTTCCTGCTATAGCTTATTTGCCAATTTTCATACTATTGCCATTTAATCCGCAGTTAGGCGGAGTTCACATCTAATGATGTTTGCATTTGGGACACATTCATTTAATAGATGTGTCAAACACATGTGTTTTTGACTTGCGTTTTTGCCTATAAGGTGTTAGCGTTAACGCATGCATTAACACAATAGCCTGGTTTGGTCACAATCACTTGTGTTGCTTGCGTTTTTAATCTGCATTTGTTCTTTTTTTTAATTGTCAATTAAGTTGGGCGGAGCCCTTTATATAAAGGTCTGTGTGGTATTTTTTGATGTTGCCATTTTGACCCCCTTATTTTTGGTGCCATCATCATGAGTGCCGCCATAATCCTTGCCTTCCAACTCTATTGCCTTTGTCGTCACCAGAGACTTGAAAGACAGCGGCGATGTTGGGTGCACGAGCTTAATTTGGTTTGGTCGCAATATGGTGCCATTCATCGTCTGTACTGGCAATTGAGGAATTTTCTAAATAAATTCCATCAATACGTACGGATGTCGGTTGACACAGGGGCGGACCCAGACTGTAGTGGGCCCTGGTGCAAGAAATTTTTTGGGGCCCCCCTCCTGGAACTCAGTGCCAGAATAGTGCCGCGGGTGTGCAGCACAGCCAGCGGCGTAGCAACTGTTTGTGGCGCCCGGGGCGGTCAAAAAATTTGCCGCCACTTTGGTTGTTGATAATCTGGAAGTGTACATAGCATACACTGTCTGCCCCTATATACAAAAATATAACTACTATACTAAAACACAAAGAGAAGGGGTGCAATTGCCACCTCTGCACAACCCCAGTGTATGGCAACAAGCAGGAGTGAAGGAGGGCCTGGGGCCGGAGCAATTTTCGCCGCCGTGCTGTGGAGTTCATAATGCAATATAAATGCAAAAAACCTTTATTCTTAATATTATGTCACAATACCGGGTTCTGAGGATCTTCTATTTCGAGGTCAGGGGCTCTCTGATGCCATGTTGCTGTCTGTCTCGCTGTCGTCCTTTTTTGACACTGCAGTGCGGTGGGCAAGAGAGCATTAACTGGTTAATAACAAGAAGTATGGAGTGTACTAACTGAGCCATAAACCCTCCCCACACCAGTAGGATTACTATATGGATTTTAGTATTAGGGTACGGACACACTGGGGTGAAACTCTGATGAGTGCAATGTGTGATTTTCTCACATTGCAATCAATCTCTGAGAGCAGATTGGTGAGTGTCGGACGCTTTTTTCTCATCCAGATTCAGGATGAGAAAAAAGTTGCAACATGCTGCGACAGTATGTGACTCACTAATGCAAGTCTATGGGTCCGACAAAATCACAGACAGCACACTGACCATCCGAGAGGCATCGTTTTTTTTCACGGATACATTATCATTCTATAGCTCAGAACACTGTAAATGATTATACAGTAATAGCTGCTGAGAAAAAACAGATGGATTGCACACGGATGTGATCTGAGAATCTGAGAAAAATGTTGGCCACTCGCACAGCAGTTTCCAAACAGACCAAAAAACGGATGTCACTCATCCGACTCTCCTGGATGAGAAACAGACCGATTTTAAGGCGGCGGAAGACAGTGTACCACCAAGTCCCCAGCTCCGTGCTGTGCACAGACAGTGTACGGTACACTGTCTGTGCACAGCACGAAGATGAAGACATGGCGGTACACTGTGCACAGCACGGAGCTGGGGACATGGTGGTACACTGTGCACAGCACGGAGCTGAGGACATCCCAGAAGAGGCACAATAACCACAGACAGGCGGAGGGAGAACATTGAGCCCGCCCAGGAGAACTACAACTCCCAGCACCCAACACACTGCCCAGAAACCATACAATAACGTCCGAACAGGCAGGAGAACTACAATTCCCAGCATGCCACACCCTGCCAACACAGGAAGGTGGAGGCTGCCGCATGGAGGCAGAGATACCTGGTACAGCTGCCACTATCACCATATACTGCCCCACTCCTCCTGCCCCCCTGTCCTCCTGTTCCTGTCCTTCTGCCCCCCTGTCCTCTTCTCCTGTCCCCCTGTTCCTGTCCTTCTGCTCCCCTGTCCTCTTCTCCTGCCCCCCTGCTTCTGTCCTTCTGCCCCCCTGTCCACTTCTCCTGCCCCCGTTCCTGTCCTTCTGCCCCCCTGTCCTCTTCTCCTCTGTATGCTGTATATAGCATATGGCCCATATCCCATATGCTATATACAGCATTCATCTCCATGGAGCCACTTAGTGTACCTGTTAAGGACAGGGAGTCAGGAGTCACTGGTTAAATTCAATGAATTTAACCGCACAGGTCCTATCATGAAGTGATCACCGCGGTCGCTCTGACAGGTCCTGCAGTGGCGTTTCTCCCAAGGAGGGAGAGGAATTGCTGCTGCCGCGTGCCGCCCCCACACAAGTGCCGCCTGTGGGCCCCCCCGCTACGCCACTGAGCACAGCTGACACACGACAGCACCACGGGACTCAATGACAGAATAGTGCCGCGGGTGTGCAGCCATGGGCGTACCCAGGATCAAAACTAGGGGAGGGCAAGCCATGGTTGTTACCGCCTCCTATGGTACTCTATCACACCAGCCCGAACGTCATATCCGGCCCGGTGCATTGTGGGGGCTGATCACATGTTCGGCCGGGGTCCGGCGCATGCCCAGTGCACATATTGAAGCTGCCCGTACATGTCATAAACCCCCACAATGCACAGGACCGGATATGACGTTCTGGTTGGCACGTCAGAGTACCACAGGAGACGGGAGTTTCAAAAAGAGGTGGAAACAACAGCCGGGCCCGGCACCACCAGGGGGGCCCGGCAGCACCAGGCACCACCAGGGGGGCCCGGCAGCACCAGGGGGGCCCGGCAGCACCTGGCACCACCAGGGGGGCCCGGCAGCACCAGGCACCACCAGGGGGGCCCGGCAGCACCAGGCACCACCAGGGGGGCCCGGCAGCACCAGGCACCACCAGGGGGGCCCGGTAGCACCAGGCACCACCAGGGGGGCCCGGCAGCACCAGGCACCACCAGGGGGACCCGGCAGCACCAGGCCTACCAGGGGGGCCCGGCAGCACCAGGCACCATCAGGGGGGCCCGGCAGCACCAGGCACCATCAGGGGGCCTGGCAGCACCAGGGGGGCCCGGCAGCACCAGGCACCACCAGGGGGGCCCGGCAGCACCAGGCACCACCAGGGGGGCTCAGGACCAGTAGAGGGGCCCAGGACTAGTAGAGGGGCCCTGCACCACCAGGGGGGCCCAGCACCCCCAGGGGGCTCTTGTGGGTCCCTGAGTGCTGCCCCCACACCTCAGGGGCCCCTGAGAGCTGCCCCCACACCTCAGCCTCAGGGGCCCCTGAGTGCTGCCCCCACACCTCAGCTTCAGGGGCCCCTGAGTGCTGCCCCCACACCTCAGCCTCAGGGGCCTTTGAGAGCTGAGAGCTTCCCCAACACATCCTGGGGGAGGCCCATGAGAGCTGCCCCCACACTCATCCTGGGGGGGGCCATGAGAGCTGCCCCCACACTAATTGGCCCCTGAGCACCCCCACATGTCTTTCAAGGGGGTCCCTGACGGCTGCCCCCCACACGCTATCCTCGGGGCCCCCTTGCCGCTGCCTCCTTTAGTGCTGCGTCCCCCCGCTCTCCATTACCAACAGGCAGTCGCGCTGAGCGCAGCCTGTCATGTGGTGTGATGCTGCAGCCGGCGCGATACAGGAAATAGAGCGGCGCCGGCTACAGCCCACATGACAGGCAGATCAGCGCGACTGCCGGTAATGGAGAGAGGGGGGAAGCAGCAGTAAGGGGGCCCCGAGGATAACGTGTGGGGGCAGCGGTAAGGGGCCCCCTAGTACGACATGTGGGGACGCTCAGGGGACCAGTGGGCCCCCCCTTTGCGTCAGGGCCCCCCTACAGCGCCCAGGGGGGGTATGGGGGCGGGGCTTAGTAGCCTTGGCCCCAAAGTGTCGGGGCCCCCGGGGGATCTCCCGATCTGTGACAGGGGAATGGACCTGCCGCTGGAGCTCCAGGGGCCCCCTAGCTGGTCGGGGCCCTGGTGCAGCTGCACCAGCTGCACCACGGTAGTTCCGCCCCTGGGTTGACACCTTTAATGTCTCCTGATTTCGGCAAAGTATATCTCCTCAGGAAAGGTTGCTTGTAACACTTAGGTTGTTGAATTTTTTTTTTCTTTCTATCTTACAATTAAACTCTATAATTGCCCATACTCAAACTGCAAATGCGCTATGTCACACAAATGTGTTTTTGATGTACATTGCGGAAGTTGTACATTTTTGTAATTACATTTTCTCATCTCCAACAATCAACAGATGTCTTGCAACCGGAGAAAGTTATTCCTCACTACACTATCGATTTAAACTTGGCACTTCGACCATCTGAGACATTGTAAAAGACATGAGTCAGGTGTTATGGGACATGTTACATCCCATGGTCTTGCCTCAGCCAACAACAGCACAATGGCCGAGTGTAGCTGAAAAATTTATGGAACTTACAAATTTCCCAAAATTGCATCGGGGCACTAGACAGGAAACACATCAGGATTCAAAAACCTCCAAATAGTGGGTCATTATATTTCAACTTTAAAAAATATTTTCCTGTAGTCCTGATTGCAATATCTGATTGCCAGTGCTGGTACATAGCTTTAGATATAGGCTCATATGGCCATGTGAATTATGCCCAAACCTTCAGAAACAGCAATATTTGGAGATCATTTACCAGCAACCAATTTAATGTGCCATTCATGTTGGTTGCTGATGCCGCATTTCAACTCAGCAACAATGTCCTTAGGCCTTATTCCACAAGGGCTATTAACAATGAGCGACACATTTTTAATTCGCAATTAAGTCATGCAAAGCGGTATGTAGAATGCAGTTTTGGCCTCATGTCAGCCAAGTGATGGATACTGTTGACATGCATGCAACTGTATCGTGATAATGTAAATTGAGTAGTCATGGCATGTGCGTGCCTGTAAAATTTTGTGGTGGAACATGAGACCCTACCGGTTGATGAAACTGAATTTGTGTCTGACCTACATTGTGTACAGCATCTATCAGTGCGACCAAGCAATGATATTATGGCAATTCGTAATCATTATGCCCAATATTTTTTGAATAATGCTGGTCAGAATCAGTTGCAGGATGAATGAACTCTTAGGGTAGCACATTTTAATGGTGAGTGCTATTCATTTGCACTTACTAGCTAGCTCTTACACCAGGTTCGGGAGCCAGATGTGGCTCTTTTGATGGTCGCATCTGGCTCATAGCTAAATCTATATAAAACTGTTTTACCCAACACACAGGTGCTTCCAGCCGTCGTATGCTGTTGCGGCTGCCACACTCTGTCCCTGCTACCATGCGGGTTAAGCCAAGCGGCTGTGGTCCAATCAGAAGCCAGCAGCTGCAGGCCAATCAGTGGCGCATGAAGTTACATGCAGAAATCTGATTGGCCAGCACTGCTGGCCTCTGATTGGGCTGCAGCTGCTGGCCTCTGATTGGACTGCAGCTAGCATGGCTTCTGAGATTGGACCACAGTCGCCTGGCTTCTAATTGGTAATGTATGGGTATGGCAGCAGGGACAGAGCGGCACCCGGAACACCGTACAGCACGGACCACAGATGATCAGTGAGTATGTGTGTCTGTATGTGTTTGTGTCTTTTTTTGCTGGTACTTGCACTATGATGGGGGCTGCAAAGGGCTACATTGGGATGATGGGGGTACTGCAAGGGGATGATGGGGGTACTGCATGGGGATGATGGGGGTACTACATTGGGATGATGGGGATACTTCAAGGAGATGATGGGGGTACTGCATGGGGATGATGGGGTACTGCAAGAGGATGATGAAGGTACTGCAAGGGGATGATGAAGGTACTGCATGGGGATGATGGGGTACTACATTGGGATGATGGGGATACTTCAAGGAGATGATGGTGGTACTGCATGGGGATGATGGGGGTACTGCATGAGGATGATGGGGGTACTGCATGGGGATGATGGGGGTACTGCATGGGGATGATGGGGGTACTGCAAAAGGATGATGAAGGTACTGCATGGGGATGATGGGGGTACTACATTGGGATGATGGGGATACTTCAAGGAGATGATGGGGGTACTGCATGGGGATGATGGGGGTACTGCATGGGGATGATAGGGGTACTGCAAGGGGATGATGAAGGTACTGCATGGGGATGATGGGGGTACTACATTGGGATGATGGGGATACTTCAAGGAGATGATGGGGGTACTGCATGGGGATGATGGGGGTACTGCAAGAGGATGATGAAGGTACTGCAAGGGGATGATGAAGGTACTGCATGGGGATGATGGGTACTACATTGGGATGATGGGGATACTTCAAGGAGATGATGGTGGTACTGCATGGGGATGATGGGGGTACTGCATGGGGATGATGGGGGTACTGCATGGGGATGATGGGGGTACTGCAAAAGGATGATGGGGGTACTACATTGGGATGATGGGGATACTTCAAGGAGATGATGGGGGTACTGCATGGGGATGATGGGGGTACTGCAAGGGGATGATGGGAGTACCATTTTGAGGGCTGCAAGGGGATGATGAGAGTAACATGTTGGGGCTGCAAGGGGATAATGGGGATACCATATTGCGTGCTTGCATCAAGGGAGCATTTATCTGATGGTGGTCCTGGTTTGTCCTTTGGAATATTCCCTGTGGATGGAATAGGGCTGGTGCCATTGAGACTATATGGATTTAAGGCAAAGCACATTGGTGTGGGAAAGACGGGACAAGTGTGTTGAGGTACCAAGGTAGAGGGAGCAATCTGCACTAAGTTCTCTGAATTCTCTGTTTAGTGGGAGTCACGTGTTAATGCAAGACTGTTTATAAAGGAAACAAACTATTTGTTTACTTTTACCCTCTTTGAGGGCAACAACAAACTTAAAGTGATCCTAAACCAAGAAACTGACCCCCCCGTATCTTTAGATCTGTCCCTGCACCCCCTCTTATCATTCCTAGCCATCCCTTTTGCAGAAAAAATCGCTTTTGTAAAGTAAGAGAAAAAGTTATATTACTATTTCCTGTGTGAGTTCTCTGTTTTTGAGGAAGCCGCAATAGCCCCGCCTGTCTACTGCTGCCTTGTAATTATGCACGCCCCTCTCTGCTTCTAAGAGCCTGGCCGCGTCATGAAAGGGGCGGGGCTAAATCGCGTCATGTTGGAGCCCCGCCCCCTTTCATGACACGACCAGGTTCTTAGAAGCAGAGAGGGGCGTGCATAATTACAAGGCAGCAGCAGACAGGCGGGGCTATTGCGGCTTCCACAGAAAGAGAAAACTCACACAGGAAATAGTAATATAACTTTTTCTCTTACTTTACAAAAGCAATTTTTTTCTGCAAAAGGGATGGCTAGGAATGATAAGAGGGGGTGCAGGGACAGGTGTAAGGATACGGGGGGGTAAGTTTATGGGTTTAGGATCACTTTAACTTTTCAATCAAGGCGTTGGCTGGGGCACGCAATGCTATGGGCCTGACACAGCTGCTCCATAGCCTGGACCCAGATGCAAGCCAGACTACCCGATTGCCGGGCTGTTGCCCCCTTAACATGCTCTATAGATGCTGTAGGGTGCATGGTGGGTAACAAATTTGACCAACTTAATCTACCTCTTACCTAACTATACTTCCATTATCTTAAAACACAAAAAAATGTTCATGTGATCCACAGATAGACATGTCTGTTTTTTACTGTCAGCATGGATAAAACACTTACGTCACATGGTTTATATCTGTGTGACATTCGTGTAACACAGTGATGGCGAACTCCAGGCCTCGAGTGCCACCAACAGTGCAGGTTTTCAGGATTTCCTTACATTGCACAGGTGATAATATAATCACCTGCACTGGGAATGATTCCAACCTCTGTGCAATGCTGAGGAAATCCTGAAAACCTGACATGTTGGTGGCACTCGAGGCCTGGAGTTCGCCATCACTGGTGTAACACATACCAGAAAAAAAAGTCATGTCACTAAAAGGAATATTTTTTTGTGTTAAAGATGTGCAGAGATAGGTAGATGGATAGAGATAGGTATATAGTTAAATATATAGATTACAGGATATAGAAAGAGATAATAAATAGTTTGATATCTAATAGATAATTAGCTGTATAGATTTTACAGCTCTAAACCAAATAAATACAAAAATTAAATAAAAAAATGACATGGGGTCCCCTCTATTTTTTATAGCCAGCCAAATAGATAGCAGTAAGCTAGTATTACTAGACTGGGAAGGTCCATGGTTATTTGCTTATTCCCAGTCTAAAAATACCAGCCTGCAGCCACCCCAGATGTGGAACATAACATAAGATGCACTAATTCTGCACTTTGCATCTGCTCTTCACAAGTCCCCTGGTGTGGTGGCAATCAGGGTAATATGGATTTTATATCAGGTGTGTAGTGTCAGCTGACATCAAGCCCTGATGTTAGTAATGGAAAGGTGTCTATCAGACACCTCCTATACTAACCCAGTAAGTATAAAGATTAAAAAACAGACAAATAAAATGATTTAAGGCAAAATCGCTGACTCTCACCTTGATTCTTCAAATATTGTTAATAAAAAAATGAAGATACAAAGTAATCCACTGAATCTGACAATGGAAACCTGATAGACCTAAAAAGAGAGAGGTAAAGAAATAAAAACCAGATACTCCTTGATTAACCAGTTTATTAGAAAGTAAAGTTCTCTGCTCTGAAGTACTCCAGTGGTTCCCACTCCATTACACAATTGCCTGGATCAAAGTCTGTGGAGACTCAGAACGAGGCACCATATTCTTCAAGCAGCAGTCTTTCCCGCACATGCTGCAGTCTGCAGACCCAGGCACTGTGATAAGTGGTGACAACAGGACCATTACTGCTCATCTCTGTGATAAGTGATGATGTCAGGATCGTCACAACTCATCACTGTGATAAGTGGTGATGTCAGGAGCATCACTGCTCATCACTGATAAGGTAAAAAATATTTATACCCTGTTAGCCAGTACATAGACAAATATTAGAATCTGAGAGTCCTCAGTGGTTGATACTTTTTATTCAAATGTCCAACAGGTGGCATGTACGTAGGGGAGACCGGACTACAATTCAGAACAACAATGAATTCTTATCGCCACACAATAAAAGAAAGGCGTATGAACCTACTGTACCTGTAGCCAAGCATTTTTGCAGCTCTGACCACAGGGTAACAGACATGAGTCTGATCATTTTAAAAAGTAACTTCAAATCTCAGAAAGAGAGAAGAATTTGGGAATACAAATTGATAACGACCTTTGACACATTCAAAACAGGATTGAATGTCTCACATGGATTCATGCATTTTTACATCAATTGAAAGAGCACTTGGGGATATCACATCTTTGAACAGACTTTAGTTAGAGGACAATGACCTTTTGTCACTTCTTATGTATCTTGCATGGATTTACAGCTTTCTACATTCACTGAGGAAATTTCAGGTCTCCACCAACCACTAATCATAGAACAATAATACAATATGTTCCTCTTATCTCAGAATTTTGATTTTTACATCCCCAGCCCCTCTCCCCCTCTCAAGACTGACTCTTCTTCACGTCACCTGTCGTATTTACTGTATCATTCTACCCTCCATATGTATATGTGTGTCTTCAGAATTTGTGTCATTATTAGCCTGATGAAGAGGCCATAGTGTCTCGAAAGCTTGCTTTGCTTCCCATCTTTTCAGTTAGCCGTTAAAATGTATCAACCACTGAGGACTCTCAGATTCTAATATTTGCTCTTCACTGTTATAAGTGATGATGTTAGGAACGTTACCGCCCATCAGTGTGAGAAGCAGTTACGTTCATAACATCATCACTTTTAACTGTGATCAGCAGTGATGTTTCTGATGTCACGGCTTATCACAGTGATAAGATCCTACTATATAATTGTCTTACTGTGTCTGTCTGTTTCGCTGTAATGGAAATACTGCGTCGCTGATTGGTCACGGTCGGTGCCCCCCCACTACTCCCTGGCAGCTCAGCGACGGTAAATGGCGGAGCTGTGGAGCAGGGCCGGCGTCAGCATCCGACGTACCCGCCCAAATGCCGGGGCCCAGGCGTGACTGAGGGGCTCACCGTCACCCACCTGCCCGCATCGGAGGTCAGGGGCGACGCAGCCAGGAGATGACTGGCACTAGCTGGTCATATCCCGGCAGCTCAGTCACACTTGGTGATGCTCCAAAGATGCCGACAACGTTACAACCTTTAGGTATTGCTGGAGCATTGCCAAGTGTGCCGCACGGAGGTCAGCAGCGACACAGCCAGAAGATGACCGGCGCAAGCCGTTCATCTCCTGGCTGCTCGCAACAAACGTACCCTCACCGGCGCTAGCGATATCGCTCAGAGTGACATGCACCACGACCGGGCCCCCTCTCTGAGATTGCTGATCATCACGATCAGTAAGGTACCGTCACACTTACCGATGCTCCAGTGATCCCGACAACGATATGACCTGTAGGTATCACTGGAGCATCGCCAAGTGTGACGGTACCTTACTGATCGCTGGTGAGGTGTCACATGTGCAGATATATTGAACGAAGCCGAGTTGCTGATTGGTCGAGGCCGCCTGGTGTTGCCATAGCGATATTGGCGCGGAATTTAACCCCCACTCACAGCGCGAGCAATAACTTTTAATGATAATGTATATATTTTACCCGGAAAATACTGTGTATTCATTGCATTATTCTTAAATCTTCATAAATAAACTACATACATATTCTAGGATACCCGATGCGTTAGAATCCGGCCAACATCTAGTAGTTTTATAAGTTTGCAGAATGCTTCGACCGGCAGCTATGCTGATTCATACGATCCTAGCATTTGATATCACTGAGGAGGCTAAAGATTGCCACAGAGCTCTTTTAAAGCAAAGCAATGAATATACTATTGGCTAAGGGTGAAGCTGCACCAGTATGTTAATCAGCAAACATCTATTACAATTTATTGCCTATCATCCCTTCCATGTAATAGTTCACAGTATCATTGTTTTATGGTTTACCTCCGTGCAATCTTTTTTGGTGTTGCGTTTATTTGGAATCTACTTAGCCGGGTATTATCTTTATTATGACAGTTTCTACTTTCACAGGTTAGCACCTGGAACCCATCTTTCTACTAGCAGCTGTAGGTGTTTTGCAGGGTGAGAGCCAGTGTTTCTTTTATCCGCTAACACAGAGTATTTTACATTTACCAGTATATGTTTTCTCAAAATTTTTAGAGGCTTTGTATCAAGGGTAAGTGTACCATATTCATAGATCATATAACTGAAATATTGCTTTATATGAATATCATTTCTTTAAAATGATACTATATTGTATTACACCATATTTTCCTTCCTTAGTTTTCCTTCCCTCCTTGAAATCATCACTATATAATGAAGAATAAATACATTGAGGGTGATGCGGTCAATACAAAGTTTCTCTAAGAACAATATACCAAACATATATCACAGGAGACTTCCGAAGTTTCTTAAACAGTCCAGTCTGGAAAGGTTTATAAAATCATTGCTAAAGGCCACTGAACCACAGTGAAAGCAATTATCTTCAGATAGACAAGATAATTGGGATAGCAATAAATCATCCAAGGAGTTGCAGTCTTCTAAAATAATTCCAAGTGCACAGTACAACTTATCAAGGGATCCACAAAACATCCCAATACCAGATACAAAAAGCTTCCGACCTCTCTATCCATACTTAGGATAGTTTTTATCTTTTCTCAAGAAAAACAAATTAGGAGAAAATAGGAATTACAAGTCATCTTATGTTTGGTGCAATAAAAATACATAGCCCCATACATACCATAAGAACAATAAAATGTAATGAAGTGCAAGTTCACCCTGCAAGTTCAAGTCTTTAGATAACTGGTATAATGGAAAAGTCAATATTAATTCTGAACTGTGCTGAAAAATTCATAACCCTTTCAGGGCTTGGCGATTTTTCTTAGTCTTTGCTCTTTGTTTTAAACTTTCTTTTAAAAGCCTAAACTTTTTTTTTTAATTGACTTAAGGCCCAGTCTCACATAACATCAGTTTTTTTCATTTTAGTTTACTGACATCTAAGGATTCGATGCCACGGTCTACATCCAGGAGTTTGACTGACCAAGAAATCGAGGCAATAATTATTGATAGTGATGAAGACAGTGAACTTTCTTTGTCCGATGAAGAGTACACGCCACCAGCTAATGTCTCTACTACATCGTCCAGTAATTCTTCAGATGATGAAGAAGTAGTGGATCCAGCAGAACGTACAAATAGAACATCCAAAACTAATGTTTTTTGGAACAGTACTGCTGGGGTTCTTGGACGCACGCCATCACATAATATTATGAGAGTTGCTGAAAGCGCTGTAGGAATTCCCCAATTCTTTTCCAAAAGAGATGTTTTCTGTAAACTTTTTTCAGATGATATTGCAGATGAGGTAGTTTTGTGTACTAACTTAGAAGGAAAACATATCGCTTCAGGAAGAAAAAAACATGGACAAATATAACAAAAGAGGAACTATATGGTTACATTGCCCTTTCTCTTCTGGCAAGGTGTACAAAATCGTACGATGTTCCAATCAGAGAATTATTTCTGAACCCTTTTTCAGATCCACACTACAAAGCTACAGTGTCAGTCAATAGATTTGAGAATATTGGGAGAAGCCTTCGTTTTGATGATAAGAGAACTCGTCCTGTGAGGTTGGAAACAGATAAATTAGCCCCTATTAGCTACTTCTGCAATCTTTTCATCAAAAACTGTACAGAGCTTTACCATTCTAATGACAATTTGACAGTGGATGAGCAACTTCTTGCCTTCAGGGGACGTTGCAAATTCATTCAGTATATCCCAGTAAACCTGCCAAGTATGGCATAACAATTTTCTGGATGTGTGATTCTACAAGCTATTATGGCATAAATGGTCTGATTTACTGTGGCAAAGAAGCTGATGCTCCAGTCCAGAAAGACCTATGTTCTCACATAGTAAGAACACTTGCAGTACCAATTTTCAATTCTGGAAAAAAGTATAACAATGGACAACTGCTTTACCAATCTGGAACTGGGCAAATTTTTGCTTCAGAAAAAACTAACATGTTGGTACTATGAGGCCAAACAGCCACGAAATTCCTCCAATCATGAATCACAATCCCAAGCGACCACTTTATTAGAGTGTCTTTGGGTTCTGTAATCAAGCGACAATGGTATCTTATAAAGCAAAGAAAGAAAAATCCATGATATTACTGAGTACAATGCATCATGATGGAAGTATTGACACCGATGACAGGAAACAGAAACTTGAAATCATACTGCATTATAATAAAACAAAAGGAGGTGTGGACAAGATGGATGAAATGATTGGAGAGTATTCGTGCAAAAGGCAGACAAAACATTGGCCTATAGTCATTTTTTATAATATCCTTGATGTGTCAGCCCTCAATAGTTATATTGTTTATAGTGAAACTCATCCAGAATTCCATGCCAACAGGAAGGATAAGAGATGTTCATTCTTGACAGAACTTTGCTATGAACTTTTGATGCCTACCATGGTGTAGCGAAGCAACACGAAATGCTTGCCAAGGCAAAGTACGGAAGCTATGATCCGATGTGGTATACATTTTCAGGAACATCAAGAGCCAAGAGAAAAAAAAAGAAAGCGCTGCTATATTTGTCCAGCAAAGAAGGAAAGGAAATCTGAGCATTGCTGTACTACTTGTGTACAAAATGTCTGCAAGGAACATTCTTCCAAAAAAATAATATGTGAAAACTGTTGGGGATAATCAGTCAAGTTGTAAAGGAAAGTTTTTGAAAAGAAATATTCCTGCACCATGTTTACTACAACTTTTATATAAAAAACTGTTAGACAAAGAAACTGTTATATTTATATATAAATATATACATATATATATATATATATATATATATATATATACATACATAAATACACAGTATATATAAATAATTATATAGAATGCATATATTGGGCGTTTTAAGCCTGTGTAATTACTTTTTTTTTGTTTTATGCACATAATTATAACGTTTTGAAATATTCACATCTCAAAGTTTGAAAAGTATTTTTATTTGAGTTACTCCATGTTATTTGCACACAGGCCAAAAGTCCTCACTTTTCCAAAAATTAGGCACAACCACCACTAAAGTGGAAACACTTGCCCCAGAGTTGAAAGATTGTAATGTGGAGGTTAATGCAGCACACTTAAAAGTACACACCTAGTCTCCCCATTCTGACACTGGCTGGAGATCCTTGACTTGTTCATCTTGATAAATGTTAGGTGATCTACACTGTTAGTTGACAGCTGTATGCGCTTATCTGTCAGGACACCACCAGCAGCCCTGGAGACACATTCTGAGAGAATGCCAGCTCCAAGGCACAAGTGGAGAGCTCAGGTTACATTTCCAGCTTTTAAGCCCAAAATGTACAAGGGTCCAGTTCCACAGTCATGGCATCGACATTGAACTGTAGATATTCCAGCACCATCCTCTCTAGACCTTGACTATGTGTCAGCCTTGTCCTTTCCTCTGGCATTGCAAAGGATGGTCTACAAAATTATCAAAAGACTCAAAGAGATTGCTGGTAACAGATTCTCTTCTGGTGGTATTGTTTCTGTGATGAAAACTGGATTTCTCTGGGTTGGAAGTGTAGAAATGCGATGAGCACTATGTCCGCCACTGGTGTTTTGGGAAAATTCAGTCCTCATATTGCCTAAATGCTTCTTGTGATACTTCTCCATGCGTGCGTTCCTTTGCACAGTGGGAAGCATTTGGCTAAATTTACTTTTATACTAACACTGTAGCAATCCAATAGTCGGTATTACTTTGAATCCTAAAAATCTGCTGATCATGTTGCAGATAGTGCAGCAAGAAGGCACTGATGTGTCTTGTGCATTTATGAGGCACAAGTCCTGGTTGTGTTGTTGGTGGTGGGTATCATTCCCACTTTCTTCCTCTGCCCTCTCCCATCAACCTCGCACAACAGGAATGTGACCAAAATCTCCGTCATCTGTTGAATCTTCCATGAACATCGTCTCTTCATCCTCCTGTTCTTCTTCCTGCACCTTCATCAACTGTTTAGCTCCTACCATGAGCCCTCATCGACCCCTCTCCTCCATCCTCCCAAGCCACCCACCTCTGTGCTGATGACAGTCTGGACCTTTCAGATCTTGTTATCACTTTTGCATATACTTCCTCCTCTACTTCCTCTTCTTCCTCTTGGACCAACACCTGATTCTGCATGCTGGTCACCATGTAGATGACCTGGAATAGTTATGCTGAGAATGACATCATCAGTGCTAAACATCTTAGTCGTTACTTTAAAACTGTGCAGAAGGGTGCAGAGGTCCTTGATCTGTGACCACTCCAGCACCATGATTTTCGCTACAAAATATGCAGAGTGGAATTTCATCATTTCGGCACATCTCATATCAGGCGGTTAACCAGCAGGTTGAAAGATTTAGCAATGCAAGAGGTTGAGCAGCACGGTGTGAACATCGAAGGTGAGCACACGGTGACGTTGCCCTCTGCAGCACTGTATCTAGGCTGAGATAGTGGGCTAGAAATTATTTGTCGACAAGATTCAAATGTGAGCCATGCAAGGCAAGTGTGTTACCTTGCCCCGGCGTATGGCCTCACCCATATTTGCAGCATTGTTGCACACAACCTTTCTTGGCTGCAGGTTCAGTGGAGACAGCCATTGATGAAACTCAGTCTCCACAACTGACCACAACTGCTCAGCTGTGTGACTTACATTTCCCAGGCATTTTAATGTTAACACAGCCTGATGGCATTAAGTCCTGCTGTCAGCGTAGTAAGGAGATGTGCTGGATTCCTTCTGCACAGTTGGAATGCGTGTCCCATTACCAGAGAGGTTTTGGGTGCAGTTAGGGGCCCTAGAGGAGGTGGATGAAGCAGAATCAGTAGAGGAAGTGCTACATACAAAGGTTTTACTCACAGACCGTGGTGATGGCAAGACTTATACAGCAGCCCCTTTCCCTGCAGCCATCAGAGACACCAAGTGCCCAGTTAGCGACATGTAACACCTCTGGCCATGCTTACTTCTAAAGGTGTCTGTGGTGAAATACACCCTGTCACACACATAGTTTCTCAAGGCAGCAGTGATGTTGTCTGCAACATGAATTCTTCAAGAAGTAGAAGCAACTGGGCATCTGGTACTGGGGGGCTGCGATGGCCATGAGCTTTCAAAAACCCTCTGTATTCACCAGTCACAAAGGCAGCATTTCCACCAGGTTTACACCGTTATCACACATGGCCATCCCTGGACTCAGGTTTAGTGGAGACACTCATTAGTCAAACTCGGCCTGCATAACTGTCCACAACTCTTCAGCTGTGTAACTGACATCTCCAAGACATTTTAATTTCAACGCTGCCTTATGGTGGTGAGCCCTAGCAGTGCAGTAAGGAGGTGGGGGATTCTCTTTGGACTGTTAGAACATTAAGGGAGTGGTCAAGGGTGCAGCTGGAGGCCATAGAGGAGGTGGAGGAGGCAGAAGCAGTGGATAAGGTGGTACAGGGATACTTTTCTCCCAAAAGTGTTTAGGATTTCAAGACTTGAGGAGTCACCCCTTCCCTGCCTGGCCCACCCAGTGCCCAGTCAGTGAGATGTAACGCACACAGAGTTTCTCAAGGTGCAGGTGATTTGGTTGCAATATGCTGGTGTAGTGCAAGCAGAGCTTGCTTTGAGAAGTAATGGTGACTGGGCAAGAGTGGTACTGGGTGGTTGAGATGACCATCAGCTTTCTGTATCCACCAGACAGAAAGACAGTATTTACTTTGGGATGTATAGGAGGAAATAATATTTTCTGTGACTATAACTGCCCAACCAAGAGCTGGCTGCTGTGCTGAGGGAGCGTGTAGTAGAGTGTACCTGACAAACTGCAGCACTGTGAGGGAAGTACAGGTGGAGATGTGATGGTGGGTTAATAAAAGAGTGGTGTGCTTGGTGTCTGAGATTGATCAAAAAGAGCAGGTGTGGTCACTTCATGGACACGGTGTCGATCTGTCTGATCCCTTGTCTTTTCAACCAAGACTTTGAGGACGCTTATGACCTTTAGTTGTCCTTGTCGGATATCCTGATATCTCATTTGCTAAATAACAAAATCACTTATGTGGACTCATGGCCGTTGGTAGCCAAAAACGAACGGTTAATTACCTTCAAAAGCTTCATGTGAAACAAATAATACTTCAATTTAAAAAAACAATTCAAACCATCTTCCCAAGTTTTTTGGTTGGAGGTGTTAATAAAACTACGTCCCCTATTCTGAAAGTAGTTTCCAAAGTTTACGCAAACCTCCTCAATCCTAATATAAATAGCTCTTCACTATTCGTACATTCCTGGGAAGTGGAACTTTTTAGTTCTCTGTCTGCCCAAGACAAGAAAAATATATTATTAAATTTGCACGGTTTTTCAAGGTTTGTTTTACTCTAAGAAAATGTGTATTAATTGCTTTTGAGATGTTATAGAACCCCTGAAAAACGGTATCATTTTGACCTTTGTGAGTCCCCCTTATGTTAGGGATGTAATGCCTCGATTGGCACCCCAGCTCATGTTATTTGGTCATGCCCACAGTTGTCTCAGTTCTAGGCTGATATCAATACCACATTACGAGATATGGGTCTGATTAGACAAGACCTCAGAGCTACGAAGGTTTTGTTATCACTTCCATCTAAAAACATTCAAATCAATAAACATGGACTAGCCCTGTTGATGCTCGGAGCAACTAAACACTTGATTTCCACAAAATGTAAACAGCCATCTCCTCTGACAATGGTAGAATGGTTGGATAAAATTAAAGACCTATATACACTAGAGGAATTACCTAGTTGTGAGACCTTTACACATGATTTCTTCCTTAAAACATTGAACCCCTGGATAGAAAAACACATGAAAGAGTAGAGGCCTGTGTTTTTTGTCTTCATACTGGGTCCCATGCTTTGGCTCCCCTGTGACGATTCACCGATGTGGCAGTGTTCTAGTTCCCCACCGCCTTTGGGAGGATCAACCCTACAGAAGGTTCCTTAACCCTGTTATACAATGCCCACATCTAATATTGACTCTTGCTATAACTTTATGTTTTTCAGTTTATCTGTTCGCTCTTACTGAACTTGCTTTGATTACAACCTGAATGCTACACTAGTCTGTGTTTATGTTGATCTGTTCTTTGAAATTTAATGTGAAATCTATATTAGACTCCATAACCTGGAGATGTTAGTTCTCCTTACTGTAATACCTTATGATGGAGTTTGTTTCTTCTGTTATTTCAAAATCATTTAAATAAAAAAAAAAACAGCAGGCGTGTCCACTACCGTAACAGCTGATGGGCTCTTACTCGCCTTGACTGTATCGGGTAAACAAGTGGCAGGGGAGGAAGAAGCAGCAGATACGTTTTATGCAGTAAATGGAGTTCGTTGAGGCCCACTAGGCCTCGTTGTAACACAGTATATTTGCCAGAATCACAAATATTTTTAGGGAAAATGTTGTTGTTATTTTTTGCCTCTACATAATTTTTTTTAATAAACTTTGCAAATAGCATGAGTTGGGTCATCTTTTGCGGTCTCAAAAAAGGCACAGACTCAGCAACAATTGCTGCCCTTGACAACTGCAGACCCAGAGTTGTGGCTGAGGATGCAGTGCTTGTCATGGTTTCAGCACTCAGTCTCTGTATGGGAAGACACAACCTAACCTCCTCCTCATCCTCCTCCTTCATCTCCTCTGCTGACCTACTCAGCTATGTGACTCTGGGTTCATTCCAAGTGGGACCTCAAACCTCATCATCATTCACTCAGTTGTCCTACTCCTTGCCATTAGAGTCAATCTCCTCCTCTTCCTGCCCTGAATGTAAAGTACACCGCAGGTGTTTCACAGGTATCTGAGTCTCATCATCATCAGCTCCATTCCAAGGGGTTAATGTCTGATAATGAAGGTATGGTTTCTACTCAGACTCTATTTTGTCCATCCCCAGATCCAACTTCAAAAGATTTTGGGCATCAGTGCAGATGCTTTCCTCCACTGGAGTGTGTACATTTTTGGAGCAGACCTCAGATGCCCATTGAACAGAAAGTGTGAACATCTCTTCAGAATCATCCATCTGTGTTTCCCCACATTTAATTGTGTGGTTGAAAAGTTGTGACACAGGGTGAAACATGGGTAATTGAGTCCTCTGAGGACTGTACTGTGTGTGATGTTGATTTGGAGGAAGAGTAGGAGAGGCCACTTGATGAAGGGCTTGCCATTAACTGTAGCAAAAGGTCTTTGTGGGCCTCATGCACAACTCATATTGCTCTGCTGCTAACAAATACAGACTGTAGTAGGTCATTCGTTAATAGAAATGTCACTTGGCTTGGAATACAATAAGTCGGTGTTTGATCAGTACAAGTTTCAGTAACATTATCAGTAGTACCTTCCCACATACACCTCCAACACAAAGTCTATTACCCCTTCCACCATGCTTATTCTCCTTTTCACAATGACCTAACTACTAAGTACATCCCACTCATGTTTAATGCACAAAGATTTGTAAAACACCTATTTTAGGCCCAATACAAGGTTATTTGACAAAAGACAGGGATTTGGCAATGGGTTTTTTGGAGGCCAATAAAAACCTTTGTGATAAAGAAGATTTGGCAATCAGTTGTTTGAGGCCAAGTAAAGCCTTTTTAGGGGAAACTGAAGGACTTAACATCGATGCCAAAGACAAAAACCAACATTGCACTTGCAGGATGCAGTCAGACCCCACTATGTGAAGCAAGCCCAGGTGCAGGCTAATAAATCACCTCAACCTACAACAAGGTGTGGGAGGCGACTTGCCATGCACACAATGGGCCTGCATAGGACACCATTCACACTGATACATACATATGATGCAGAGTGCCTGAAAGCTACCCAACTGCTCTGCTGCCTGAGCAAATGGGCCGCACAGTACAATACTTCTGCACCACTAGATGAACAGTGCCCCATGGGGCCCAACTGCACCCTGAGTTGAATAAAAAAGTGCAGAAAAGTTTTTGATATGATGAACAAAAAACCTTTATAAATGGGATATTGGTTGATGTATTGGCCAAGACACTTAAGCTCCTCGTCACGGATCCCCATGCTCATGAGTCCTAACAACATGGGGCACCGTTCATCTAGTGGTGCAGAAGTATTTTACTGGGCGGCCCATTTGCTCACAAAGCAGAGCTGTTGGGTAGCTTTCAGACACTCTGCATCATATGTATCAGTGTGAATGGTGTCCTATGCAGGCCCATTGTGAAGACTGAAGGGCTGAAGGGGGAGTAGAGAGAATGAAGGGGGGCAGAGAGAGGGAAGGGGGAACAGAGACTGGGAAGGGGGAGCAGAGAAACGAAAGGAGGCAGCAGAGAGAGGGAAGGGGGGCAGAGAGACATAAAGGGGACCAGAAAGGGTTGCAGAGAGACGATGGGAGGGGGGGAGCAAAGACGAAAAGGGGCAGAGAGACATAAGGGGGGACTAGAAAGATTGAAGGGGGGCAGAGACACCAGGGGAGACCAGAAAGACTGAAGGGGGGGCAGAGAGACAAAGGGTTACCAGAATGACTGAAGGGGGGCAGAAAGAGGTAAGAGGAGAGCAGAGAGAAGAAAGGTGGGAGCAGAGAGTGGGAAGGAGGGGCATAGAAACAGAATGGGAAGGAGAACCAGGGAAGGGGGCCATAGAAACAAAAGGGGAGAGCAGAGTAAGGGATGGGGGACAGAGAGACAAAAGAAAGAGCAGAGAAAGGAAAGGGGGCAGAGAGACGAAAGGAGGTAGCGGAGAGAGGGAAGGGGGGCAGAAACTCGGGGAAGAAGAGAGACAGAAGAGAGGTCAGAGACATGGGGCAGAAGAGAGAGGAAGGGGGGGCAGAGACACAGGGAAAAAGACAGAGGGAAGGGGGGCAGAGACACAAGGCGGAGCAGAGAGGCAAAGAGAGCACAGGGAGGACAAAGGGAGCGCAGGGAGGCCAAAAAGAGCGCAGCGTGGCAGTGATGCCTTCCCGATGCAATAGCATCAGGCCTATCTCTAGAATGTATATATATATACATATATATATATATACATATATATATATATATATCAGGGGCGGACCTACCGTGGTGCAGCTGGTTCAGCTGCACCAGGGCCCCGACCGGCTAGGGGGCCCCTCAAGCCTGCAGGGGGGCCCCCAGCCGACCCCCGTAAACCGATGTCAGAGGAGAGGAGGGTCATTGAGGGAAGCTTCCTGCTTCCCTTGCCTGACCCCGCCTCTCCTCTTCCGCCCCGGCTCCACTGCATTTGGCGGCTCAGCGCAGGTAAGAGAGCTGCATCTACAATACCCCCCACCTCGCCCCCCCGCTCCTCGCCGGCCACCACCAGCACCCCCAACCCCCCCCCCACTCCTCGCCGGTGACCAATAGCACCTACCCCCCCAACCGTCGGCGACCACTAGCACCCCTGAGCCCCTTCCCCCCGGCTCATCACTATGGCTGCATCAGGGCCCTCCGAGATCACGGTCCGCCACTGATATATTTATATAAATAGTATGTTTCTAAACAAACATATGGTCTACTTTTCTCTTCCGTTTATTTCTTAGACGGATAGAGGATTGTAAATTCATCTAATCATCTGAAATTATTATCCTGTTTTGAGTAATAGATGCTGAGTCCTGTTAAGACAATAATTATACTTTGTCTTAGTTCATCTTAGATTTATCTTCGTTAGTGCATGTTTGCATTATCACGCTCTTAATAAGGTTCTAAAAGGGGTTTGAAAGTATATACAATTTGTATGATCATCTATCTCTGTTGAAAATTTGCTTGGTATGCAATTTTTGGGAAAGGTTTTTCCATTGTATAGTTTATTTCACAACATATTAGCCAATGCTATATCATAAGCCAATGGACGATAAATGAATGCAAAATAAATATCGCAAAAGATAAAGTGTACATTTACACAAGATTGTATTCCTCATGTATAGTCCATTTTTTAAAAAACAAATGCAATAAAGATGCCACATGGGAAAAGAAAACAACTTGTCTGTTTGCAGTTAAAAAAAAACAGAAACTGATGTATGAATGTGCTAAAAGCATTTCAGTACTGAAATAGGGTTCATATTGAGGCACAATGTAAATCTTAAATCTTTAAAATGAACCAAAAAGTCTCAAAGTTGAAAATACTATCATATTTTCATGGAGGTGTATGCATTATGAATATTATTTACTAATACAAATGCAAAAGTTACATGCAAAAAATGTCTGGTTTTGAAGGGGTTATCTGGGATTTTCCATATTTTATTTGCTATAGGGCTAAGATTTTAAAGGCAGGTAGTTGATAACTAAATACCTGTATGTCTTGCTAAGTGCCAATCTTTGCCGGCTCAGAGTAGTCAAAGACAGCTCCTGCTGGTAATTCTGCAGACAAACTCGGCAAGCTTGGCTGCTAAGGCTGGCTTCACACTGCGGTCAGGTCCAATCCGGGGCTCTCCGGTGTGAACCGGACAGCCCCAGACCTGATTTTCACCCCATGCAGCCCTATGGGGCATGATGGAGCCAGATGACAACTCTCTGCCATCTGGTTTCCATGTGTCCAGGAGAATCTGGGAGGAATCAGATTTTTCTCCCGGACACAAAATCGGAGCATGCTGCATTTTTGTGTGCGGGGAGAAAAATCTCCCCAAATCAGATCCTCCCAGATTCTTCCGGATCCTCCCGGATCTGGGGCAGTCCAGCACTCCCTAAAATTGGAGTCTATGGGGCTGGATTGCTCCAATCCGGGAGGATCCGGGAACCGGACACCTGCGGCTGAAGTTCAGTGTGAGCTACGCTGAACTTCAGCACCAGATAGCTGTGCCCTGTGAAATGGTTCAGCACCACTTTGCAGGGGACAGCTGAGTTCTGCAGCATCCGGCTGCACACCGGACTGGAGGGCATATTTGCCCTCCGATTCTGTGTCCAGATCCGGTCCAGGGCTGTCAGGTTCACCCCTGACAGCCCCGAATCAGACCTGACTGCAGTGTGAAGCCAGCCTAAGGCCAGCTCAACTGTTGGCCACCATCTTGACACTTTTAAGGGGTTAGGGGAGAAAAGAACTGTATGGCGATAGTGAACAATAATGGACACCCGTTATATGAGCTGTTCATGAACTATAGGAGCACCTTCAACAATTGTCTAATCCTATAGAGGTTTAAGAAGGAAAGATACAGGAAAATTTTTTGTGCCAACTGCTATGCAAATATATAACACTTATTTAAGTATGAAATAATCAAAGTGAATGTTAGTTTATTAGGTCGGCTTCACACCACGGCCAGATCCGATCCGGGCCTGTCAGGGGTGAACTTGACAGCCCCGGACCGGATATGGACACAGAACCGGAGGGCCAATTATGCCCTCCAGTCCGGTGTGCAGCCAGATGGCTCATTTGCAACTGCAGCTGCTGATATTTCAAAATCGCGGCGAGCGAGTCGTGGTCCTGAACTGTGAGCAGGGGACAGCTCTATGGTGCTGAAGTTGAGTGGTACTAAGCTTCAGCACCCAGCGTCCGGCTCCCGGGTGTGGCTCCGGTGCGATCCAGCACCATAGACCCCCATGTTAGGGGTGACGGATCACACTGGACCGGGAGGATCCGGGAGCATCAGGGAGGATCAGCTTTTTTCCCCTGGACACAAAAATGCTGCATGCTGGTACACCGAGGACCTTTCCATCTGGCCCATCAGGTGGCCGCTAGCGATTACGTCATTGTGACGTAGCGGCCTCTGATTGGCCAGATCTCTCCCAGCCATCTGATTGGCTGAGAGAGGGAAAGGTCCTTTTCCATGAATAGATGTGCATCTGCCGGTCCCGGTACAGCCGTTGGTTAAGGTGAGTATACGATTTTATTATTTGTTAACCACTTTTTCTCTCTTTTACAGGACTTTTGCAGGGTATCTACTGATACACTGCAAAAGTATTCGGAATCGCTATATTCGCAACGAGTAGCGAGTACCGCTACCTTCTCGTTGCGGATATAGCAATTCCGAATAGTAAGGTATTCGCCCATCCCTAGTGTTAACCCATACTCTCCGCCGGCGTCTGAATGAAAAGGGACTGTATGGTAGGATACCCAGGAAGACCCCACTTCTTACCCCGAGACATAAAAAAGCAAGGCTGAGAAAGCCTAAACGTTTTGGAAGAATGTTCTCTGGTCAGATGAGACAAAAGTAGAGCTTTTTGGGCAAAGGCATCAACATAGAGTTTACAGGAGAAAAAAAAGAGGCAATCATTTTCAGGAAGAAACTGAGTATTATCTGACAGAATTGTAGGGGTGTCAATACTTTTGGCCACAACTGTATGTTTGTCTTTGGCTTCTCTGAGACTAGTTATTGCTTGTGACCAGCATCACACACAAAGTTTCTCAAAAAGGACAGAGTGCTGTATTTTTCAACTGAACCGTTCAATTTATTCATCATAAAATCAAAGTGTTGTGAATTTGAAAGTTGAAAGTAAGCTACTTCCTTTGGAATATGTTTTTTTCCACTTTAATAACTCATGTCAAGGTATACTTTATATGTTATTCAGATGTTGACATTGGTATTCTCCAGGTTTTTTTTTAATTCATCGTCACATTAAAATATAGTGTGATTAATTGGTATCGTGTTATAGTAGCCTTTAAATGTATATGTTTCTGAAAATTAAAATTATTATTTTTTAGCATCAATTTTGTTAGTACCATTAATCTCATTATCCTAAAGAAAGCAATTTTAAAAGTTTAATATTATAATGTTTAATTTTCTTTCTCAGAGGGAATAGCAGAAAAATATTTGTTTGGAAGAATTATCACCGAGTTATCTCAATAAGTTTAGACTGAAGAACTCTACTTGTTAAAATTCTGACTTTCTGAATTTCTCTTGAAAAATATAATTGTATATCGTTCCCCCTATGGTCAGCTATATTCAATAATCCGCATACTGGACAAGTGATATGTGTTGGGCTTTGCCTTAGGCAAATGAACACTTTGCAGCAGAATATACTTAACCCATGAGTTCTGAGAGTTACTAACCTCAAGTGCTGACAGAATTCTAAAATAGTTGTAACTCTAACCTTTAAGGTCGAAACAAGTTCTTTATTCCTGTAAGCATTTCACTGTAAGTATCTTTTCTCAGAAGATTCTGCAGTAGAAAGTTAAAGTGCTAAAATGCTGTAGTGTTTAAAATACACATTGAGCTGGGAAATAGCAATATATAAATGTATGTTTTAAATATTAATGGTGTATATCATTTAAAAAAACAGATGGCTTTTAATGGATTGTTCAATTTCTGCTTTGATTATGTGCTTTAATTTTATGAAATCATAAAGAACAGGTTGGTTTAGAAACTTTTTTTAAAGATATCCTGAGCAGAAAATAGAGATAGTTTATATAAATTATGACAAAAATTCTGTAAAGATGTGTAAAGATGCTTATTTTAAATGGTTTATTATAGGCTTGTCTAGGCAGAAGACTAAACATTATGGTCCATTTACACGCCGCTACCGAAAGGTAGAAACCGGCAGGTATCAGAGACAATTGTACCTGATACCTTGTAAACACCGCGCAGTAGCGGCGTGTAATTCAGGTTGTTCCTCCCTGTCTCTTTGGATACCTGTCTTTCAAACCTGAATTACACGCCGCTACTGCGCGCGGTGTTTACAAGGTATCAGGTACAATTGTCTCCAACACCTGCCGGTTTCTACCTTTTGGTAGCAGCGTGTAAATGGACCATTAGAGATGGGCGTATGAGATAAATGTAGAATTCCCCTCTTCGATTCTTAGAGAAATTATTCTCAGCTAATTTATTGTCCCCTATTATTATACTTTGGCATCTCTCCAGACTCAGAAATGATAAATAATAATTCAAAAAAGGAGTCTAAAAAATGGAAAGGCCACAGAGATTCTCTTAATATTTTGTTAATGTTGATGGCTCTTTATGGTTCAACCAAATACATGCCATCATACTTCTATGGAAAAACAGGAAAATAAATGTCTATACCAAAAAATAAAGTACATATGTATACATCAAAGAGTGGGGGAACCAGAACTGCTTGAGGTTAGTATGCAATTCAAAAAGTGCAAATGCACATATTAATTCCAAACTGTGCTTACATGTAAAATGAGATATTTAGCAAATGATTAATCAATAATTTGAGACACCCTGGAAAATCTCAATAGGGCGGTCCTACTCTATGTCCTGTTTATATAGATTGCGCCAAGCAGCCTCCTAAATACCGTGTTTTTCACTTCATAAGATGCTTCTGATTATAAGACTCATCCCAAATGTGGTGAAGGAAAACAGAATTTTTTTTTATGTTAAATGGGGTCAGACTTATAATGTGTCTGTCTTACAAATCATATATATGTCGTCATCCTGGTATATATATATATATATATATATATATATATATATAAAACCCCCATCCTGGTACATACTCCCTCATCCTGGATATGGTCCCCTTATGCTGGAACATATAGTCCCCCTGTGCTTCCACATATGCCCCCCTGTGCTGGCACACATGCCCCCTGTGATGGCACATATAGCCCCCCCCTGCGCAAGCACATATGTCCCCCTGTGCTGGCACATATTCCCTCCCTGTGCTGGCACACAGCCCCCTTGTGCTGGCACATATAGCCCTACTGTTCTGACACATATGTCCCCCCTGTGCTGGAACATATGTCACCCTTGTGCTAGCATATAGTCCCCCTGTGCTGGCACATATAGCCCCCCTGTGCTGGTAGATAAGCCCCCCTGTGCTTGAACATATGCCCCCCCTGTGCTGGCACATATTCCCCAGTCACTCTATAGTCCTCCCTGCTGGCAGGCACATAGAAAAACAGCAAATGCTTTTAACTCACCTTCTCTTGCTGGCTCCATCACTCCCAACTCCTTGGTGTCTCTTCCTGTGTCTGGGCCCAATCCGATCATGTGACCGGGGCACACAGTGATGGCATATTTACATTCTGCACAGAAATAACTCATATGTGCTTTACATAAATGTAACTATAAGATGTAATATTATACTGTTACCACACAAAGATGGACAAATGTTGCATCTTTAACTTTTTAGGCTCCACTGATGGTAGTGGCAATGGATTTGTTTCGTTGAGCATGCTGCTGGATAAGGTTCATTATGGCTGCTGTTCCTTCTCTTCGGGGTTTTACTTTTATTGCTAAAATAAATGGCAGAAGAAATGACTTTCCCAATTGTTCCAGAAAGAGACTTTGTTTATGTAGTTTATTGCTGTTCCAATTGGGGTTTATTTCATG
Organism: Allobates femoralis; assembly: GCA_033576535.1. Classification (NCBI taxonomy): domain Eukaryota; kingdom Metazoa; phylum Chordata; class Amphibia; order Anura; family Aromobatidae; genus Allobates; species Allobates femoralis. The sequence goes on from JARQOC010000003.1 coordinate 635,888,055, forward strand.
CAATAAAACAAATGCATTGTAAGCAGATACATCGACAATGTTATAAAATAAAACCAATGGCAACCAAATGGTTTTGCGTTTGCTTGTGTACCTAGCTATTAGTTGACCTAGTGTATCAACTCCCCTTTGGTGGCATCATAATCTGCACCTCTTTTTTATCTCAACTACTTACTGCATTGCTATCAGAATGACTTGTTTTTATTTTTTTAACTGCTGCTGTCACAAAGTATACATTTCTTGATGTCTGACTTTGCTGGCGTAGGCCGGCTTCACACCATGGTTTTCAGCTGTCAGGTTCTGTCCGTTTTTTTGCAGAATCCACCTGACAGCACAGGATGAGCACAAAGTGTGGCCAAATATGCCCTCCGATCCTGTTATTTGCAGAATTTGTTTTTCTGCTGCTGTCCACAATGCTGATCTGTTTGCCTGTGTGTGCAGTGCTGCTGTCCATGGTGCTGAACTCCCATCAGTGTCTCTGAAATGCTGCCGTGCTCATTCAGCACCATGGACAACAGCATTTCAGAGACTCAGCTGAACATTCAACACCATGGACAGCAGCACTACACATGCAGAGTGAGATTTCAGCACCATGGAAAGCAGCACTGCACACACAGGCTGACAGATCAAAACTAGCGCTGTGATTTTCTTGGATCCGGGAAATGATCCAATTTTTTAGTGGATCCGGTGTCCATAGACCTTCATATTATGGGTGCTTGATCGCCCCGGATCCGGGAGGATCCTATCTAGTCTGATTTTTGTAACGGAGCCCAAAAACAATGCTGACTCCAATTTTGTTCCTGGTGAAAAATCGGACAAAATTGGTTCAGGGAGAGAAAGCGCAAAACTGGATGGCCAAATAGGACCAATCCGGCACCATAGGGACTCAATCGGATCAGGTTCTGTTCAGTTCATACCGGACAGAATCTGAAAGCTGAAAACCGTGGTGTGAAGCCGGCCTTAATCAGTAAATATTTTTGAAGAGGCACCTTCCTCAGTATTCCACAAGTTGTTCATCCACAGTCACAATGTTGTATAATTTTGGAAGAATATCAATTTATCACAAACTTCTATAAAAGTGGCTAGTTGATCTTTAGCTCTTCTTTCAGATCAGATTTGTTATAAAAAAAAAGCAGTAATCTACAAATCTCATTAAATTTTTGAAAGACATTGTAGCTCTGGATATATTGTGACTTGTTTCGGGATTCCATAAGCTATTAGTTGATTCATCGTAAGACTTATATGCCCCTGCTAAAAGTAGTAATCACCCAATACATACATTTTGAGCTTACGGATCTAAATTGTTCCATTTATCCCCATACACTTGTCCCTCTATCATCAGTTTACATAGAATATTTTTGATGGTGTCATTTAGGAACAAAGCTAAGGCTGATTCTATGTCACTATTTCTTGAGACTGCATACCTAGTTTGACCAGGATTGAAAAAATGATCCAGCTCCACATCTTCAATAAAACTTGATATTTTTTATTTCAACATGGTTAAAAATTACATGTATTTAATAGTGGTGAGCGAGCACTAAAATGCTCGGGTGCTCGGTGCTCTGGCCGAGCATCTCAAGATACTCGTGTACTCGGCCAGAGCACCGAGCCCAATGTAAGTCAATGAGTGACAGGCTCCGCCCACAGACTTCCGGGTATAAAACGAGTATTGCTGGGAAAGGGCGGGAGGGTGGGCTTTTTTAAATCGCCGCAACATATAACACCTTGCTGTGGCCCCCAGAGGGATCCTAACAATTAATCTGCTCCCTGTGTGGTGCCAGCTCACTGTGGGCACTGAAGGGAGCTATGTATGTGTGTCAGATCGCTTATTATTACCGAGCAGTCCGAGCATCTCGGCGGTACTCGGTGCTCGCCGAGCATCCCAAGTACCGGGATACTCGTGCGAGTAACGAGTAGCGCAGAGCATACTCGCTCATCACTAGTATTTAAGCGTTTCGACCAGTATTATGATCTTAATCCTAATAATACTGTTATGATCAAGGCCATGATGCAGGTTGAAAGGCATAAATATGTGTAAATTTTAACCATGTTGAAATAAAAAAATATGAAATTTTATTGAAGACATGGAGCTGGATCCTTCTTTCAATTCTGAATCTTGCCTGACCAGCAAATTTCGTTGCTCCATCTGCCAAACACCTGCATCTCATTTCGTGAAGTGGTGAGCTGTACTTTACTTTTTATATGGACTAGATGGATCAGTAGTAGCTTCCATAGCAGAAGACAATTTTCCTGCCTTGAAAAGAGTTGCAAGTTACATTTTTTTGTAGACTGAGTTACTTGCACCGGACTTGTTGTCTTGATATCATAAGCCTTATCAGATTCAACTTCAGAATCAGAATTCTCATAATCACTTTTACCACCACCTATGTGGTCCTCATCTTCAGATGCTTCCTGCAGTTGGATATCTTCTTCAGAATTTGAGGCATTGGCAAGCTTTTCCAATTCAGTTTCACTCAATGGACATTTTGCCCACATTTTTATTCAACTTTCGTAATGATGGACACTCACAACTTTCATGGGGTAAAGTCAGCATTGTGGAATAAAATAGCACTATATAGATAAACCATAATAATAAAATGACAGCAAACAATAACCAGCTTAGCAACAGTAATGGTGGGGTTACACGTAGCGATATCGTCCCGATATCGCATACAACGGCGCGGGAGCGCGCATTTTGGGAGCACTTTTCCCAATATCGCATCGGCGGTTTACACGCTGCGATATCGGGAAACAACGTCCCTCCGATGTGTATGCCCACCAACCCAGTAACGACCATTTAACATGGGAGTTAATGGGTGAGGTGCGAGTACGCATCGGAGTTGGGCTGTCACACGCAGCGATGCTGGTACAACGCCCTTGCGATATCGGGGAGTTGAATAGCTTTGCTATACAACTCCGATATCGTTTTGGCATCGTTCCAGCATCGCGTTGGATGCTAAAAAAGTACAACGCGCACCCGATATCGGCTCCAACTCGCGACCCACGTGACTTTTTGTCGGAGTTGGGTCGGAGTTGGACGCCGATATCGCGGCGTGTAAACCCACCATAAGAGCTTATATACTTCAGAGAAAAAGACCAGCACAGACCTGTACTCAAAACCCATCCATCTAAGCATGATCTCTTTCTCTCACAGCTAGAACCAGTATATCATAAAAAAAAGTGAAAATACACCCCTTTAGAAACAAACTTAATTAACAATGAGTGACAATGCACATCTTTAAGACTGAAATTAGTGCTGACCAGTGGATGACAGCAGTACACAATAATACGATCAAGCAGGTAACCTAAGGAAAATAAAAAAACTTATTTCTGTTGCAATATGCAATTTAAACATCTGAACTGAATAATGTGAGAGGAACGGCATAGCTTTTATATTACAGCCAATCAGACTAGCACAGACCTATACTCAAAGCCCATTCATCTGCAATATTTTGTAAATGTATCGTATGCACGGACCAACAGGAAATGGAGAAATCGATAAACAATAGTTAATTCAATAAATAATCTACAATAATTTTATAAATCTTTTATGTTGCTCAAAATATGGGGGAGGGGGATTCGTAAAAACACCACTGGGTCATATTGATCCAAGCAAAACATATATAGTATAACACTTATTAATTCATGAAAAAAAAGTTAAAATAAAAAAAACAACTGTCATAATAACGACACCTACTCATAAACAAATTCACTTAACCACAATTTGCAGATCCTCATAATAAATAATCTGCAGCTTCGAAAACTTTATTTCAGGTCAAATAGACCTAAACAGAACTGCAGCATTTAGTCATTTTTTTAAAAGATGATATAGTATCTGCCATTACTACCTCTTGTGATAGGGCATTTTGCAGGCTGACCTATCTACACTAACAAGCAAAACAGTAACAATGTTTTTAACTTTTGCCTTTCAGGCTCCATATCTCACTGTCCTCTACAGCTTTGAGAGTGAGACTACCTTCATTTTATTGACAATCATCTTGGCTATCTCATACATAAATCTGACTTGCCGCTATTTAGCATATGATTAGTTATGTAGATTCTTGTCATTTCACTATGTTGTTACTGTTTTGCTCGTAAAAATTACCATTAAAATGTTTGTTATTTTGTTTGTATTCTAGGCATGCTCTCGATCAGATTCAAGCATGTCTCAACCAAAATTTAACGTATAATGTCACTGTTACTGTTTTACTCCTTATGTTTAAAATTGCACAGGTGCTAATTTCATCACCTTCATAGGTGATAAGTCTAGCACCTTGTGCAATGCTAAGTAAATCCTGAAAATCTGCACTGTTTGTTGCCCTTGAAGATTGCACTTGGCCAGCTCTGTTGTACAGGATTGTGGGTAGTGTCTTACATTTCCATACCTCAGACCATCACGCCAGAGGCCTGTGGTTTGTTCACCAGTCTCTGTAAGACACTATCAAAGCAGCTGTTTGCATAAACAGTCCAGCTCACAAGGGGTGAAGTAAAAAAGGTTACCATAACACAGACTAAGTAAAAAATAACAATATACATGGTATTTAAACATAACAAAAGTCCCACAGGGATCAGCAGCACACAGACTGTTAAAGTGGTGGAAAGTGCATGAAGGGCAGAATCCTTTAAGGTATTAAGTTGGACCCCAAAGGCTGCATGCATACCCACCAGTGGCGGATTATAATGAGGACTATATGGGCGACCGCCCCGGGCCCAGGCCTCTGGCAGGGCCCATGGTAATCTGCCCCAATTATGCGCACAATGCAGCAGCGAGCAAACACCGCGGCACTGAGTTTAAGCATACAGTAGCTGAGGTCGTGGCTGCCCCGTCCCTCCTGCAGGAGGACGTAGCAGAGAGACCGTGGGTGCCTGCTGGAGCCTGGAGGGCACATGCAGCAGTACGGCCTGCCGGAGAGGAGCTCAGTCTCCTGACCTGGCCTGCTCTCCTCCCACAGTCATAACCTGGAGGAGGACATAGCAGAGAGACCACAGGTGCCTGCTGGATCCTGGAGGAGACGTACAGCACCACCTCTCAGCCTGCCGGAGAGGAGCTCAGTCTGCTCTCCTCCCGCTGTCATCACCTGCTTCACTCCTTCCTGAGCCTGGCTGAATACAATAATCTACTGCAAAGAGGAGGAAGGGGCCTGTGTGTATAATGTGTGTAAGGTGTACTGTGTATATAGTGTTTGCAGTGAGTGTGTTGTGTGTATAGTGTGTGTGCTGTGTGTATAGTGTGTGCTTTGTGTATAGTGTTTGCAGTGAGTGTATAGTGTGTGTGCTGTCTGTATAGTGTGTGCAGTGAGTTTGTGCAGTGTGTATAGTGTGTGCTGTGACACTGTATGATGTGTGCTGTGTGTGTTATGTGTATACAGTGTGCTGTGTGTATAGTGTTTGCAGTGTGTGTTGAGTGTATAATGTGTGCAGTATGTGTAGTGTGTGCAGTGAGTGTGTGCTGTGTGTATAGTGTGTGCTGTGTGCATAGTGTGTGCTGTGTGTATAGTGTGTGCTGTGTGTATAGTGAGTGTGTGTTGTGTGTATAGGGTGTGCAGTGTATGCTGTTGCTGTGTGTATAGTGTGCAGTGAGTGTGTGTGGTGTGTGTTTAGTGTGTATAGTGTGTGCTGTGTGTTGTTTGTATAGTGTGTGCTATGTGTTGTTTGTATAGTGTGTGCTGTGTGTATAGTATGCGCTGTGTATAGTGTGCTGTGTGTGCTGTGTTGTTTGTATAGTGTGTGCTGTGTGTATAGTGTGTGCAGTGAGTGTGTGTATAGTGTGTGCTGTGTGTATAGTGTGTGCAGTGAATGTGTGCTGTGTGTTGTTTGTATAGTGTGTGCTGTGTGTATAGTGTGTGCAGTGTGTGCTGTGTGTTGTTTGTATAGTGTGTGCTGTGTGTATAGTGTGTGCTGTGTGTACAGTGTGTGGTGCAGTGAGTGTTAATCCTGTTTCTGCGCTGCTGGGGTAAAAGACAAATGGAGCATTTGTATTAATGTGGGGTCACTTGGTCAGGGTATGGGAGACAGTGGAGGACTCTCTACATGGTGCAAATGATCATAATGCTGTTGCTGCACACACTGCCCCTCCATCTTGGATAGTCACATATGAAATGCCCCTGTATGCTGCGTGTGCCCCTTTAGGCCGGCTTCATACTGCTGCACGATCCGTTTCGGGGCTGTCCGGGAGGCCCCTGACAGCCACGGACAGGATCAGCACACAGGACTGGGGGGCTATTATGCTCTCCGGTCCGGAGTGCAGCGCACGCAGCTGCAGCCGCTGATAGGTCACGACCACGGGCACCGCTGTCCTGACTTATCAGCAGCGGGAACTGCGTACGCTGCACACCGGGCCGGAGGGCATAGTAGCCCCCCAGTCCTGTGTGCTGATCCTGTCCGCGGCTGTCAGGGGCCTCCCGGACCGGATCGTGCCACAGTGTGAAGCCGGCCTTAGCTGGATAATTTACTTGAATCATGTATCGGTATGTAATGGACCACAGCATGCACAGCTATTTCACAAGTGACTATCCAAGATGGAGGGGCAGTGGGGCACAGTGTGCAGCAGCAGCATTTATAATGGCCATGTAGTTTCAGTCCACACCTAATTTTATCCACAACTGTAAAGCTTTGTGTCCACAGTGTGTTTGTACTCCATTTAGGAGATACATTTTTGGTGCATTTTTTGCAGCTGAAATGGATCCTTTTTTTTTAGCAAAAAAGTATCACATTCACATCATCTGTTTGTGTTACTTTTTGCTGCACACGCTGAGTATTTGGTGAGTTTTTACCTCAGTATCTGTAAGGCCTCGTGCACACGCTGAGTATTTGGTGAGCTTTATTTTAGTATCTGTAAGGCCTCGTGCACACGCTGAGTATTTGGTGAGGTTTTACCTCAGTATTTGTAAGGCCTCGTGCACACGCTGAGTATTTGGTGAGGTTTTACCTCAGAATTTGTAAGGTCTCGTGCACATGCTGAGTATTTGGTGAGGTTTTACCTCAGTATCTGTAAGGCCTCGTGCACACGCTGAGTATTTGGTGAGCTTTATTTTAGTATCTGTAAGGCCTCGTGCACACGCTGAGTATTTGGTGAGGTTTTACCTCAGTATTTGTAAGGCCTCGTGCACACGCTGAGTATTTGGTGAGGTTTTACCTCAGTATTTGTAAGGTCTCGTGCACATGCTGAGTATTTGGTGAGGTTTTACCTCAGTATTTGTAAGGTTTCGTGCACACGCTGAGTATTTGGTGAGTTTTTACTCAGTATCTGTAAGGCCTCGTGCATACGCTGAGTATTTGGTGAGGTTTTACCTCAGTATCTGTAAGGCCTCGTGCACATGTTGTGTATTTGGTGAGTTTTTATCTCAGTATCTGTAAGGCCTCGTGCACACGCTGAGTATTTGGTGAGTTTTTCCCTCAGTATTTGTAAGGCCTCGTGCACACGCTGAGTATTTGGTGAGGTTTTACCTCAGTATTTGTAAGGTCTCGTGCACACGCTCAGTATTTGGTGAGGTTTTACCTCAGTATCTGTAAGGCCTCGTGCACACGCTGAGTATTTGGTGAGTTTTTCCTCAGTATTTGTAAGGCCTCGTGCACACGTTGTGTATTTGGTGAGTTGTTACCTCAGTATTTGTAAGGCCTCATGCACACGTTGTGTATTTGGTGAGTTTTTAGCTCAGTATCTGTAAGGCCATGTGTACACGTTGTGTTTTTGGTGAGTTTTTACCTCAGTATATGTAAGGACTCGTGCACACGTTGTGTATTTGGTGAGATGTTACCTCAGTATCTGTAAGGCCTCGTGCACACGCTAAGTATTTGGTGAGGTTTTAACTCAGAATTTGTAAGGCCTCGTGCAGATGTTCAGTATTTGACGTTGTTTACCTCAGTGCTGTAATTGTTTAAGTTCACACAGGGCATTTTTAATTGGATTTATGCAAATCCATGCTATTAAAAAACTTTTTGACAGCACCAGCAAAACCTATAAGATTTCAGAAATCTCCTTCAAGGTACCGTCACACGTGGCAATTTTGCAGGCAATTTCACTGGCAATTTGCTGGTTGTAGTGAAATCATGGAGACATTGTTCCATTTGTACACAGCAACAAGATATTACAATATGTCCATGATTTCACTGCAACCAGCAAATTGCCAGTGAAATTGCCTGCAAAATTGCCGCGTGTGACGGTACCTTCACACACACCTGCTGTTTTTTCTTGATTTAAATGGAACAGCTTCATTTCTGCTGCGTTTTTAAAAGAGGCAGTATGTTAAATATTTTAGCGTTTTTGCTTTATTTTTTCAACCATTTGAAGCAATACTGACTAAAAAAATGCACAGCAACATTTCTGGTTAGGTTTTGGTGCATTTTTGTGGCAAAAATGCAGCTTTTTTATTGCTTTTTTTTTAACTGAAGGGTAGATTGGATATTTTGCAGGTTATAGTTTCCCTTGACAACTATTTTTCCAAAATAATCTGTTTCGGGTATATGATAATGACACCGTCACATGGGGGGCCCACAGAGTCTGAACAGCCCCGGGCCCTGGCTACCCTTAATCCCCCTGATACCCACTTATCTAGTAGGGGGAAGTGCAAAAGACACAAAACGTGGGAAGGGAAAATATAACTATAACAAAAACACAGGCTTTGGAAGAACTGAAAAGAACTCAAAAAAGTAATTCTGTAGCCAAAATGGCAATTAAGAAATGGGTCATCAACTTAACAAGATGCCTTTTTTGTTAGGAAAGTCCACTTTTCTTTTCGTAAAAACTCTCTGTCAGCTTTGTCAGTGTTGCCAGGGCTGAAGGTTGGTGTTGGTACTCCGATGCCAGATGGTGTCAGGGGGTCGCAAGGGCTTCTACTGCTGGGGCAATCTCCACCACCACATGTCACCTAGCACACTTTATCATGTTCACCGCTGGAGAAGACAATTGAGGAACAAGGGGACTAGCACGCTCTAGAAGCCAGGCTGGAGCAACTTGTGGAACAATCACATTCCTTGTGAGTTTGGGTGCAGCTGGCTGATTATTCAAGAGGGATTTGTTCTCCACCTGATGCCACAGTCTCTCCCAGTCAGCCTCCTCCTTCAACTTATCAAATTGGTCAGCGGTGGCAACCCGACATACCACAATAGCAAACTAACCTTTACTGCCCCACGCCTTCATGAAAGTGACCTTCTCCATTGGATAAACTGCTCATAAAAGTCAATGGCCTTACTCTCAGAGTCAGAGGCCCATGCAAACATTACCAGGCCATGTTATCCGCAAAATGAATCTCTTCAATAAAGGATATGGGGGTCGAGCAGGGTAGTTCATGCCAGATAGTTGCTTGGAGTGGGTAGGGGTCCTGAGATGGCATTGTCCCAGTTCAAGGCCTCTGGTGAGAGTGATAAACACAGCTGAGAAACTTGGTGTTATGCCTCCTTTTTCTACCTTGGCCCCCTCCTCAGCCCTCTCCTTGGGCTTTACATCATACTCTTGGTCCTGGTGGTATTGGTGATCCAGTAGCTGCGGCACTGGCAGCAGGTTGAATGCAGCAAGGAATGCTGCAAATTCCTCTGCAGTGTGACATGTGGTGCTCCTCATTAACATGGGGAAAGGGTCAACTCCACACTTTGAGCTCAGGTCTTCCTCTGCCATCGGAGGTGCTCCAGGTCACATATGTATCTATGTTATCCTCCAGTACATGCCTCTCTGGGTCTGGTTCTGATGCACCTTCTGCCCCTGGGGTGATGAAGATGACCTCCTCCACATCAGCCATCTCTTGTGGGTGACCCAATGCCAAATGTGTAATGCCAGCACACGGTAGGAAGTGAATCACGGGGAACACATAGAGTAGCACACAGGTTTGCCCTGCAGAAATAGGGTGCTCAAATGCTGAACTCCATGTGAGTGACACCTGTAAGGTTTTCCTAGGTGCCTGCCTCTTCCACTGCCAGGTCTGAGTAAGACACAATTACTCATTGGTAGCTCGTACTCTTTCCACAACATTTTTGCCTATCTGCCCTCAATAACTCTTCAATACAGTGGGCTGCAGAAGTAACGTCACTCACACAACCAATTCCCCATGCCACAAGGTAAAAACTGGCTTGTGCATGTACTAGGTGCAATGATTATTAAAGACTGACATATTTGTAGGAGAAATAATGATGAAAACAAATAACCTCAGCAATAATTAAGGTTTGCTCTCCTGCCCAAAAAAATAATAATAGTAAAATAAGTATTCTAAAAATCCCTAAAAAATATTAAAATCTCTTAAAGGAATGTTTTAAAGGACATTGTAAGTTACTTGGACTTTACAACTGCAGCCACATCTGACACTGTTTCCAAAATTCACACACTGCAGGTGTCAAAACACCTTAAAACTCCAGAAAGCTTAAAAAAATTCATTTAAAACTCAAAAAAAATTCTATAGCATGATACAAGCTTGTAGAGATAGGTGTTGTTCCCAGCTTGCAGATCTTCTAGAGATCATTTTGGCTCCAAACAAACAGGTAAAGATTTAGGGCCATTTTAAGCTTCAAACTTATTTTCCATAGCCACGTTTGCCAAGTTTTGGGTAAACTGTTCAGATTTCAGAACCCGAGCCAGATCTGCCATGTTTGGGCCGATTTTGAAATTGGCAAACATCTTTGTGCAAGGCTCGCTCATCTCTCAAGGCCCCGTCACACCTGGCGACAGGGCTGGAGATGTCAGCGGCGTCTGGCGGGTGCGCGCACATTTTTGGTGCCCTGCCAGCATCGCCGTCCCCCATTACATGGGGCGTCATCTCCAGCACTGCGCCGGCGAGCTGTAAATGGCGGCATCGCCACTGGGGTGTCTGAAAACCCCTGCGGCAATGCAGGACAATGGGAGCCTAAGGCTCCCATCGCTTGACAGGTCGCCGGCGGCCGGTTACATGGGGCGATGTGTGCACATCGCCCCATATCGGCCGCCTGGTTTCATATCACTAATGTGAAACCAGGCGATCTCCCAGCGGCGCCGACATCGCCCCTTTACATGAGGCGACGTAGGGGCGATGTCGCTGCCGATAGGCCACGCCCCTACGTCGCCTATGTAATCAGCGGCGATGTGGCCTGGTGTGACGGGGCCTTAATGGACACACAGTTTGTATAAAAACATATGAGCAGCACCATAGACTATAAAAGATATGTGTGGGATCCGTGAAAAAAATTAATGACGTACGTACTGGAAACACAGAAATGTGAAGGAGACCTGAGATCATATAGTCATCTGTGTTCTTCCATATAATTTAAAGCATGTATGGCAATTCATTACACCCCATTTTATAAGGAAACTCTATTGGCATACATTGGATCAATGAAGGACTTTATGTGAGGTATGCGTATAGAGAAATAGTGACATTTGAACACAATGTACCGTAATACTAAATATTACGTTTTAATTATTTTTAGAATATGTTCCGTCTATGTTTAATGATAAGGAAAACATACCAGCAAGTGAGCATGCAAAGTAGCAAATTAGGAGCAGTTCATCAGATGACCTGTTTAGCAGAGAAAAGTAATATAATTAGCTGATTCAACACTATTAAAATTCAGAAACTAGCTTTCTCTGTCATTGTCAATGAACAAATGATCAAACAATGTGTTTCAGGAAAAGCATGAAATTGCAATACATCTAAAATAAATATTTTACAACCTTCAGAAGATATAAATGAAATTCTTTAATGAAAGATGTAATTAAAAGTCAAGATCAAGGACACAGGGATTCATGTTAGTGGCAGGTCACTCTCTCCACATTCTTACTGCATGCAGAAAAAATTCATCTTCAATAGTATAAAATGAAATTACATTTTCTCTATAAAATGATGTGCAAAATATGTTTATATATATATATATATATATATATATACAGACCCTATGCATTTCTGTATGTATATACTGTATGTACTGTATATATATATGTCCATATATAATAACAAACGACAGCAGCACTCCTCTTGTTTTAGTAACCTCTTGCCTTTATTGGGCCTTCAGGTGTACAGGGCAACGTTTCGGGACAAATCACCCTTCTTCCAGCAACTTACCACAACTAAAGCGAGGTTCTTATACCACCCCCCACCAATCACCTAATTGAATTTGCATATTATCACCTGTTAATCAATTGTATACATGTGCATGCATTACTCTCAGTTATATGTCTAATAGTGCACCACCTCCAGTGTACATTTTACTTCCAGTGTTACAGCTCTGAATGTTTATATGCTAACATTGCATCCTTACTGTCATTACTATACCACTACTGCACCTTCAGCTGCCAGATATCATGACTTTCGGCGGGTATCGCTATTCCTAATGTGCGCAGCGCCATCCGACATGCTTTAGACGCCGGCGCATGCGCATTGCAGAGGGTTTACGGCCGTCGTTATGGATATACCGGATATCCTCCCGACGCCATCTTTAGACTCGCGCGCATGCGCGGTACGCATTATGAAGCCTACACTCGCTCTAATCGCTCGATTTCTCATCATTGTTAACATTAATAAAATTAAATCTTATCTCCAAAATTCCTTAATATATGCTGTAGTTCTGAGGATATTCTGCTAATCCCGCTATCTTCGTCATGGTATCTTTCAACTGTTACATCACCTGCAGTATATAAGACAGAATATTAACACTAGTACATACAAACATTCTGAAAAAAGATCAGGGTACAATATTTCATAATTATTCATTTTTTACTTATTTTTTACTTATTATTGTACCAATTAGTGACTATATTGTGACTAGTGCTCCTTACCTAATATTATTCTACATCCAATTTACTTCTCCATGGGGTTATCCGGGTAATTACCAGTTTCATTTTGGCTCAATCTAGCATCACATTTTCACATTATTCATTTTTTACTTATTTTTTACTTATTATTGTACCAATTAGTGACTGTATTGTGACTAGTGCTCCTTACCTAATATTATTCTACATCCAATTTACTTCTCCATGGGGTTATCCGGGTAATTACCAGTTTCATTTTGGCTCAATCTAGCATCACATTTAATCTGTAATCTACATTTAACCCTTTTGGGTATAAAGTATCCAATTTATGGATCCACTCCAGTTCTCTAATTCTCAACAATTTCGCCCTGTCACCCCCAAGTCTCTGTTGTGGTATCATATCTATCAGTCTAAATTTGAGATCTTTTTCAGAGTGCTTTTTCTCTAGAAAATGCCTAGGTACAGGAAGGTCTTTTCTCTTTTTACGGACAGTGTGGCGATGATTAGCAAACCTCAACCTGAATTCTAGGGTGGTCTCTCCTATATATTTAAGACCACAAGGGCACTCTAACATATAGATGACAAAATCACTGCCACATGTTAAAAAATGCTCAATTTTATAGTCAATACCTTCATGCGTAAATTGAGCACCTCTTATCATGTGCGAGCAGTTGATGCAGGACACACACGGATAACATCCCAATCTGCTACTTAATGTTAAAGTGGTTTGGCGACTCTTCTTCATAGATCCAAAATCCGATCTTATTAATTTGTCTTTGATATTTTTATTTTTTCTGTATGACATAAGGGGACTGTTTTTGTACTCTTCTACTTCTGGAATGCATTCCCCCAACATATGCCAGTGCTTCCTTACTATTTTAGCCACCTCAGGGGCCTCTTCACTGAACGTAAGTATCAATGGTATTCTTTTGGCATTCCTGTTTTGATCAGGTTTTTCCTCTTTCTTCTTTATTAACTGTTTTTGCCTATTTAATAGTGACCTTGGGTATCCTCTATCTTCAAATTTCCTAAGGATCTCTGTAGTTTTTAATTTCATTTCATCTTCCTTATTCACTATTCTCTCAATCCGCTGCATCTGCCCTATAGGTATTGCTTTTTTTAGAGCTGGCGGATGATGACTATTAAAGTGCAGGAGTTTTTTTTGTCTGTTTTTTTAACATATAAGGTTGTTTCAATCTCATTGTCAATTATTCTCACTAATACATCCAAAAATTGTATTTCATACTTGGAATGGACCTTCGTGAACTTAATCGTATCGTCTATTGTGTTTAGATATTCAAAAAATGTTTCGAGCTCTAGTTCTGTTCCTTTCCATATAACAAACGTGTCATCTATGTATCTCCACCACTCCACTTCGTTGGTGAAGTGGTGGGATACATAGATGCACTCCTCCTCCAACACTGCCATAACCGTATTAGCATAGGCGCATGCCATTCTTGCCCACATAGCGGTCCCAACCAACTGCAAATAATAAGTGTCTCCAAAAAGAAAATAACTTTGTGTCAAAACTACTTCTAAGAGGTCAATAATGAACTGTTTAGCTCCCATACTGTAATGTGTTTTTTCTAATTTCTTTGCTACTGCTCTAATGCCTCTATGGTGGTCAATCGAGGTATATAAAGAAACGACATCAAAAGATACCATTATGCAATCAGTTACATCTTGAATATTTTTTAATTTATCTATAAATTCTTTAGTATCTCGGATATATGAAGGTGCTGAAATGGCAAATGGTCTCATCACTTTATCTAGGAAAACCCCTATGTTACTAAACACTGAACCAATTCCTGCCACTATGGGCCGGCCTGGGGGGTTTTCTAATGTTTTGTGTATCTTAGGGGTTGTATATATCACCGGGGTCCTAGGGTGTTCCACATATAAGAAGTCCACCAAATCCTCATCTATAATACCCCCTAATTCTGCCTCACCTAATATTTTAGATATTTTCCTCTGAATGTCGAATTTAGGATCTTTATTCAATTCCCTGTATGTTTTTTCATCTTTTAATTGTCTTAATAACTCTTCTATGTAGCTATTTTTTTTTCAAAATAACCACCGCTCCACCTTTATTGGCCTGCTTTATTATAATATCATTATCTTTTTTTAGTTCTTTTATAGCATTGACCTCTCCTTTAGTAATGTTAGGTTTTGTAAAGGTATTTTTGGCTGCACTTTGTAATCTTTTTACATCCTGTTTAACCGCCCCTATAAAGGCTTCTATCGCTGCGTGTTCAACCTCAGGCACAAAGCTACTTGCTTTTCTAATATCCAAATCAGACATTGTGATTTCACTAGTTCTTATTTTTTGTACATTCGTTCTATCTTTAAACCAATACTTAAGTTTAATATTACGAAAAAACTTAAATAAGTCCACCTCTGTTTCAAACCAATTCGCGTGAGAATTTATACAGTAATTCAAACCCTTATCCAACAGTAACTCCTGATCATAGGATAAAGTTTTACCCGAAAGATTCACTATTAGACTTGATCTTTCTTCTTTTGCTGCCTGTATGCCTTGCTCTTCTCCTTTTGTTTTTTTCTGGCTCCGGTGGTGGTGCTGTCCTCCTCGTCGTCCTCTGGTATGGGATTTTCTTGATCTAATCAAAATAAAGTAATCTTTTTTAACATTTTTATTCGCTTGATATGGTTTGTAATATCTCCTAGTAGTTCCCCAATATTGACCTCTCCTACGCCAATTATTCTGGTTGTCCTTCTGCCAATTATATATCTGGCCGCTTTTATAATCTTCCATATCTCTCTGCCACTTCTGTCTCTTTGTTTCTTCTAGGTCTTTTCTTAGTTTGTCCACTTTTACTACTATCCCTTCTTTAAATTTCTTAGTGTCATCCTCACCTAACATTCTCTTCAATGCTGCTTCCGTATCTTTTATTTCTATCTGCAGTTTGCCCATTTCTTCTTGGAAATACTCCATGTTTAATAGTAATATATCCAAGGAGTACCTATCGGACATGCTTGCAAACTTATCACAGTATAGAACATTACCACTAAACAGTGTTGGTCTGACATTGGATCTGAGGCCTCTGGGGATCCGTTTTGCTCTATAGTATTGTGCGAGTGTAGACATGTGTAGTTCTATGGAAACCAATCTTTTACAGTCATTCTCATACTTGTGCTTAGTTGTCACACTAGATGGTATACTCAAGAAACCTGTGTCCCGTTCAGCTCCTCTCAGGATCCGCTCCTCTTCCTCCGTAGAATAATACATTCCACCTGGTTCCATTTGAAATTACTGTGCAAATCTTATAGGATATAGTTATGAAATGAAAGAAAGCAGCACAGTTCCTTTAGGGTGCAATTCAGTCCAGCCTCATCCACTTACTGCCTCCAGTATAATAACAAACGACTGCAGCACGCCTCTTGTTTTAGTAACCTCTTGCCTTTTTTGGGCCTTCAGGTGTACAGGGCAACGTTTCGGGACAAATCTCCCTTCTTCCATCAACTTACCACAACTAAAGCGAGGTTCTTATACTACCCCCCACCAATCACCTAATTGAATTTGCATATTATCACCTGTTAATCAATTGTATACATGTGCATGCATTACTCTCAGTCATATGTCTAATAGTGCACCACCTCCAGTGTACATTTTACTTCCAGTGTTACAGCTCTGAATGTTTATATGCTAACATTGCATCTTTACTGTCATTACTATACCACTACTGCACCTTCAGCTGCCAGATATCATGACTTTCGGCGGGTATCGCTATTCCTAATGTGCGCAGCTCCATCCGAAATGCTTTAGACGCCGGCGCATGCGCATTGCAGAGGGTTTACGGCCGTCGTTATGGATATACCGGATATCCTCCCGACGCCATCTTTAGACTCGCGCGCATGCGCGGTACGCATTATGAAGCCTACACTCGCTGTAATCGCTCGATTTCTCATAATTGTTACATTACATCTTTTGGACTTAATAACCAATCAATTTTCTTTGCAAGTTAGTCCTGCTGCTTATTCATATTATATATTATTAAATCTATCGTATTTTTACTAAATATGAGCATTAATGTGAATATATAAACATCAAGATTCTTGGAAGATATCAACCCTTCACCCAGGGTTCCCCTGGTATAGCGTCCTCCAACGCTCATTACAGGTTTACCTGTCGGCCCACTATGTACGGTTTTTACCCCACTACATAGCAACCAGTCTTGGGATCAATCAGGTTTTTCAACTTCACATTTTCTTGATATTAAGATCAATAATGCTCAAACTATATGCTGCATCTCAAATGAAATTTATTCCATCTTAGGGTTTTGCATTCATGATTGGTTAACATTAATAAAATTAAATCTTATCTCCAAAATTCCTTAATATATGCTGTAGTTCTGAGGATATTCTGCTAATCCCGCTATCTTCGTCATGGTATCTTTCAACTGTTACATCACCTGCAGTATATAAGTTTATATTAATAAGATCGGATTTTGGATCTATGAAGAAGAGTCGCCAAACCACTTTAACATTAAGTAGCAGATTGGGATGTTATCCGTGTGTGTCCTGCATCAACTGCTCGCACATGATAAGAGGTGCTCAATTTACGCATGAAGGTATTGACTATAAAATTGAGCATTTTTTAACATGTGGCAGTGATTTTGTCATCTATATGTTAGAGTGCCCTTGTGGTCTTAAATATATAGGAGAGACCACCCTAGAATTCAGGTTGAGGTTTGCTAATCATCGCCACACTGTCCGTAAAAAGAGAAAAGACCTTCTTGTACCTAGGCATTTTCTAGAGAAAAAGCACTCTGAAAAAGATCTCAAATTTAGACTGATAGATATGATACCACAACAGAGACTTGGGGTGACAGGGCGAAATTGTTGAGAATTAGAGAACTGGAGTGGATCCATAAATTGGATACTTTATACCCAAAAGGGTTAAATGTAGATTACAGATTAAATGTGATGCTAGATTGAGCCAAAATGAAACTGGTAATTACCCGGATAACCCCATGGAGAAGAAAATTGGATGTAGAATAATATTAGGTAAGGAGCACTAGTCACAATACAGTCACTAATTGGTACAATAATAAGTAAAAAATAAGTAAAAAATGAATAATGTGAAAATGTGATGCTAGATTGAGCCAAAATGAAACTGGTAATTACCCGGATAACCCCATGGAGAAGAAAATTGGATGTAGAATAATATTAGGTAAGGAGCACTAGTCACAATATAGTCACTAATTGGTACAATAATAAGTAAAAAATAAGTAAAAAATGAATAAGTATGAAATATTGTACCCTGATCTTTTTTCAGAATGTTTGTATGTACTAGTGTTAATATTCTGTCTTATATACTGCAGGTGATGTAACAGTTGAAAGATACCATGACGAAGATAGCGGGATTAGCAGAATATCCTCAGAACTACAGCATATATTAAGGAATTTTGGAGATAAGATTTAATTTTATTAATGTTAACCAATCATGAATGCAAAACCCTAAGATGGAATAAATTTCATTTGAGATGCAGCATATAGTTTGAGCATTATTGATCTTAATATCAAGAAAATGTGAAGTTGAAAAACCTGATTGATCCCAAGACTGGTTGCTATGTAGTGGGGTAAAAAACCGTACATAGTGGGCCGACAGGTAAACCTGTAATGAGCGTTGGAGGACGCTATACCAGGGGAACCCTGGGTGAAGGGTTGATATCTTCCAAGAATCTTGATGTTTATATATTCACATTAATGCTCATTTTTAGTAAAAATACGATAGATTTAATAATATATAATATGAATAAGCAGCAGGACTAACTTGCAAAGAAAATTGATTGGTTATTAAGTCCAAAAGATGTAATGTAACAATTATGAGAAATCGAGCGATTAGAGCGAGTGTAGGCTTCATAATGCGTACCGCGCATGCGCGCGAGTCTAAAGATGGCGTCGGGAGGATATCCGGTATATCCATAACGACGGCCGTAAACCCTCTGCAATGCGCATCGCCGGCGTCTAAAGCATGTCAGATGGCGCTGCGCACATTAGGAATAGCGATACCCGCCGAAAGTCATGATATCTGGCAGCTGAAGGTGCAGTAGTGGTATAGTAATGACAGTAAGGATGCAATGTTAGCATATAAACATTCAGAGCTGTAACACTGGAAGTAAAATGTACACTGGAGGTGGTGCACTATTAGACATATGACTGAGAGTAATGCATGCACATGTATACAATTGATTAACAGGTGATAATATGCAAATTCAATTAGGTGATTGGTGGGGGGTAGTATAAGAACTTCGCTTTAGTTGTGGTAAGTTGCTGGAAGAAGGGAGATTTGTCCCGAAACGTTGCCCTGTACACCTGAAGGCCCAATAAAGGCAAGAGGAGTGCTGCAGTCGTTTGTTATTATACTGGAGGCAGTAAGTGGATGAGGCTGGACTGAATTGCACCCTAAAGGAACTATGCTGCTTTCTTTCATTTCATAACTATGTCCATATATATATATATGCACCAAATTTTTTCCTTGATGAGACAGACCTGATTATAAGACACACCTCCAAATTTGATGAAGGAAAAGAGAAAAAAATGAATTTTATGTTAAAAAGGAGTCCGTCTTATAATGCCAGTGTCCGTCTTACAAATCATATACACAGTATTTTCCGCACTATAAGGCGCACCGGATTATAAGGTGCACCGGATTATAAGGCGCACCCTCAAAAAAGGGCTTTTAAGCCGTCTTGGTTCATATAAAAGGCGCACCGAATTATAAGGCGCACTATATTACCATAAAAAAAAACAAAGCTCATACTGTAAGTTAAACTTTATTCAACTTTTTAGCCCCCCATCACCCTCCAGTATCCCTCTATAGCCTCCCATCACCCTCCAGTATCCCTCTGTAGCCTCCCATCACCCTCCAGTATCACTCTGTAGCCCCCCCATCACCCTCCAGTATCCCTCTGTAGCCCTCCATCACCCTCCAGTATCACTCTGTAGCCACCCATCACCCTCCAGTATCCCCCCACCACCCTCCAGTATCACTCTGTAGCCCCCCATCACCCTCCAGTATCCTCCCATCACCCTCCAGTATCACTCTGTAGCCTCCCATCACCCTCCAGTATCCCTGTGTAGCCTCCCATCACCCTCCAGTATCACTCTGTAGCCCCCCATCACCCTCCAGTATCCATCTGTAGCCCCCCATCACCCTCCAGTAACCCTTTGTAGCCTCCCATCACCCTCCAGTAACCCTCTGTAGCCTCCCATCACCCTCCAGTAACCCTCTGTAGCCTCCCATCACCCTCCAGTATCCCACACAGCCAGACACACACACTCAGACACACACACACACACAGTCAGACACACACACACACAGTCAGACACACACATAAACTGATCTTTACTTTTTGTACATTTTGCTTACTACTGTACTCCTGTGTGGTAAGGCACTCACAGCGCTGGAGCCTTCAGCAAATCACAGCGCTGGATCCCTCAGCCAATCACAGTGCTGGAGCCCTCAGCCATTCACGGCGCTGGAGCTCTCAGCCAATCTCAGCTGGCCTCGGATTGGCTGGGCGGAGCTGTGATTGGCTGATGGGCTCCTGGGCTGTGAGCGCCCCTCATGCGGCACAGCAATGCAGCGGCAGGCACCGGAAACTGGACAGCGGTGACAGCGGGGACAGCGGAACTTGTGATCGGTGGCTGGTGAGTGCGCCCCCGCAGAGCGCGCCCCTCATGCGGCACAGCAATACAGTGGCGGGCACCGGACAGCAGGGACAGCGGGGATAGCGTGGACGGAGGATCTTGTGGTGGATCAGGTATGCCTTATTTTCTGGGTGGTGCCAAATATTTGCAGGCAAATAGCACCCCCTTAGTATACATCAATTTTGTTAGAAAAAAAACGTATATAAGGCGCGCCGCACTATAAGGCGCACTTATGATTTCTGGGAAAATCTTAGTCTTTTAGGTGTGCCTTATAGTGTGGAAAATAGGGTATATGTCTGTCATCCTGGTATTGGTATATGTATAACTCCCATCCTGGCACATAGTCCTCCATCCTGGATATGGCCCCCTTGTAATGGCACACATAGCTTCCCCTGTGCTAGGGCACATATAGCTCTCTTGTGCTGGCACACATATGCCCCACCTTGTGCTAGCATACACATGCCCACCCTGTGCTGGCACACATATGCCCCATGTGCTGACACACACATGCCCCATGTGCTGGCACATATGTCCTCCCTGTGCTGGCACACATATGTCCCCCTTTGCTTGCACACATATGCCCACCCTGTGCTGGCACACATTTGCCCCCATATGCTGGCACACATTTTCCCACCTTGTGCTGGCACACACATGCTCTCATGCACTGGCACACATATGCCCACCCTGTGCTGGCACACATATGTCCCCCTGTGCTTGCACAAATATGCTCCCATGTATTGGCACACACATGCTCCCATGTGCTGGCACACATATGCCCATCCTGTGCTGGCACACATAGCTCCCCATCCTGGATATGCCCCTCCTCATCACTTATATGCCCCCTGCTGGCGCACATAGTAAAATAACAAACTCTTTTAACTCACCTTCTGTCGCTGGCTCCATCGCTCCCAGCTCCTTGGTGTCTCTTCCTGTGTGTCAGCATCCGATCATGTTATTGGCACAGCAATGTGATGAGATCGGATTGGGCACAGACAGGAAGAGACACGGAGAAGCTGGGAGCGACTGAAGGTGAGTTAAGAGTTTGTTATTTTACCATGTGCACGCCAGCAGAGGGGCATATAGAGTAATGAGAGGAGCCATATCCGGGATGGGGGGATGACTGTAGGTACTGGTAATATGCACCGCTCCCCTGTCCACATCTCGGCATGACTTTAGCACCGAGGTGGAGGACAGCAAGATGCAGTGCATATTACATGAGGCTAATTAGCAGGAGCATGTGACCTCCCACCGCCTGTTTAGCCTGAAGTCAGCCCGCTCCAGCCCCCGGACATGCCCCAAAATGTAGTCTTAAAATGTTTACTTACAGTCACTGTGCAACAGCCCGCTGAGCACTGAGTTCTCGGAGGATGGGATCCAGCTACTCCCGGGTAGTAGGATGACACCCCTTCTTTCTCTCTCTTTCCTCAGTCATCTCACTCTGCGCTTGTTTCTCCCTCCTGCCTTGCTCCTCACTCACACAGAGCCCAGAGTCGGTAGCCGCAAGTCCTTTCTAGGGTCACTTCATAGTCCTTCCTTGAACCCTCTTTGGCTACATTTTCAGTGGATGTGAGCGGTATCGAGTGCAGCACCGTAGCAGTACCAAGGCCTCCAGGTTTCTAGCTGAGCCTGGTCATTCTCTACTAGTCTAGGGATCCCGGTACCCCTGTTCTGTTGCCTGGTCCCTCCACTGCCTTGCGACTGGCAATGGATACAAGCCCCATGGGTGGATTTCTCACTACCCATGCCTCTGGGACCCATTTTACTTCCTGGAGCACCCCGGTGATCTCTTTCTGCTGCCAGTCAGGCCTTAGCACGAGCTCCTCAGGCTCCAGTCCTCTGGACACTTCTCTCAAGCTTTTAGTCCTCTTCTAGCAGACTTCCTTTCACTAGCTTCCCGCCAACTTAAATGGCTTCCAGATCTTTCCCTGTTCTATTTATACCCACTGTCACATGCTTCACGTCATCTACGTGTGTTCTCCCTGACTGTACTCTTCCCGGGTGCTCCCCTAACTACTTCTTCTCCACCCATCCCCACTACCCTGGTTCCTCCTTCCAGCCAGGATTAGGAACTGTGCTCCCCCATAGGAGCAATCATGCTCCAACGCTGACCTGGACTAGTGTAGTGCGTGGCCTAGGTGTCCCGATAACAATCTGTGCTCCCCTCACCTCAGAGTGGGGTACTAAACCTCAACAGGGGTTCAGTACTGCTGTGGTGACTGGATCTGCAGGGGCACCACACATCCATCCTGGTAATGTCCCTCATCCTGTTATATAGCATCCATCCTGGTATATATCATTCATCCTGGCATATAGCTCTCATCCTGGTATATAGCATCCATCTTGGTATATAGCATCAATCCTGGTTTATAGCCTCCATTCTGGTAATGTCCCTCATCCTGGTATACAGCATCCATCCTGATAATGTCCCACATCTTTTTATATAGCATCCCTCCTGGTATATGGCCCTCATCCAATTACATATGGCCCCCATTCTGGGGCACACATAAAGAATAAACAATTATGCTCACCATCCATTGCTCCGACACAGTGAGATATTCGCCTGTTTTCAATTGCCAGTAGCTGATCAGCTTGTGAGCACACAGCGATGATACACTGTCAAGTGCCACTCCTCACATGCTGTCGCTACCGGCAAGAGAAGGCAGGAGGATGTTGCGCTGCTGTAGGGGAAAGATGAACGGTGAGTAAAATCACCAGACTGCTGCTGGGATATTCACTGCTTCCCACACGCAGGATGATGAGCGTGGGAAGAAGGGAATATGCTCACGTCATCACCCGCAGCTACAGCTGATCACGTTATGGTTATTTAATGTGTTTTAACAATCCGCTCTCCCTGCCCCTGATTCCATCCACCTCTCAGTGCTGGCTTAAGTGTTGAGAGGTAATAGATGGGGTGAGCATTGAATATTGCATTAACTCAAACAGCAGGCCACATGATCACCTGCAGGAGATGCTTTAGCATGCTCGGAGCAGAAGCTGCAGTTTGCTCCTGCCTACAGTGGCCCTCTCAAAAGTGCAGTACACCCAGAATATAAAACGTGCCCCCATTTCCCCCAAACCTTTTGGGAAAAAAGCGAATCCTTTAATCAATAAAATATGATATGTAGATTTATATAGTAAACATTGATGCAAGGTACTGCAGGTATTGTGCTTCATTTATAAATTATTATATCTACAAAAATGTCTCTTTGTATGCTCGTTTGCATGGTTACAATGCTTGTAATAATTAACACATATTTATACAGCTAGTGCAATAAGTATTGACCACTATACCAATGTTCTAAGTAAAAATATTTTCAAAGATACTATTGACTTGGATTTTTCACCAGACGTTGGTAACAAACCATCCAGTCCACACAGGGAAAGAAATCAAAGCATAGATTGCCATGGTAGTAAACACTTTATATAACAGTCACTATAATGGGGAACTTACTCACTTGCTGTGGGATAGAGGTACACAGGCACAGTTTTCATATAAGAAGTCCATTCTGGCTAATTAGGTCTCATAAACCATACTCCAAATATATGCCTCGCTTGGCTTTACAGGCAACGCAAAACATAACAGAGTTACAGTCCATTAACTCACAGGTTCGTATACACTTCTCCCGATGTATCCCAGCCTCCACTCTCTCTAGAGCCTGTTGTCTCCAACACACAGCTCCTGCAGTCAGTCCACACAGGGCCACTGAGAGTCTGCTACTTATAACATGGCTGACTGCTTCTGCTCACTGCCGACATGGCCTCTACATGATGTGCTGCACAGCAAGTGCTGCTAGCTCGCAGGACTTGGGAGACTGACCATGTGACCCAGAACCAGTTACCAGATATCTGCTGACTGCTGAGACAAACCCATTGGAGGCACGTGGATGGTCAGCCCTTAATGCAATAAATATGATTCCTGGTAGTACAAGTCCCAGCAAAACTATCTGGTTTTACATTGCAGAAAATCTACATACCGGCCATGTACAATATGGTTGGTGGATACATCACACCATAAATTAGATATATGTAATAATATGAGATATCACAAGGAAGCATTATTGAATACACTTACTGAAATGTATTTAATACATTGTACAGAAGCCTTTGTTGGTTATGACAGCTTCATGAAACCTCCTCAATAGAGAAAATAATCACATGCATTGTTCAGGTATGATTTTGGCCTACTCTTCCATACAAATACTCTGCAAATCCTGACTGTTCCCAAGTTCTGTAAACTATGAGCTTTAGTTTGTTCCATAAATTTTCTATTGAATTCAGGTTGTGATTGGCTCAGCAATTCTAGCAGATTTATTTTCTTTTTCTGAAACCAATTAATATTTACCTACATTTTGTGTTTGGGATAATTGTCTTGCTAAACCATGCACCCTATATTCATCTTCATCATCCTGATTGATGACAGAAAAAATTGTATTAATAATGTCTCTGAACATTTGTCTATTCATCTTTCCTTCAATCATATGAACTTTGCCAGTGCTATATGTTAAAAAAACAGCCCCAGAACATGATATTCCTACCTCCAAACTTCACTGTTAGTATGGTGTTTTGGAGGTGATATTGAGTGCCTTTTTGCCTCAAAATGAAGTTCATGTTTAATTTGCTGAATGAACATATGTTCGGGGAAATGTTCGTTGACACTCCGCCAAACTTCTGAACCCTACTTAAATCAATTAGAGGCAAAATCAAGTACCTATAAAACACATTCATAGTGGCCCAAAAGCTGCCAAACATAGCTCAAACTATTTTACAATGTAGCCCTGCTGTTTTGGCATAGACATTATCTTTCTACACTATTACCTTGATGAAAAAATGTACATCAGCACTTCTCTCATAAGATGAATATGTGGATTTGTAGGGCTGCAATGTTTCAGCTCACTTGTAGCCTTTGTCATGCAGTAACTGTTATAGCCAAGGGTATAAGTGATACTTATGTATAGGTTCCATCTAATATATAAAACCACAAGACATTTGTGACATCAGTTCCGTCACTTTGCACACACTTTCGTAACTTTGTCCCAGGGTGCACCCGCTCAGGGTGGACTAAGATGGCCGCCCTAAGCGGGAGTATCCTGGCGACCCACACTACTCACCACCCACCCCCACCCCCCCACCCACACACACACACACATACTCTCATGCAGACTACCAGTCTCCGGTATACTTACCCCACCGCCATCCCGCTGCGCCGCTCCCGCTTGGCCCCGCCCACCTCGCGACAGGTTCCGCCCACCTCGCGGGACTCCCACCATGGCTCCGCCCACCTCGCGGGGCTCCCGCCATGGCTCCGCCCACCTTGCTCCTTCCACCTTGCCTCGATCCCGCCTGTCTCCGCCCACCTCGCCTGCGCTGACCACAAAGCCGCCGTCGTCTGCTGACCACAGAGCTGCCGTCGTCTGCTGACCACAGAGCCGCCGTCGTCTGCTGACCACAGAGCCGCCGTCGTCTGCTGACCACAGAGCCGCCGTCGTCTGCTGACCACAGAGCCGCCGTCGTCTGTTGACCACAGAGCCGCCGTCGTCTGCTGACCACAGAGCCGCCGTCGTCTGCTGACCACAGAGCCGCCGTCGTCTGCTGACCACAGAGCCGCCGTCGTCTGCTGACCACAGAGCCGCCGTCGTCTGCTGACCACAGAGCCGCCGTCCTGCGCTGACCACTCTGCCTCCTTCCTGCGCTGAACACTCTGCCTTCTTCCTGCCCTGACCACAGAGCCTCCTTCCTGCGCTGACCACAGAGCCGCCGTCCTCTGCTGACCACAGAGCCGCCGTCCTCTGCTGACCACAGAGCCGCCGTCCTCTGCTGACCACAGAGCCGCCGTCCTCTGCTGACCACAGAGCCGCCGTCCTCTGCTGACCACAGAGCCGCCGTCCTCTGCTGACCACAGAGCCGCCGTCCTCTGCTGACCACAGAGCCGCCGTCCTCTGCTGACCACTGAGCCACCGTATACAGTGCTAACCACTGAGCCACCGTATACAGTGCCAACCACTGAGCCACCATATACAGTGCTAACCACTGAGCCATCGTATACAGTGCCAACCACTGAGCCACCGTATACAGTGCTAACCACTGAGCCACCGTATACACTGCTAACCACTGAGCCACCGTATACAGTGCTAACCACAGAGCCACTGTATACAGTGCCAACCACTGAGCCACCGTATACACTGCTAACCACTTAGCCACCGTATACACTGCTAACCACTGAGCCACCGTATACAGTGCTAACCACTGAGCCACTGTATACAGTGCTAACCACAGAGCCACCGTATACAGTGCCAACCACTGAGCCACCATATACAGTGCTAACCACTGAGCCACCATATACAGTGGTAACCACTGAGTCACCGTATACAGTGCTAACCACTGAGTCACCGTATACTCTGCTACCCACTGAGCCACCATATACAGTGCTAACCACAGAGCCACCATATACAGTGCTAACCACTGAGCCACCATATACAGTGCTAACCACTGAGCCACCTGTATACACACAATTAATTTCACCGCACTCCCCTAACTATTAGTAAATAAACTATATATGGATTCTAGACTACCCGATTCTTTAGAATCGGGCCGCCATCTAGTATTACAATAAACAAAATGAGGAGAAAGATCCAGAATGCTTGTTTATTTACTATACAAAACCTCCATAAAACAGCGGGGTGTGCATCAAGCCAACATGTTTTGACTACACAGTCTTAATCATGGCATGTTACTCATATTACAATAAATGTTCAAATCTTACAGAATTCCATATGATATAATCAATATGCTAATAGTGGTATAAAAATCATAAAAACCAGTATATGTCTGTAAATTAAATTATCAGTGTGCACAGGTGTTATATATTAATTAATGAAAATTCACATATCAGACAGTCTGGTGTTTATGATACAGCCTGGGGCAGAAGGGGAACTCGGTCACCGGGTCTGCTGAATAGGGAGTCACGGATGGACGGGATCCCGGTGCCGTGCCCTGGTGATCAACTGGGTTAGATGTAGATGATGGATAAGGGATAGAAGGATTATTTACAGGGGATCGTGATGCCACCTGTAGTTTCCGATAATTTGGTACCGGCACTGCCAGCCGGCCGCTGAGGTGATGGTTGGGGCAGCAAAGTGTGGTACAGCTCCCCACAGGTGGAGCTTTACTTCAGGGCAGCAATGAAAGAACATGGTGAGGGAGGGCAGTGATGAAGATGGTACTGCAGTTCTTACCCCTCTACTGAGCTGCTGCTGATGCTGAGCCCTCCGGGCTGTGATGGGAAGAATAACGGAAACCAGTTCAAGTTTAACTCCACTTTACTCGGTACCGGCTGATGGCATGAACATGACATGGTACAGTTTGGTTTACAGGGTGGATGTTGCCAGCTCAGGGTCTCCTTCCTTATGGAGTCTCTAGATGTCCTCTCTTAAGTCGTTAAGGGTCACATCTGTTCTCTTCTGTCTCTTCCACCCTCGCAGAGCTCTCCCACCAGTCCTACGGTCTGTGTCTAGAAGACAAGGTCTGTACTCTACCGGTCCGGACGGGGCCCAAGGATTAAAGCCTCCGCCACCGGAATTCTGTCTGTCCCTTTTAGTGTCTTCTAGTGTCCTGAACCGGTTCTTAGTCCTGAGGGCGAGGTGCCTTGTGGCGCTGTCAGCAACCCGGTCTCTATGGGCCTGCAGCTCGTCGGTTTTGCGGTCAGGGCTAAACTCCTGGCCGCCTCGGCTTTCCGTGTCGCCGGTGCTCCCTCAACGTGACTAGCCGGCTCCTACCAGTCCTGGCCCGTTGCCTTCTGTTCTGTGCCCCCACTTGAAGATGGGGCTCCCTCCTATTGGCAGTACTGTCAGGCCTGTCCTTCCTGACTGCCTTCCCAGCACTAACTAACTGTCAACTGTCACTCTCTTCTGCATCTACCCCCTATGCTCCACCCCCTGTTGGGACCTACCAAAGTACTGGTCCCCCATACTCTAGTGGTCTATTCCTAGGTGTGTGCACTTTCAGACTCCACAGGTTTAAACCCTGAACTAGCAACTTTCAAAGGATTACACATTTTGTTGTCATACTGTAACACCTCCCTGTGGCGCCCAGCCGCAGGGGCGCCACACATACATGAGTCTTCGCCATGTTATTGGCGTTCATAGGAACGCACTGCGCATGTCTAGACTAGTGGTGACTCATTCCATGATGTACTAATTCCTACGCATGCGCAGTAGCACTGCGGGAATCATGGCGGCCATCTTTGTTCACCCACATCTCAGCATTTAGTAGAGGTAATCTTGTTTGAACACCTTTACTTACAACCGCCTCATTTTTTAGGAATAATTAATAATACATGTATTACCAGTGCCTCTGTAAGTATAAAGTACTATATAGGAGCAGTCCTGCATAGGAAATAGAAGGCATTCCAGGTATTTCTGGATAATCAGACGTTGTCACATGACCATCAAACGACAAAAGGTATATTGAAAACACACAATGGCATACAGCATTAACGGAGGCTAGATCCTCCCAAACAGCCATCCCCCATGCCAGCCATTGCGTCTTATGGCCTGATACACCTTGCCCTGTGCCATAAATCCCAAAAAAAGGATTGTAAGAACAAGGATCCATTATGCTCAGTTTATTATATGCCTTTATGAGCAGGATATTATTATGAAACAGAAGAGGCATCACTGCATAAAAAAACAACCAAAAACAAAAAATGACAAAAATTCCCACTTTATTCCATGATTGTTGACCCATATTCTTTGAGCCTGTAAATAAAAAAATTAAAAAATTACAATCTTATTTATATAAAATAATTCTCCAAAACTTTACAGACTTTAATATCAAAGAGATTCTTAAGATCTATCTTAAAAAGAGAGTTAATACGTAAAATTACAGTATACCAGAGATTTTATAGTCCAGATTTAAGCCACGTGGTTTCAATGTATTGAGGCGATAGATCCACTCAAGTTCTCTTTTGTTAGAAGACGTATACGGTCACCTCCACTTCCCTGTACCAGAAACGTATTATTCAGAACCGTAACTGATTTTCTGTGTGTAATCGAGAGTGAACGTGTGGAACACCTAATGGTGGTGCTCTGAAGTAAAATATACAATATCGCTAGAAAAACTTCGGCAAACACAATTTTAGAAAAAATCAGTCAGTGTTGCAATCAAGTGACATATTTATTTAGTCATTCCAAGTGAATCCAAAGAATTTTAGAAAAAATCAACAACGAGATAGTAGTTAACGTTTCGGTTCCCACCGGAACCTTTCTCAAAACTTATCTGTAACAAATAAAACATTGCACTATCAGACAAAAAATAAATAATAGTCATTCTCTTCTGGTTACGTGTAATCAATCATAACACTTCAGTTGTATCTAATAACTCAACAAATGGAATCATAAGCAGTGAGTGAAACATACTGTCTTACTAAAGGCATTATACATCAAAAGAAGGTAAAAATTACCAAGAAATTATCTCTGGTCTGAGTTGGCAAGGGAAAGAAAATGATTCACTTGTGGCAAAGACCACTCTGTGTGGAGTCTATAAGAGATATATACATGAACATAACGCTGTATACAAACTACCTGCCAACTGCTGATCATTGAGATAATATATGATAAAATGTCTGTTCCTAGTCAGAAATATTCCATAATAAAGAAAAGAAGGAAAGGAAATAACCGCATGACTGAATCATATATGATAAAGTATGGCACCCAGTGTTATGGTCACAAAGGTATGGCAAAAGTATCCCCATCAATTATAGTATAATACAATGCATCTTATACCTATTTGCCTGTTATGTCACTGGCTCAAAAAAGTATATGGTAGTCCGCAAGGAACCTGTGAAATAAGAACGCGGTCAGAGTAGTGTAAAAAATATATTAACAAACCCTCCTGTGGGTGGCAGATACCTTGTCCTGTGGCGTGGTGGCTGTAAGCTGGCCATGTGCGGTGTGTCCCGCTCGTATCCAGCGTCTTATGGCATCTGGGAAGGAAGTGACGCGGCCAGAGGTGACGCGTAACGTCACTTCCGGCCGGTGGAACGCATGTAAGTAATGGAACGCAAGCCGGAAGCTTGCACATGCGCAATAAAAAAAAAAGACACAGTGACTTGCGTGTTCCGTTATGAGAGCGTGCTGTGAGTATTGTAATGAAGCAGAGGTGTTGATGTGTTGCTGCACTCCTCTCAGGTCCGCTGTGGATGACCCATAAATAGGAAAAAGAAGAAAAAGCAAGAAAAAACTGAAAAGAAAAGGGGAAGGAAAAAGGAAAATGTTAGTGACATAATCATATAACAATTAATAGTGTCCTCAATAGAAGCAGGCAAATAGATATTTTAAAACATTAAGGAAAATATACAAAGACCATCTGTCATTACATGTGTTATATTGCCCCCATGGGGATCCCAATTACCTCTTCAGCAAAATATATGGTAACTGCCCTTCCGTTACTGAATATGGGGAACCAAAGAACAGTAAATCCATCACACATCTTTATATGGTGTAATGAAAATATGAGTGTCAGGGCAAAACCCTGCACCACAACAACAGGTCATCTGCCAAACATCTCATACTCTCTATTCATGCCCCACGGTTCTAAGGTTTGGAGTGTATGAATCCAATAGGATTCTCTCTTTTTCAATTGCAATATACGATTGCCACCTCGGCGATTTATGGAAACATCCTCTATCACCTGGAATCTCAATTGGGAAACTTTATCTTTACAGTTATTAAAGTGTGCTGGAACAGGGAGAAGATTATGTTCACATCTGATGGTAGACTTGTGTTGTGAAATACGGTCTCAGATACGTTGGGAAGTTTCTCCCACGTATCCGAGACCGCATGGACATTTTATTAAGTAAATGACATGGGATGTGTCACATGTGTAGAACCACTTGATAGGAAACAGTTTACCAGACCGTGGATGCGAGAATGTGTTACCCTTAGTAACATGGGAGCACTGGAGACACCCAAGACACGGAAATGTTCCTAGCCGTTGAGTAGCTAGAAACCTTTGTCTAGGTATAGTAATGTTAGATCCTATGTCTGCTCTGATTAATTCCTCCTTTAAGTTTTTAGATCTTTTGTGACAAAATAACGGTTCAACATTAAATTCTTGTATGGTAGGATATGATGCTTTCAACAATGGCCAATGTTTTTTGATGGACGTCCGTATTAAACTATTAAATGGGTGGAACGTCAGAGCACAAGCTAATTGTTTATCCGGTCTATCCCTTGCCGTACGGGTCAGGTTGAAGGTGCAATCATGTTTTGGGTAACCCCGTTTAACGAATTTATTTGTCATTTCAACATGTCTCAAAGAGCGTGTAAGGGGGTCTGACACAATGCGAGAAATCTGCATGTGTTGAGAATGCGGTAATGCTGTTTTAATGTGTCTGGGATGGCTGCTGGTGTAGTGCAGGAGCCTGTTTCTGTCTGTAGGCTTCACGAAAAGATCAGTAGAGATCATCCCTCCCTCATCCAGGATTATCATCGTATCCAAAAAATTGATGCGTGACAAATCGTGACAAATGTAGGGAGATGAAGAGCATGAATGAGTGTTTTAGTGGAGTCGTGGGTGAGGAAGGAGCGGATCCGCGAGATGTTCTTGAGCTGGAGCCAGAGGGATGTGGTGAGGGCCTCGATGTGGGGCTTGAAGGATAGGGAGGAGTCAAGGATTACCCCGAGGCACTTGGCTTGGGGGACTGGGGAGAGAGCACAGTCGTTGATGCAGATGGATAGGTTGGGAGGTGGGGTGGAATTTCTTGGGGGGAAGACTATGAATTCAGTTTTGTCCATGTTGAGTTTAAGGAAGCGAGCAGAGAAGAAGGATGAGATGGCGGAAAGGCATTGTGGGATTTTGGAGAGTAGGGAGGTGATGTCAGGGCTGGACAGGTAGATTTGGGTGTCGTCGGCATAGAGGTGGTACTGGAGGCCGTGGGACTCAATGAGTGACCCTAGGCCTAGAGTGTATATGGAGAAAAGTAAAGGTCCCAGGACCGAACCTTGGGGGACTCTGACAGAAAGGGGGTAGGGTGAGGAGGAGGTGTGGGAGTGAGAGATGCTGAAGGTCCGGTCCGCTAGGTATGAGGAGATCCAGGAGATGGCAAGGTGGGTGATGCCGAGGGATTCCAGGATCCGGAGAAGAAGGGAGTGGTCAACCGTGTCGAAGGCAGCAGACAGGTCAAGGAGGATGGAGTAGTGGTGTTTGTTCTTGTCGGTCAGTAGGTCATTGGTGACTTTGGTCAGGGCTGTTTCAGTGGAATGGAGGGGTCGGACGCCGGACTGTAGGCGGACGAGGTGGGAGCATGAGGAGAGGTGAGAGGACAGTTCGGAGTGGACGTGCTGTTCAAGTAGCTTAGAGGCAAATGGGAGAAGAGTTATGGGGTGATAGTTAGAGACAGAGGTAGGGTCAAGTGAGGTTTTTTTTAGGATGGGCGTGATAAGGGTGTGTTTGAAGGCCGAGGGGAAGGCACCAGTTCTAAGTGAAAGGTTAAAGAGGTGGGTGAGGGCTGGGATGAAAATGGAGGTGTGGTTTGGAATGAGGTGGGATGGGAGCGGGTCGTGGGCGCTGGTGGTGAGGTGTGATTTTGACAGGTGGGAGGAGAGTTGGTTTTCAGTTATGGGGGGGAAGTGGCTGATGGAGGAGGAGGGCAGTGTAGGTGGGAGGGAGAGTTGTGGGGATAGTGGACCGAAGCTGTTTCTGATCTTGTCGATCTTCTCCTTGAAGAAGGTCGCAAAGTCTTCAGCATAGATGAGGGGAGAAGGGGGAGGAGCAGGCGGGTGAAGTAAGGAGTTGAAAGTTTTGAAGAGCTGTTTGGGGTTGCGGGACAGGGAGGTTATTAGGGATGAGAAGAACACTTGCTTGGCAGTAGCAAGTGCTGTCTTGAAGTCAGTGATGGATTGCTTGAACAGAGCAAAGTGCTCGGGGGTGTGGGACTTTTTCCATCTCCTCTCGGCGACCCTGGACGACCGTCTCAGGTTTTTAGTGAGGGTGGTGTGCCAGGGTTGCCTGTTAATGCGTGGAGCATGGAGAGTGAGGGGGGCAGTTAGGTCGAGAGACTTTGTTATTGTGGTGTTGTATAGGGTGGTGGCAGTGTCAATGTCGTCAGCGGAGGGTATGTCGGTGAGAGGGAGGAGGGATTCAGAGAATAAAGGAAGATCAAGATTTTTTAGGTTTCGGCGAGGGTGATCAAGTTTGTGGAGAGGGGGTAGTGTGGCAGGGGAGGAGAGGGCGGAGAAGGTCAAGAGATGGTGGTCGGACAGTGTGAGTTCCGAGGTTGTGAGGTTAGAGAGGGAGCAAAGGCGAGTAAAGATGAGGTCAAGCGTGTGGCCTTGTTCGTGGGTGGGAGAGGAGGACCATTGGGAGAGCCCTAGCGAAGTGGTCAAGAAAAGAAGGTTGGAGGCGGCTGGGCGGGGAGTGTCAATGGGGATATTGAAGTCGCCCATGATGATGGTGGGGATGTCAGCGGAGAGGAAGTGAACTAGCCAGGTGGTGAAGTGGTCAAGGAAGGAGGTGATGGATCCAGGGGGGCAGTAGATGATGGCTAGTTGGAGGTTGCAGGGGGAGAAGATTCGGACCGAGTGGGCTTCAAAGGAAGGGACAGTGACGGATGGGGGCGGGGGATAGGGCTGAAGGTACAAGAGTTGGACAGCAGTATACAGACTCCACCGCTGTGTTTGCCAGAGGGACAGGGGGTGTGGGACACACAATGTGTCAAAGGTAAAGTGTTTCTTATTTCTTTATTGCCACACCAAGTCCAGAACACCAAATATCACCAACGTTTTGGCCTTTTACATAGGCCTTTATCAAGGTTTCAGTGTTGGAACCGGTGGGGTTCCAGGTAGAACAAAAAAGGGGGGGACATGAGTCCACAGCAAGCGTGGACGCACACCAAAGGATTTCTTAGTAGTGAGACAAGGCTCAAAGGAGACACCTTTCATGTGGTCTTTGACAGTGAAGTGGCGGTGTGCACACTCGTGTCCCCCCCATTTTTACAAAATGTCGAGACAATTGGGACACGTGCCAGCTCCTTCCTTTGTTTTTTATTAAAAATTTCAGACCTTTTAAGCTTGTCTTCTTTTTTTTTATGACTGGCTATTAACCTTTTTGAGTAACCTTTTTCTACAAATTTCTCCATCATTTTATTAAGAGAATTTTCTTTTTTGTCCACATTACTTATAATTTTCTTCACCCTAAGTAATTGGCTGAATTGTATAGATTGTAGGATTTTTCTGGGATGATGACTACTAAACAAAAGTAGATATTTTTTTTCAGTTGCTTTCACAAACAATTCTGTACTAATGTTTGCACCATCATATTTGACAAAAACATCACGAAATTGTAAAGTTTCAGGTGAAAACACCAAGTAAATTTTATTGTATCTTCAATGGTGTTAAGGAATGCATGAAAATCTTTAAGGGCCTGTTCAGACCCTGTCCATACGAGGAAGATATCATCCATGTGTCTCCACAATGTAGCAACCTGGTCAAAGTGTTGGGACACAGATGAGATCCTCCTCAAAAACTCTCATTACTGTATTCACATACACAGGCATCATATTAGCACCCATTGTGCCACATGCGCATGCGCGGGAATTAGTTTGTCACGGAATGGGTCACCACTAGTCTAGACATGTGCAGTGCATTCTTATGAATGCCAATAACATGGCATGTGAACACCCCATTGTCTAACATGTGAGATTTCCCATTAATTATTATATAACACCTGTGCACCGATACACCATGTAACACAATTTCTGTTCCTGGCCTCCAAGTGTAATATTTCAACTGCTTATGTTTAAAGAATATGGAAAAATGAATACATTCAGCACAATCTTTGATTTTATGACCACAGCTCAGAAACATTTCGTATTTATTGTGACAAAAAAGGAAATTGTACTATGTAGTAATTTTTTTTGTTCCTTGGTACAAAGTGTTTTCCTAACCCGTTATGCCTAAAACAAATAGAAAATAGTTGTTGTTCCCCAAAAACTTTGCTTCTGTGATCAGGACAATGAAATTTTGAAATTTGTATGTTTTTGGAAAAATTCTCAATTCGTATTGCATACTGAGACAATGTCATTGTCCTGATCACAAAAACAAAGTTTTTGGGGAACAACTATTTTCCATTTGTTTTAGGCATAACGGGTTAGGAAAACACACTTTGTACCCAGGAACAAAAAGAAATAAAAATGTGTTACATATTCAATTTACAGTTACAGTTGTGGCCAAAAGTATTGACACCCCTGCAATTCTGTCAGATAATACTCAGTTTCTTCCTGAAAATGATTGCAATCACAAATTCTTTGGTATTATTATCTTCATTTAATTTGTCTTCAATGAAAAAACACAAACGAGAATGAAGCAAAAAGCAAAACATTGATCATTTCACACAACACCCCAAAAATGGGCCGGACAAAAGTATTGGCACCCTAAGCCTAATACTTGGTTGCACAACCTTTAGCCAAAATAACTGCGATCAACCACTTCCGGTAACCATCAATGAGTTTCTTACAATGCTCTGCTGGAATTTTAGACCATTCTTCTTTGGCAAACTGCTCCAGGTCCCTGATATTTAAAGGGTACCTTCTCCAAACTGCTATTTTTAGATCTCTCCACAGGTGTTCTACGGAATTCAGGTCTGGACTCATTGCTGGCCACCTTAGAAGTCTCCAGTGCTTTCTCTCAAACCATTTTCTAGTGCTTTTTGAAGTGTGTTTTGGGTCATTGTCCTGCAGGAAGACCCATAACCCCTGAGGGAGACCCAGCTTTCTCACACTGGGCCCTACAACATGCTGCAAAATTTGTTGGTAGTCTTCAGACTTTATAGTGCCATGTACACGGTCAAGCAGTCCATTGCCAGAGGCAGCAAAGCAACCCCAAAACATCAGGGAACCTCTGCCATGTTTGACTGTTGGGACCGTGTTCTTTTCTTTGAATGCCTCTTTTTTTCTGCTGTAAACTCTATGTTGATGCCTTTGCCCAAAAAGCTCTACTTTTGTCTCATCTGACCAGAGAACATTCTTCCAAAACGTTTTAGGCTTTCTCAGGTAAGTTTTGGCAAACTCCAGCTTGGCTTTTTTATGTCTTGGGGTAAGAAGTGGGGTCTTCCTGGGTCTCCTACCATATAGTCCATTTTCATTCAGACGCCGACGGGTAGTACGGGTTGACACTGTTGTACCATCGGACTGCAGGGCAGCTTGAACTTGTTTGGATGTTAGTCGAGGTTCTTTATCCACCATCTGCACAATCTTGCGTTAAAATCTCTCGTCAATTTTTCTTTTCCGTCAACATCTAGGGAGGTTAGCCACAGTGCCATGGGCTTTAAACTTCTTGATGACACTGTGCATGGTAGACACAGGAACATTCAGGTCTTTGGAGATGGACTTGTAGCCTTGATATTGCTCATGCTTCCTCACAATTTGGTTTCTCAAGTTCTCAGACAGTTCTTTGGTCTTCTTTCTTTTCTCCATGCTCAATGTGGTACACACAAGGACACAGGACAGAAATTGAGTCAATGTGGCACCCCTGCGACCAGGAGGCCGTAAAGGGAACTGCAGCCAAGAAGGTAGGAACGACAGTTGAACACCAACACCGCATAGCCCACACAACCCACGTAGCAGTGGAAAGCAGCACCCAACCCGGAACCTGGGAACACTAGGCAGGCAAGGGGTGGTGGATTTAGAGACAGTTGGTGAGCCAGCAAGTAAGTCAGGTGACAGAGGGTAGATATAGAGCAGGGGGAGGAGAAAAAAGTCTGTAGGCCGGTGTAGGCTGAGCAGCAAAGACTGAAGCACATGTCCTGGAAGAGTGGAGTGTAAGGAGCGCAGAATCTGGAAGAGCTAGTGCGAGCCACAGAGAGAAAGCACGTCCGAAGCCAGCACCCCAGGAGTGTGAGGGACGAGAGGGACAGTGACACTGGACCCTAGAACCACGGCCGAGACAGTAGACTGCAGGCGGAGTAGCCCTCCTATTGAACCCGAAGACACAGTTAGAGAGAGCCTGGTAGAGCCTCACCACTGAGGACTATTGGAGGCTAGGCTAGAGTAGAGTGTCGGCTCTAGAGGGGACCGCAGATTTACACGGCATCCCCAGACAACTGACGGGGGACCTCAGCTACACGTTAGGGTCCCTACCCCAAAGGACAGGCAGCTCAGTTGCAACCCGGAGGACTCACAGGCGTCCGAGCCACCGCCATACTGTCCGGAGTCATGCACACCAAAGTGAATAAGAGAGAAAGAGAACAGAAAGCCTGGAAAGGACAGAGAGACAGAGTGAGGGGTCATAGAAGGAGCAACCTGGCTGTAGGGAGTAAAGGAACCCGGATGGGAAAGTGTACCCGTGTAAAGAGTGTAACTTGTGAACTGGAACTGGAACTGTGAGCTGTACTTGTTACGTTTGAGAAGTAAACACGGTGAACCCTGAATCTGACTCCCTTGCATGTGTCCTGCCTGCATATGACTCCCTCCACACAGGTCTGCAGAATATCCCCGCCTGGAGAGCCACAGCTTGTCAGCTCCAACACTGAAGGAGGATTCCTGCAGCATCTGGACAGTAAGTGCACTGCACCCAGCACAAGCCTGCACCATACCCTACACAATTGACTATAGCATCACTGCCCCGGGGAACTCAGTTCTGCCCACGGAGAACTATTCCATCCTAGCTGCCATTACATCATCCCCGGAGGTTCTGCGGCAGCATTGGCCCTACTACTGCCCACACACTGTGGGTGGCGTCACGACTGACATTTCCCCTGTAAATACCCCCGTACTATTGCCAGGGCCTGGGACACGATCCGGACCAAGACCAACCGTGACTTCCCCAGTAACAGACCCGGTCCGGTACCGGGTACCCCGTCCCAGTGGGCTCGACATCAACTTTAATCCATGTCAACTGGCTGCGAGTGTAATTTAGTTATTGCCCACACCTGTTAGGTGCCACAGGTAAGTTACAGGCACTGTTAATTACACAAATTAGAGAAACATCACATGATTTTTCTAACAGTGCCAATAATTTTGTCCACACCCTTTTTTATGTTTGGTGTGGAATTATATCCAATTTGGCTTTAGGACAATTCTTTTTGTGTTTTTTCATTGAAGACAAATTAAATGAAGATAATACCAAAAAATTTTCAGGAAGAAACTGAGTATTATCTGACAGAATTGCAGGGGTGTCAATACTTTTGGCCACAACTGTATATACCAGTTTTTATGTTTTTTATATCACTGTTATCATACTGATTATATGATATGGATTTCTGTAAGATTTGCAAATTTATTGTTATATGGAACCTACATATCTTGACGCTCACACAGTCTCCAATGCTATTTTACCAGCTTGCTATTTTACCAGCATGATCCCTAGTCAGTCATCTAGACATAGCCTATCCGCTCTGTCTCAAGTGGATCACATATAACGGGTTGTGGCCACTTATTCTGCTCCTATCTGTTCCCCATCTCCTCAAGTTGACTATACTATCATTGTAAATGAGCACCTGTACCCTGTCACCCCCACCTCATTGTTAGATTGTAAGCTCTTATGAGCAGGGTTGCCATTTATTGCTCTAATTATTGTATTATGTTATGCTTTGTATTTGGCATTGTATTGTATTTTCTAATTGTTTCTTATGATTGTTTAAATGTGTACTTTGTATTGTGAAGCGCTGCGGAATATGTTGGCACTATATAAGTAAAAATAATTATTATTATTATTTAAAGATATATTTATTAGTCAACAAGGAAACAACAAAAGTAAGTTGAGATTAAAGAATTTCAACATATACATAAATTATAAATATAATGAATGCATAGTATACAAATTCAGAGAAGAAATAAATAATATAAGAGAAAAACAATATAGACAAAAGACATAAGTCGAAGAAATAAAATAACCAAATATTTACAACTGACACGACGATTATGAGTATCTAAAAAAACCAACAACTAAATAGCTCTTAGCAAACTAAGTACAATCAAAATGATAAATGTAGAAATTCAGGCTAAATTAGGGCAGATGAAATGTAAGAGTCGGTATATACATTCGAACCCAACTCGCCCATTCCGTCATGTACTTCAATCTAGCATGCATACCCTCTCTAAGAGCAAACGTGAATTCAAATGAGTTGTGCAATGCAATGCAATCCATAAAGTCCTCTATGGATGGAACACAATCACTCCTCCACCTAGAGGCGATAAGATTTTTAGCTACTAATAGGATATGTAAGACCAAGAATCTTTTACATTTTGGGAGATCGCATATCCCAATCAACAATACAGCAGAGTCAAAAGTTAAGACTATGTCTAAATCTAAAACTAAATTGATCAGGGACTGGACATCTAACCAAAAGGAACGTAACTTTGAGCATGACCAAAATATATGACGGACAGATCCCACTAGTCCACATTTTCTCCAACATAAATTAGAAACAGTAGGGTCTATCTTATGCAGTTTTAAAGGTGTAAAATACCACTTGGTATATACTTTATATTGAGTTTCCAGAAGTGTTGAGCAGGGGACAGAGGAGTAAATATTTTTTAAAGTGATGGGCAATTGGTTATGTAAAGTATGATTATCGATGTCAAGTTGGTGATCCCATACTGTATAGAATCTAGAATTATTAAAAGTCACATCCTTATTAAAAGTTTTATAGATATTATTAGTTTTCCACACAAGTTGGCTTCCACTGTGACGAAGTAGGAGGTCAATATTGTCAGGTAGTGTAAAATCTAGACGTGGGTTGTTTAAAGTCTCATGCAGTAAAGTCCAAGTAGGTCTGTCAGATTCAGGAAGGCTGAAACGAGAAGAGACAACCTCAAAAGAGGCTAACCTCTCACCATCAAACACGTCAGACACATACCTAATATTCCTACTCTTCCAGATTAAGAGATGGACACAACCAGGAAAAAATATCTATTGGGAGCCAGACAGGAGAAACTGGAGAGAAAATGGTTTTAGAGGTCTGATTAAACGTCCTCCAAGCCTTGATAGTGGCCTTAAGTGGGGTTTCTAGGGGAAGTCTCTTTTTTGGACTAAGGAGGTATAAAACAATAAACAATGCAGGATTCTGTTGCTTCATGATGGATCGTTCTATATTTACCCAGGATGGTGAGTATTCAGTACTCCACCATCGTGAACTAATTTGAGTAATGATAGCTAGATAATAGGCCCTAAGATTGGGGATACCTAAACCTTCATGTAATTTATGTTTTTTAAGAGTGGTAGCTGCAATTCTAGGAAATTTCCCTCTCCAAATAAATCGGCTAAGTTGTGTCTGGAGACGTTTAAAATATTTCTGAGGGATGACCACAGGGAGGGAACGGAAGAGGTATAGAATTTTGGGAAGTAGCAACATTTTATAGGCCGCAATACGTCCCGTCCAGGAAACCTCTAAATTAGACAGATAAGACACATGTTTCGAAAGGGATTTAACAATATCTGATAAATTTTTATCAACCATGTTAGATAGAGGTTTAGTAATGATTCCCAAATAGGGAATTTCTGACAGTGACCAGGA
The DNA here is from genome assembly GCA_033576535.1 of Allobates femoralis. Lineage (NCBI taxonomy): Eukaryota > Metazoa > Chordata > Amphibia > Anura > Aromobatidae > Allobates > Allobates femoralis. The sequence goes on from JARQOC010000003.1 coordinate 635,928,940, forward strand.
GAAATTAAATTCAGTTTTTAGAATATCTAATAGGTGATGTTCAATATGATAGGGCAAAACCTGTGTCTTATTAGTATTCAATTTATAATGAAAGACTCCAGAGAATCTCTCAACAATGTCCATCAGATTCCTAAGAGACACCAGAGGATCCGATAGAATAATCAGTAAATCGTCTGCAAATAGAGATGCAACGTGTTGACGCCCATGTAATGGACATCCCCGGATCCCCTCATGTGACCGTATTGCCTCCACCAATGGTTCTAAAAAGAAATTAAATAAAGTAGGGGACAGAGGGCATCCCTGTCGAGTTCCATTGGTAATTCTAAAGGAGTCAGACACAACATTATTTGTTAGAATTTTGGCGGATGGATGGGAATACAAAGCTCTAATAATATTAAATATGGGACCAGAAAAACCAAATTTTTTAAGGGACTCAAATAAAAACAGCCAATTTACTCGGTCAAAAGCCTTTTCGGCGTCTAGAGAAATCAGCAAAGTGGGAAGATTTGACCTTTCTACACATGATATAATATGGTATAATCTTCTCGTGGCGTCCATATTACTTCTGCCACTGACAAAACCCGTTTGGTCAGTATGAATTAAGCGAGTTGTATACTTAGATAGTCTGTTAACAACAACTTTGGCTATAATTTTAGCATCAGTGTTTAAGAGCGAAATGGGCCTATAATCTCTGACATTTAGGGCATCCCCTTTGTCCTTGGGAATGACTGTAATTAATGCTTCCTGCATTTCTGCAGGAAGAAGGGATGACATGGAGGCCGAATTAAGATGTTTAGTTCAATAAGGTGTCAGGATGTCAGCAAAATTTTTGAAATATTCATTAGATAATCCATCAGGCCCAGGCGATTTCCCAGTTTTGAGGGATTTCACTGCTTCTGTAATCTCAGAATTCTGAAAGGGACAATTAAGAAGATCCACCTCTTCAGTAGTCAGAGAGGGAATGCTTAAGGAACCCAGAAAAGAGTTAATATCCAACAGAGAGGGTTGTACAGACCCTGGACTTAAATTTAAATTATAAAGGTTTTTATAAAAGTGCAGGAATTCACTTGAAATATCCTCTTGGTGTCTGTAAATCAACCCCTGCTTGTTTTTGATTAGTAGAATCCTCCACTTTTGTCTCATCAGTTTTATTCGATGGGCGAAAAATGTATTAGGTTTATTGTGACAAATATAGTAATTTAGTTTAGAAGACTGAATCATTTTGTTATAGTCAGAAATTAAAAGGGACCTTAATTCTATTCTAAGCTTTAAGATTTTAAGCTGGGTAGACGAAGAAGGAGACGCTATTTGTGATTCTTCTAGGGTACGAATGTCAGCTACCAGAGATGCAAGTTTGGCATTAGATTGTTTTTTAAGACGTGAATTTAGTTCAATCAACTTGCCCCTAAATACTGTTTTATGGGCTAACCACAATGTCTCAATACTAACTGCATCACCATCGTTCTCTTTAAAGTAATAATTTAGAGTGTCTATCAATTCCTTTCTTGAGTTGGGATAAGAATAAAGAAAGGTATTGGCCCTCCAAATCCTAGTGGATGAAGCACCCCCTCTAGGGACCAACTCAAAAACTATCGGGGAATGATCAGACCAAGTCTTTGGCAGGATATTGATCTTTTTAATTTCATATATAGAGACACTATCAGCTAGAACTAGATCTATTCTAGATAAGGAAAGCTGGGAATCCGAGTAGAATGTGTTTTCTCTAGAAGTGGAATGAATACATCGAAATACGTCATATAAGCTCTCTCTATCAATCCAAGGATTCAAGGTTAAATTAGAAACTCCACGAGTTCCAGAGGAATCCAAAAATGCATCAGGTATTACATTAAAATCCCCAAAGAGAATTAAAGAATCCTTACGATTTTCCGAAATTAAAATCATTAACTCTTTCAAAAATCTAATCTGACCCTTATTAGGGGCATACAGAGTAACCAAGGTATAATAGACACCACTAAGCCTACAGATTAAAATTATATATCTTCCCTCTGTATCTGCAATAACAGTCTCCTGTTCAAATTGGATGTTATTTCTAATCAAAAAGGCGACACCGCCTTCTTTTTTTTCTGAGAGGCTAAGATAATAGATGAAAATAACTTATTTTCAAATTTCGGAGGATTATCATTAGAAAACTTAGTCTCCTGCAAGCCCACAATATCCATTTTAAATCTAAATATGTCTCTCCACAGTAGATACCTCTTATGAGGGGAATTTAGGCCATGTACATTCAGGGACATGAAATTAATGGCATAAAAGCAAATAAACGAAGTAACGTCAGTAGAGAAAAGACTTACTAAACCATGCAGCCAAGAGATTTCTGGAATGAAATATAAAACATTCATCGTGTCAATAAGTACTAAAAAAAAAAAAAAAAGAATAAATCAAGAACAGAATAATATCAAGAAATATATACAATAACGGACTAACGGACTATATGGAGCAGTTACTACTAACTGATGGAAAAAGCTCCTTGGGGAGAAAAAAGGCCTCTCACCCACAACAATTAATAATGTATTATATACATCTAAGGGTAATCACCTCAGTGTTTAAAAATGAAGTTCTGTTTAACCCAATATAAGTATTCAGGTTACTGGCGGGTCAGCAATGCCAAGCTCTCTTAAAAGTTGAAGACCCTCCTCCAATCCGTCTATCACATGAGAAGTAGGACCCCACTTAAAGTTGATTCTGGTCTGGGAGAGCCATCTATACATAATACCATTAGCCCTCAATATCTTGATGACAGGCTTCAGAATTCTACTAGGGATGGGCGAATATACTCGCTAGGACTCGTTACTCGGCGAGTAGTAAGGGACTCGCAGGACTCGGGTACTCTGCGAGTTTCCCAGTGATTACTCGCACGAGTCCAATGCAAATCAATATCAATCCTAGTTTTATCAGAAACGCTGACAAAACTAGGATTGCCATTGTTTGCATTAGACTCGGCTACTGTGCCATTGATAGCAGGGAAACTCGCAAAGTAACTGCTGTTTCTTTGCGAGCCGAGTCCAGCTGTCTGCTCTGTGCAGCTCCAGGGTCCTAGAGCCCGCCTTCTCACAGACATGATGTAGCAGTGCTGAGATTGTTCTCAGTCTGCTCATTCCCTGTGCATAGACATCTATATCTATGCACAGGGGATGTAGCAGAGAGGACATCGCGTTTTGGACTACGTCGGACGGAAGAGGATTTTTTTAATTAAAGATGGAGTCCCTAATGGCTTTTTTTTTTATTTCAAATAAAAAATTTTCTCTGTGTTGTGTTTTTTTAACCCTTTATTGGAGATTCTTAGTGGCTGGGTCAAACGTGGCCTGACATTAAGAATCTCGGGCTTAATACCAGCTTGTATAACAAAGCTGGTATTAACCCCTTTATTACCCAGCGTGCCACCGCCACCAGGGCTGCTGGAAGAGCGGGGTTCAGCGCCAGAGGATGGGGCTTCAATGAACACGCCATCTTCTGGGGCGGCTGCGGGCTGCAATTTGCAGCAGGGGGGTGCCCAGAAAGCTTGGGCATCCCTGCGCTGCGGATTCCAGCCCCCAGCTGCTTAGCTGTACCTGGCTAGACATAGAAATTGTGCGGAGCCCCACGCATTTTTTTTTTATTATTTCATGAATTTCAGAGTCAGAGTCTCAGAGTCAGAGTCAGAATCTCAGAATTTCATGAAATAATTAAAAAAAAATGCGTGGGGCTCCGCGCAATTTCTATGTCTAGCCAGGTACAGCTAAGCAGCTGGGGGCTGGAATCCGCAGCGCAGGGATGCCCAAGCTTTCTGGGCACCCCCCGCTGCAAATTGCAGCCCGCAGCCGCCCCAGAAGATGGCGCGTTCATTGAAGCGCCATCCTCTGGTGCTGAACCCCGCTCTTCCAGCGGCCCTGGTGGTGGTGGCACGCTGGGTAATAAAGAGGTTAGGGCCAGCTTTGTATTATCAGCTGGCCCTAAGCCCGAAATTTATGGCGGTCACACCAATATTAGACATGACCGCCATGAATTTCTATTAAATTGTTTTAAAAAAAACACAACACAGAGAAATTTTTTTATTAGAAATAAAAAAAAAAGCCATTAGGGACTCCATCTTTAATTAAAAAAATCCTCTTCCGTCCGACGCAGTCCAAAACGCGATGTCCTCTCTGCTCATCCCCTGTGCATAGATATAGATGTCTATGCACAGGGAATGAGCAGACTGAGAACAATCTCAGCTCTGCTACATCATCTCTGTGCACAGACATTCATGTCTGTACACAGGGAATGAGCAGACTGAGAACAATCTCAGCTCTGCTACGTCAGGCAGCAGGCAGGCTCTAGGACCCTGGAGCTGGGGCAGCCAGAACACTGAGCAGACAGGACTCTTATCTGTGCGAGTTTCCCAGCGATTACTTACAAAGTAAACGAGTCCAATGCAAATAAATGACAAAACTAGGATTGCTTCAGGCTGAAGCTTCCGAGACACATCTGCGATTTGTAAATCTCACACTACTCGCTATTACTCGCTTCCCCATTCATTAACATTGGACTCGCTAGACTCGCAACGAGTAGCGAGTCCTGTGCTCGGACTCGCTAGAGTCAAGCGATTCCGAGTAATTTAGGATTCGCCCATCACTAAATTCTACGTTTGGACAATGTTTCCTTTGAGAGGTCTGAAAAAATTTTAATATCATGAAATTGTCTAGGTAACGTCTCATGCTTCTGCATGTAGGTGGTGAGGAGATTTTTTTGTGTTTTTAAAGCTAAAAGTAACCAGAATGTCTCTGGGCAACTTCTCCGGGACAGATGTGGGTTTAGGAAGGTGAAACGCTTTATCCAGCAAACACTCTACATCCGACAGTGATGGTAACACTGTTTTAATCATTTTTTTAAGGTAAGGCTGTAATTAAGACCTTGTGACTGTCTCAGGAATTCCCCTCAATTTTAAATTGGACTGTCTATTAGTATTGTCAAAATAATCCAGTTTACTGGACAATGTTTTATAATCCTGTTTAGTTTTGTCCAATTCTTTTCTAAGAGAGCTATTAATTTTAGACAGTCTTATTATCTCGGCCTCCATAACGTCAGCTCTGGTAGTTAGGGTGGAGAGCGCTTCTTTAATATCAGAGAACTCCATTTTCATCTGATCAGCGAAGCTGTGGAAGAGGTCAAGCAAAAAGTCCCTATCTACTGGCCCAGCCTGACCCCTCATTTTAATAGATAAGGGAGAGGAAGTGACCCTAGGTCTTTGATTAACAGGGGGGGAACCAGAACTGTCACCCCCTCCCGAGTCCAATTCCTCCAAAGTAGATCCAACCAAAGCAGAACTCCCAGGGGGGCTTATGTCCTTACATTTTGAGGTCTGCTTCAAGCTGTCACCACCCCTATTATCTAGGGTGTCCATATCTGAGCCCCGTATGTGAGAATCTATTTTATCCACCTTCTTTTTGTGTTCGCTATCCAAAATCAGCCTAGCTGTAGATGGAGTGCATTTAAGATGGGGTTTAGTGGACCCACCCGTAGGATTCATAGTGACCTTATGAAGATCTGTCTGCCTACGAGACATAGTAAATAAAAGGAAGGTGTCTAAACAGTATCAGGATTAAAAAGCTTAATATAAAAATATCAGTGTGGCTATATATTCAACCTCAATGTTAGAATCTGGTCACCGTCAAAGCTAATTGAAACAATGCCCAAATCCCAGCAGCACCAGTACACTGTAACGCCACCCACACAAATAAGAAAACAGTTAACTTAAATAAACATATACATATTCTTGAGATCTGCTTCACACTCCGGAAATCCCAGGGTCTGCGAAGCTTGCGATCGCCGGAGGCCCTCCGACCTCACTTGCCCACGCAGAATCCTCAGATGTTATGAGTCTTCAATATTGCAGAAAAGTCACCAGTAATATGTATATATCAGATATACTGGACCAATACAATGGCTTAATATCGTGAATGAACTAGTAAAAAACCCAAATTTGTCCAATATAGTATAATCGTCACTAGTAGATGAAAATAGGATCCAGGTGAAAAGAGAAAGACAATAAATATGCTTGAGTAAAGTTCTTAAGTATCGGTTTTATCCACAGGAGCATTGAGGCAGTAGGTTTCTGTTAATAAAAACCACAAAACAAACAATACTAGTCCAAAAATAGTTCTGAAGAGTCTGGAGAGACCCAGGACAACTCTCCAAAGGGTTCTGAGAAGAAATTAGGGTGGCACAGCAAAGCACACAGCTCTAAGAGAAATGCTGAATCTTGGATTTTTTGACAGGAAAAGTCCAAAATCATAGGTGCCAATCCAAAAATAGGTTAGGAGGGTTCAGACTATCCCAGGGTAACCTCCTGTAGAGGAACACCCTAGAAATTAAGAGGTACAATATTGCTTCCAATGGAAGCCTGTCAGATGACTGTCAGATGTCTGTCAGATGTCCCCAAATCATGGAAATCAATGGAAAAGTGACACAGACTATCTCTCAAAGTTTCTTTCAGTATACTGAGAGATTTGAAGCCTAATTATATAAAATTTGGGGAGTATTAGGCAATGAAGATATTATGAGGTGACTAGGCAGCCATTATTCATGAGGTGACAGCACAATCCTTTACCTCAGGCAAATTTGATGACTGGACTCTGAGGAGAATTCTTCTTAAAAGTGACCACTGACCCAAACAAAACATTCCCAAGGTGATTACCAGCTTGATAGTAGATCTTTTTTCAGTTGTCAAAGTCCTTTTGAGGCCATTTAGCCCAGTCGCTTATTGTTGTGGGGAGAGCATAGGTAAAACCCTACACCATTACCATTAGGCCACGCCCCCTCAATTAATATTATTATTACCACTATCATCTATATCTTCACTCCACAACACAGATAATGCCACAGCTTTCTACAAATCTATACTCACATCAGCTACTGATGCAGTTGCCCCTCTCATTCATGGCAGAACATGACAAACCAACAGACAACCCTGGCACACAGACACCACAAAAAATCTGCAGTGAGCATCTAGGTTTGCAGAGCGGCGCTGGAAGAAAAAACACTAGCATGAAGTTTGCACAGCATTCAAACAAGCACATCTCAAATTCAAGTCAGCACTTACCACTGCTAAACAATTACTTCATTACCCTCATATCCTCTTTGACCCACAACCCAGGCAGTTATTCAACACATTTAACTCCCTCCTCCGCCCCCACTGCCCTTTCCTACTTCTCATACCTCTGCAGGACACTTTGCAACATACTTCACCAACAAGATCAATCAGATCAGACAAGTCTTTGATACCCAACCACCACAACCCCCATGTATACAGACCACTCCTCTCCCCCACTAACCCTCCTCCCCTCCATCACTGAAGGTGAACTAACACACATCCCCTCCAGATCGCACCTCACCACACGTGTACTGGACCCCATCCCATCCCACTTCTTCCCCAACCTCACCACAACACTTATCCCAGCCCTAACCCATCTCTTCAACCTATCACTAACTTCTGGTACAATGGAGTACAGGCCATCAATATAATGGGGCAAAGTCTATTAAGGGCACAGTCCCATTAAGGGCACAGTCCACTAAGGCTTTTAGGTGTAGCCTGAAGGCTGCAGTCTTACAAATCCAGCAGGGGAAAGTGTATTCAGCAGGGGGATAAATATAATCAATAAACAATCGGCCTTGTTCTTCTAAGAACTCAACAACTGAAAAAAGTCCTTCTCCAGACAACAGGCCAACTAAAGGACAGGTCAGCAACCCAATACTAGGCTTTTTTTAGGTCAGTCTTCTCTTTAATCAGAGTCTGATTTTTATTTAGACCAAACATGGTAACAATTCAAATAACTAAAATATGTCTAAACACTATTATTAATTATAAGGAGTTACAAGATTTGCACTACAAAATTTGGTTCTGCATTGTATAATCTCTTACAATTGACCAAGAACATTCTTTGAGTAATGATGAATTGCATTTTTCTTGATATCTTTTCACCATAGCCGCATTGTTGTGATGAAATCTCTCACAGTGCTCATTGCTCACTGCTCTTCAGTTTGGTAAAAAATGTCTAGATGCAAAGGTAAGAAATTACTCTTTAAGGACATGTTGCAGACAAGATCCTTATATGTTTTGAGGAAATTTTCCACTAACTTGTCATAGTTATCTGCTCTTGAGTTTCCCCAAAAATTAGTTACCACTAATGCAAATGCTAACTATTGAGCCTTTTCCTTGCCCTGCAAAAACAGAGACTGTACCCCTCAAATACGTACTTGAAAACTGCTGCCAGGAAATCTTTTAACGCTTATGGTAATACACAGAAATAAATTCAAAATGAAAAAAATGATATTACCGTGATTTATCTCTAAAATGTTTCTTTAGCCCCAATTTTTTCTCTTTTATGAGAGATGGAAGAAATTGTTTTTTGTTTTTAGTTTGCTATCCAATTTCTTTTGCTACTCCATATGTGGTCAGGAACCTGTGGACTAAAGGTGCTTTCACACTAGCGTTTTTTTCAAATCGCGGCAGATGCGGGGAAAAAAATGCATCTGCCGCGATTAACGCATAGCCGTGACACTTGCGGCACACTTGCGGCAAGCCCCATGCAATGTCTATGGGGCTTGCGGTAAGGGTGCGGCAGGTGCGACAAGTGTGGTTTCGGCACTTGCGGCAGGTACGGCCGCGAAAAAAAACGCAGTCAGCAGCGTTTTTTTTCGGAGGAAAGCTGTACTATTTGATTTTTGAAAAACAAATTTTGAATAAATAGATTGCAGGTCCCATGTCGAATATACAGGGCCCCTAAGATGCCCAATCAGCAGAAACCACTGCCAAGTGAAACCATTTTGGAAACTAGACAATTCAAGGTATTCATCTTGATGTGTGCTGTGTTTAAATTCATAGGTGCTTCACTGAACTTTTTAATATATGGATGTGAAAACAAAAATTTAATTTTTTTTCTGCTAATATGTTGTTTTAGCTCCAAATTTTTAATTTGTACAGTGTATAATAGGAGAAATCAGACGCCATAATTTATTAGGAAAGTTTCTCCTTAACGAGGTGATACCTTATATGTGGTCTAAACTGAAATGAGAACTATTTCATTTTTGGATCATAAATATGTTTGGAATAGATGGTCAACACCATGTTACATTTGCAGAGCCTTTGACAAGCTGACGCAACAGATTCCGCTCATAAATGACCCCAATTTAGAAACTAGAAACCTTCAAGGAATTCATTTAGGGGTGTACTGAGCATTTTTATCCTACATGTGATTCTTGAAACTTTATAGCATTTAGATGTCAAAGCAAAAACATTTTTTTTTCCACTAAAATACTGTTTTAGTACCGAATTTATAATTTACGCAAGGGGTAATAGGAGAAAATTAGCCCCATACCATATTTTACAGATTATAAACACACTTTTCTTTTCTGGGGGTGCGTGTTAAAATCTAAATCTTAAAAAAAAGGAAAAAAAAACCTTACTTGGTGAGGTGAGGATGGTTGCTGAAGTAGAGCTGGGATGCATGAAATGGTTTTCAAGAATCCACGGAGGGTTGGAGCAAAGCCAGGGGGCGCCGCCATTATCGATGTTACAGCATGCATTGCCAAGCTGAAATACATGCTCTAGTGGCTAGGCTTCAAGAAAATGGCTGCGGAGGCGATGCATGTGCAGAATGTGACCTGGGACATTTTTTTGAAGTCTTGGACACAGCATGTATTGCAGATCGGCAATGCATGCTAGGACATCGATAATGACAGCGCCCACCGGGCATGTACCAAAGGATGGGAGGGCTCACTTACCATCTCCCCGCCGCCACCTGCTGTGCTGCATTGCCGCGCCGGCCGCAAAGTGCCGACGGCCGGCCCTTTTCTGAGGGGGGGGCAGCCCCAGATGTGGGCTATATTACCAGCCCAGGGGGCACTTGCCCCCCTGCCACCTGGGCCAGTCCACCCCTGCACAGGGGCTTCGCCAAAAAACAGTACTAGGCAAAACATTTGGTTTCCGCCTGCATATTGCATTTGCAAGGGTTTTCAGCACAGAATTGGTGCAGATGTTCACACAAACACCACTATACCACAGGAGATTTGCCAAAAACACTGGTACTAAACCCAAAAAGGGCTGTTTTAGAAAGTAGTTACTAAACCTACTATCTATCTCTCTATAAAGAATGAGAATCACTAGCTAGCTATCTAAATAGTGCACACAGTATCAGCAGTGTCAGCACTGCAGCTGCAAGACTGTCACTGAGCTCCAACACTGAGAAAATGGCTATGAATGGAAATGGATGGTACTTATATACCAAGGACATGTGACATACCCAACCAATGACAAAAGCCCTTGTGTGCAAAAATTGCAATTAGCTTTATGGGTGCTGATTGGCTGCCAGACCACACACAGTAAGTGCGGGAAAAAAAAATGGAGACCTGCACTTGTCTGACCTGAGACCTCTCACCCCCTTCCCCTCCCAATCGCTATTCTAGACACTGACACTCTGAAAACGTAGAACAGAAGCATTAGTGCAAATGCACTAATGCTTTTTATCATCCGAACAAGTACCAAACAAATCCCAAATTTCATACTTGGTCCTGGGTCTGTGCTCCCCCCATCCATATTACCAGGATGTTGAGTATGTTAAGTGCATTATACCTTGAATAAAAAGGCAACTATGAGGGGCTGTTGGTACTCTGCACTATGAGGGGCTATCTGTACTTTGTACTATTTTCATTATGTGTTTGTGAACTCTGGTTAGTCATTGACTAAGCTTGAACAATTTTTGGGTAGTAATTGGGATGTTTATATTGTGAAGACTGACTGGTTCTCCCAACAGAGTTTGAAGCATGTAACTTTCCCCTGTATCATGGGTGTACATATATCTGCCTGGTAATACCCTAATGTCCGCCCACACTGTACTACTGCTATTTCTGTGTATTACTACCAGAACAAAACCCTCATATGCTTACCAGCCTAGTTTCTCTGTTTAAGGTTAAATTTATGCACTTTATATTCATAGTGGATACTTTCCATATTTTTCCTTGGCACCAAGATTGCTATTATATTTGCATGATACTGGAGCACAAACCATTATACACTTTGTGCGTGTGTTCTTAAATGTTTTTAGACCTGATCACTGTTCCTTTGCATATATGTTGTGTGTTTTGTCATGAATAAAACATTTTTGTACTTCATTTTTTTCCACGAAAACCGCTCGGCTTGCCTCCATTTTTTATTGTTTTCAAATATCCATTTTGGTGCCCTATGTGTTTTTTTTTTCTCCTTGTACAAATTCCACAGACGAGATGTATATGTTAGGCTAGGGTCAGATCAGCGCTATTAGCTGCGCTCAGGGGGTTCCATTGAAAACATAGAATTTTGGAGCCTTGATGCAGTGTTACCATCTCTATGGTGCCAGAGCCCTGAGCGCAGCTCAAACTATGGCATCTTAGTGCCGGTGTTTGAAATCTTGTGCTTTTTCCTAGCACGTCAAATGACGCTTTAGACAATTAAAACTCTTGCACTCAGATGCCGGCGTTTGAGCTGCGCTCAGGGCTCCGGCACCATAAGGATGAATTGGCAGTGCTGACGCCGCATTACCATGGCGGTAACACTGCGTCAAGGCTCCCAACTTCTATGTTTTTAACGGAACCCCCTGAGCACAGCTAATAGCACAAACCTGACCCTAGCCTTAGTGGTGCACACCATCTTTTTCTGTATCCTGTTTCAAGATATCCATCTTTATTAGGTGTGCACACCAATGTGGTCATCCATACTTGTGTGCTAAAAAGATGCCTAAAATGATGGGAAACCACCAAAACAGAGCTGAAGGTGGTTCCATTTGCCTCATTATAGTGGGTGGTTCTGGCTGGGGTTTTGTGTGAATTACTGCTTTTGGGATTTATATGGAAACCCTAATGTAAGCGCTGAGTGGAGACCACTAGATAAATGTGAAACCGAGGCTTACTTTGACTTTTTGGAGATGGAACGAGCAAATAGCAATGGAAGAATAGGTTTTGGTTTTATTTTTAAGTGGTGCACGCTGTAATTGGTAAGATGACTTTATTCTTTGGATCGATACAATTACAGCAATACCAAATTAATATACCGTATATACTCGTGTATAAGCCAAGTTTTTCAGCCCAAAATTTGGGCTGAAATGTCTCCCCCTCAGCTTATACACGAGTCAATACGGGTGGGGGCTGTGGAGGCTGGAGGAGGCGGGGGGAGGCTGCTGTATGAGCGGCCCCGTCACGTGGGGCCGCTCATTATATATGCACTGCTTCCCCCATGTCAATCAGCGGCAGGGGGAAGCAGTTCATATATGCCCCCAAATGCTGGCACTCCCCCCCTTGTAAGGGCCCCCCCCGCTGGTTATATTACCATCCCGGTCTTCTGATCAGCGCCGCTCCTCGGTGCTCCGTCCGTCCAGCTACATCCGGGATCCCCGGCCGTCGCAGGCATATGACGTCATCGTGCGATGGCCGGAGATCCCGGATGCAGCGAGGACGGAGGACGGAGCATGAAGAACGGAGCACCGAGGAGCGGCGCTGATCAGAAGACCGGGATGGTAAGATAAGCAGATGGGGGGTGAGTGCCAGCATTTGGGGGCAGCTGGGTACCCCCAGGGGGCTGCTGGGTACCCCCAGGGGGCTGCTGGGTACCCCCAGGGGGCTGCTGGATGCCCCTTGGGGGCTGCTGGGTACCCCCAGGGGGCTGCTGGGTACCCCCAGGGAGCTGCTGGATACCCCCTGGGGGCTGCTGTATTACCCCTGGGGGCTGCTGTATACCCCCAGGGCTGCTGTATATACTGCTGGGACCTGTATACCACTGGGGCTGCTGTATACTACTGCTGGAGCTGCTATATACTACCACTGGGACTGCTGGGGCTGCTATATACTACCACTGGGGCTGCTGGGGCTGCTATATACTACCACTGGGCTGCTGGGGCTGCTATATACTACCACTGGGGCTGCTGGGGCTGCTATATACTACCACTGGGACTGCTGGGGCTGCTATATACTACCACTGGGGCTGCTATATACTACCACTGGGGCTGCTGGGGCTGCTATATACTACCACTGGGGCTGCTGGGGCTGCTATATACTACCACTGGGACTGCTGAGGCTGCTATATACTACCGCTGGGGCTGCTATATACTACCACTGGGGCTGCTATATACTACCACTGGGACTGCTGGGGCTGCTATATACTACCACTGGGGCTGCTGGGGCTGCTATATACTACCACTGGGGCTGCTGGGGCTGCTATATACTACCACTGGGGCTGCTGGGGCTGCTATATACTACCACTGGGACTGCTGGGGCTGCTATATACTACCGCTGGGGCTGCTATATACTACCACTGGGGCTGCTATATACTACCACTGGGACTGCTGGGGCTGCTATATACTACCACTGGAGCTGCTGGGGCTGCTATATACAACCACTGGGGCTGCTGGGGCTGCTATATACTACCACTGGGGCTGCTGGGGCTGCTATATACTACCACTGGGGCTGCTATATACTACCACTAGGACTGCTGGGGCTGTTATATACTACCGCTGGGGCTGCTATATACTACCACTGGGGCTGCTATATACTACCACTGGGACTGCTGGGGCTGCTATATACTACCACTGGGGCTGCTATATACTACCACTGGGGCTGCTGGGGATGCTATATACTACCACTGGGGCTGCTATATACTACCACTTGGGCTGCTGGGGATGCTATATACTACCACTGGGGCTGCTGGGGCTGCTGTATACTACCACTGGGGCTGCTGTATACTACCACTGGGGAGGCCTGTATACCACTGGGGGGGCCTGTATACCACAATGCTGGGGGCTGTATACCTGTGCTGGGGTCCACCCTCGGCTTATACACGAGTCAATAGGTTTTTCCAGATTTTTGGGGCAAAAGTAGGGGGTCGGCTTATACACGGGTCGGCTTATACACGAGTATATACGGTAGTTTTTTAATGTATTGCTGCTATCACACAGTGAAAATTAATGATAAATAAATGTTTTCATCATATTATAAGAGCTTTAACTTTTTCATTTTTCAGAAAAACAGCTGTATAAAAGCGTATTTCTTGAGTGATGAGTTGAAGATTTGTTTGGTTACATTTTGGGATATACAACAGTTTTTGATCACTTTTTATTCAGATTTTTCAGACACAGAATGAATTAAAACCAGCAATTCAGTTAAAGTAAATTTTTTTTTTTTGTACAGGTTACGTTGCAGTAAAATTGATGATTTATTCTCTGGATCAGTATGGTTACAGCGAGACCAGACTTATTTAACTTTTTATGCTTTGCTGCTTTTACACACTAAAATTAAGTTGTAGTCGCACACTAAAAACACATCTTTTAAGGGCAGCATATCATGCTCCCTAATCGAAGTCATTTATATATGTCCCATAAATTATTTCCATGAACATAACTCTGTCAAACTCAACCAAACCAAAAAGCTTCATACAGATTGGCTGGTGATGGCTCGTGCAGCTTTTATCTATGCCCATTTCTTCAAAATGACTGTACCATATGCACCTGTACTTCGTGTCACCCCCACCTCATTGTAGATTGTAAGCTCTTATGAGCAGGGTCATTTTTATTTAATTTTAATTATTGTATTTCTTTAACTAATACTTATGACTGTTTGTATATGAACCTCTGAATTGTAAAGTGCTGAAAAATGTGTTGGCGCTATAACCTGTAAGTAAAGATTATTTTTAAATCAATATGTTAAAATATTTCATTTTTTTTGCATTACCATATTCTGAGAGCTGTAACCTTTTTATTTTTTTGCTGAATGAGCTATATTAGGACTTATTTTTTGTGGGACAGTTTGCCATTTTCATTTATATGTTTTTTTTATATATGACCTTTTAAACGCTTTTTATAAAATTTTGTGTAGCTCAGTATAATGAAAAAGCAACATTTTTGTTTTTTAAATTTTTGTTTAGAAAGTGTTGGTCTTATGGAATAAATAACATGGCAGTTTTATAGATAAATAATTCTGAATGTAGCAATATCAATTATGTATACTTCTGTTTAGTTTTAACCCAAACTCTGTGTTTTTAGTTACTAAACAGGTTTTCGTGATGTGTGGTTTTTATATTTTTTGTTTTATTTCATTTAGCCATTGGGAGTGCTCTTTACTTATTCCCAATTGTTGTTTTAAAATAAAGCCCCTTAACTACAGCTGTTTTTGTTCATATCTGCAATCGTTAAGGGGCTAAAGGGGAACTCCAGTGAGAGAAAACTTTAGTACAGTCCCTGCCCTCCTACATGATGAAGCAGAGCTGTATACTGCAGTTCTAGGATCTATAGATCTCTTATAAATCAATAAAATCATACCTGCTTCTCAGCTCTGACCCCCCTCATGAGACAGAGAATTTTCAGCCTGGCAGCTTCATGTAGTAGCAGAAAGCAGGAGGTGTGTGGGGGCTTGGCCACTGGAAGCTGCAGGATCATCCTACATTCCAGTCCCATCACACTTCTGTATGAGGGGACATGGCAGGAGGCGTGACCACAAGCCTCTTGCTCACATTATATTCCTGTCCCTGATATACCATTCTATGTGACAGGGAGGTCCAGGTTTGAAATAGCAATATGTCACCAAGCAGATACAAATACACACTGTGATCCTCTGCTGTATGATGATGCAAAATGTGTGCTGTAATTGTGAGGCTGGGAGCACAGGCAGATCATTACATTGATCGATTCAGCACAGCATTGTCTTCCCTCCTCCATAGGAACATGGTAGCTTCCTATCCCTCCAACTTTCAATGGATCATGATCATCATTTGTCACTGGAATGTAGGATGATCCTGGAGCTCCCAGCATCCACGCCCCTGACACACCTCCTGTTCTCTGCTCCAGCATGAAGCTTCAGGCTAAAATTTTACGTACCATGATCGAGGGGGAAGATCAAAGGAGCAGGTATGATTTTATCGATTTATAAGAAATCTATAGATCCTAGAATTGCAGTGTACAGCTCTGCTTCATCATGTAGGAGGGCAAGGGCTTTACTA
Source organism: Allobates femoralis (assembly GCA_033576535.1). Taxonomy (NCBI): domain Eukaryota; kingdom Metazoa; phylum Chordata; class Amphibia; order Anura; family Aromobatidae; genus Allobates; species Allobates femoralis. The sequence goes on from JARQOC010000003.1 coordinate 635,944,931, forward strand.
AAACATTTTCTCTCCCTGAAGTTCCCCTTTAAGAGACCAAAAACTTTTTCATTCTTTGGTCAAAGGAGTCATGTAAGAGCATGTTTTTACATGGCAAGCTCACATTTGTGTTGTAACCATACTCAGGGTAATACATTATTTTGATCACTTATAATAAAGATAATACTGTTCATTCATTTTTATAGCGTTATTAATTCCATAGCGCTTTACATACATTTGCAACACTGTCCCCATTGGGGCTCACAATCTAAACTTCCTACCAGTATGTCTTTCAAATATGGGAGGAAACCAGAGTACCTGTAGGAAACCCACGCAAAATTGAGAAGAACATACAAACTCCTTTTGCAGATATTGTCATTGGTGGGAATTAAACCTAAGACTCCAAAGCTGCAAGGCTTCAGTGCTAACCACTAAGCCACCATACCGCCCTGTTTTTGCATTTTCTTATGGTGTCTCAGTGATTGCAAAGTGCACTTTTAGTGTTTTGATTTTTTTTAACTTTATGATGTTTACCAACCAAGTTAAGTAATTTTATATTTTTATTAGACATTTACTCATACAGTTACATCAAAAATCTTTTTTTACTCATTTTATTTTCCTAATTTGTAGTGAAGAAGTCTGCTCAATAATGCCAGCTTAGAATTCAGAAAACTAAACAATGGGCAACTGATGTGCAACTTAAATCCTCTCATTGCAAATACAGTTCTAACAAAGGATATGAAAACATGGATAACGGGCTATGCAAATTATATAGACAACAAAGCACACTTGGCTATTAACATAATGCACTACTATACTTGCTACATCTGCAGGTTATCAAGGTCCATGTCATTGTTGATGTGGTTCACTTTCATTAGAAATGGTCTCATACAGTGCCTTGTGAAAGAATTTGGCCCCCCTTGAACTTTTCAACCTTTTGCCACATTTCTGGATCAAACATAAAGATATAAATTCTATTATTCTTTGTGAAGAACCAACAACAAGTGGGACACAATTGTGAAGTGGAATGAAATTTATTGGAGATTTTAAACTTTTTTAACAAATAAAAAACTGAAATGTGGGCCGTGCAATATTATTTTGCACCCTTGAGTTAATACTTTGTAGTGCCACCTTTTGCTGCGATTACAGCTTCAAGTCGCTTGGGGTATGTCTCTATCAGTTCTGCACATCGATAGACTGAAATTCTTGCCCATTCTTCCTTGCAAAACAGCTCAAGCTCAGTGAGGTTGGATGAAGAGCATTTGTGAACAGCAGTTTTCAGCTCTTTCCACAGATTCTCGATTAGATTCAGGTCTGGGCTTTGACTCGGCCATTCTAAAACCTGGATATGTTTATTTTTTTAACCATTCCATTGTAGATTTTGCTTTATGTTGGGGATCATTGTCTTGTTGGAAGATAAATCTCCATACCAGTCTCAGGTCTTTTGCAGACTCCAACAGGTTTTCTTCCAGAATGGTCCTGTATTTGGCTCCATCCATCTTCCCATCAATTTTAACCATCTTCCCTGTCCCTGCTGAAGAAAAGCAGGCCCAAACCATGATGCTGCCACCACCATGTTTGACAGTGGGGATGGTGTTTTGAGGGTGATGAGCTGTGTTGCTTTTAAGCCAAACATATCGTTTTTCATTGTGGCCAAAAAGTTCAATTTTGGTTTCATCTGTCCAGAGCACCTTATTCCACATGTTTGGTGTGTCTCCCAGGTGGCTTCTGGCAAACTTCAAACGAGACTTTTTATGGATAATGGCAAATCACTTTCTTCTTGCCACTCTTCCATAAAGACCAGATTTGTGCAGTGTATGACTGATTGTTATCCTATGGACAGACTCTCCCACCTCAGATCTCTGCAGTTCATCCAATAGTGATCATGGGCCTTTTGGCCGCATCTCTAATCAGTCTTCTCCTTGTTCGAGATGAAAGTTTAGAGGGACGGCCGGGGTCTTGGTAGATTTGCAGTGGTCTGATACGCCTTCCATTTCAATATGATCAGTTGCACAGTGCTCCTTGAGATGTTTAAAACTTGGGAAATCTTTTTGTTTCCAAATCCGGCTTTAAACTTCGCCACAACAGTATCTCGGACCTGCTTGGTATGTTCCTTGGTCTTCATGATGCTCTCTGCACTTGATACAGAACCCTAACACTATCACAGAGCAGATGCATTTATACGGAGACTTGATTACACACAGGTAGATTCTATTTATCATTACCAGTCATTTAGGACAACATTGGATCATTCAGAGATCCTCACTGAACTTCTGGAGTGAGTTTGCTGCACTGAGAGTAAGGGGGCCCGAATAATATTGCACGCCCCACTCTTCAGTTTTTTATTTGTTAAAGTTTAAAATATCCAATAATTTTCATTCCACTTCACAATTGTGTCCCACTTGTTGTTGATTCTTCACAAAAAAATTTGAATTTATATCTTTATGTTTGAAGCCTGAAATGTGGAAAAAGGTTGAAAAGTTCAAGGGGGCCAAATACTTTCACAAGGCACTGTACTTATCTTAGATATATAAACTCTACGAAAGCCTCCTTTTGGCCCTCACAGACTTGTGATTAGCGCATGTAACATAACTTCTGATTTTTGAATAGTCCGGCATTATGGGATCATGATGGCACTATAGGTCTGGAGGAGTGATGCTGAATATAAGCTGAAGCCGCCAGAGGGTGAGTATGAGTTAATATAATTTTAAGCGTCACTCAAGCAGTGAAATACAAAAAAATTGTAGAGGTGCTTTATACTATGGGAGGGAAAAAATAAAATTTGATAAATGCTGTTTGTAAATAATATAATTTGGTGGGGAAGATGGTTTTTGCGTAACCCCCAACTATTATGCTTTACTTTAGTGACTGATGTTGGTGGGAAACCTTTTACTTTGGCACTAGTAGAACCAGTGGTGTAACGTAAAATTCATGGGCCCCGATGTGAAAGCTCCAACGTGGCCCTTAATTATTGCACATTTTTATAAGCATTAGTTTTTTTCTATAGGCCAAAGGGACTTTTGGGGACCCCTAGGGTCAAGGGTCTAGGTGTGGTTGCCACCCCTGCACCTATATAACATATTTGTAAGGCTAAAACAAAACCAGACAATTTTGTAAACACTTGAGGCTTACCATTATATCAAAAAGTAATTATTAAGTCTAGATTTACCACTTTACTTTCACAGAAATAATATACTTACATTGCAGATATTTTAGCAATTGCATCTATTTTCATGTTTCAGCCACCTCATTTTAGCTCTGTTGAATATTTTCCTCTTTTTACTGAATATGTTTTAAAGCGAGCCAAAACATATTAGCTTTGTTAAGAATAATGCAAAAATCCACAATCCAATTATATGCAACTGGATTGGAATACTTGATGTGAAAAAGTCAATAAAAAACAGACAACTCTATACATATTTTATAATGTTTTATAATAAAATAGGAAAAGTTGTAACTTGCTTGATGGAAAACAAAAACATTTCTTTGCCTAGTTGTTCGATTGTCTGGTGAGGGTTGGATGTTCATAAATAAGAGTGCAAAAAAATACACGGTGTGTAAAATATTAAATAGCAAGCAATTATTATGATACTTAAGTGATAATTAAAGTATAGTGCACTGTAATGTATTATGTAGAATCATTCTATGCTCCATAAATTATAGATGTGCTAATGTATCTTTAAAAACTATTATATATTATATTCAACAAACCACTGCAGGTAGAAATTGAATGTCCTTCATTGATTTTTCTAAGAAATGTGTTTGATTATCCAAAAATGAGTGAATTGGCTTCTATATACTGAAACATAGGAAACATTTTGATGTATTTGAGATACTGGTCTCTGATATTATCTGCCATTCTATTGCTTAGGTTAATCATTCAGCTACAGTATCTCACCTGACATCCCTATTCACATAAATAGCTTAACCAAGGGTTCATATGTTTTTAGTGAGAGCGCAGACCAAGACACGGACAAAGTTGTCCGGTCAGGCTCATAGTTTGAAATTGAAATACCCTATCCTTCTTTTCAGGTTCATTTATAGGTATTCTAGCCTCCCATAGTAGTGACTGACTATCAGATTGTGTCATCATTGACAATGCATGTTGACTAGCAGAGGAGAAAAGTATGGTAGAATGTTTTATTCACTTATTCTTAGGATAGGATCAATATGATCAATAAGATATCGATGGAGGTCCAACAACCAGAACTCCTCCTGAGCTGCAATACCTGAAAGTGACAGTGTCAAGTGTCAGACATATTGTATTGATGTATGTAGGGTATGATCAGTATAGCTCTTCTATACTGTATTCAAGCAATAATAATTGGAAAAAAGTAATTGATAAAACACTAGTGATGAATGTATCTTCGAAAATTCGAATTTGCATGCTTTGTAAATCTTTCCCAAAAATTAAATTTTCCAGACAATAAGTCTGTGTGAATCTCAATACTGGAAAGATAGTAATTGATTGTGGGAGAAGAGATAGAAAAGACCCTGCTGATCATAAGAGTGTGCACTCTAAAGGAGAGCAAATACCTTTATTAATCATAAGAGAGCATACGCTACAGAAGAGAGAAAGGACTCTACAGATTAGAGATAAGCAAACGCCACAGTGTTCGCATTCGGATTTGTTCACCAAATATGGGTTGTTCGCCAACTTGTTCGGCGAACAAGATTCAAATCAACGACAAGCAACTTTCATGGCATATAAAACACCTTCAAAGGAGTCCGAAAGCTGCCAAACACAGACAGACACACAGTTCATCATACCATGTATCCACTGCTTGATTGCTCCGATCCATCTTCATGCGTCCCTCTCATTTCTGCATCCGCACTGTCGGTGAGTGATCAGCTGATCTGATCATCATAGCAATTGTGTCACATTACCAGATAGTGTCAGCTGATTGGGTCAGCTGACTTGATTACTATGGTGACTAGATCAGCTGTTGTGCATGTCAATCACCGCAAGCTCTGCTCCAGGTATGCGGTTGCTTGCGCTGATGTTACCTGAGGTCACTGTCCAGGTAACCATAGTGACTGCTAATCATAGCTGGTAACATGGTTACCTGACCGGTGACCTCAGTTGATCTCAATAAGTCACTGCTTATGGATGAAGCTCTCTGTCAAGCAACTCATTCATTCAGTGACTGGAGTCTATGGTGACAGAATGCTGTATTCTTCACCATAGCCTCCAATGAAGATGTCACAGAGGATCATGGAGGGGTACAAGGGTGGGGAGGGGGTAATAAAGATGGGGGTAATTAAGTGTCTAAGGGTTTTATTTTGAATAAGATGATTTTTTCTCTGTGTTGTGAATACCAGCCCTCAGCTGCCTAATTTTACCTTTACTGGCAATAAAAAATAGGGCAGAGTTTACACATTTTTTTTGCCAGCCAAGGTAAAATTAGGCAGCTGAGGGTGGCAGCTCACAGTCGTCTGCTTTCACTGGGCTGAACTGAAAAATACTGTGAAATTTTTTAAAATTAATTATTTATTTAACACACTATGATGGCAGGTTGGTTGGCATACACTACATGAGCGTCTATGATTGGCTGTTGCAGTCAGACAGCATTTTCTCAATCTGGATGGTGATTATGCTTGATTGCCATACACATTAGTGTATGTCAACCAAACTGCCATCATAGTGTGATAAATAAATAAATTGAAAAGAAAGGCTTTGAAGTACTTTTCAGACCAGTCCAGTGAAAGTGGACAGCTGCAAGCTGCCACCCTCAGCTGTCTAATTTTATCTTGGCTGGCAAAAAAATGTGTAAGCTCTGCCCTATTTTTAATTGCCATTCAAGGTATAACTAGACAGCTGACGGCTGGTATTCTCAGTGTGGCAGGGGCTTTCATTATTCGCCCTCCCCCGTGCTATAGAATGGCAGCCCGCAGTCATCCCTGAAAATTGCACAGTCATTGGAGCATCATTTCCAGGTGCTTTACCAGGCTCTTTTAGCGGCTGGTGAGGGAATGTGGGGGAGGAATGCTAGGTTATAAAAGCTTTGTATTTTCAGCTGGTATTAAGCACTGAGATTCTTAATGTCAGGCCAAGTTAGACCCGGCCATTAAGAATCTCAAATAAATGGTTAAAAAAGACACAACACAGAGACAAATTAGTTTATTAGAAATAAAAACAGAGAGACAATTGGTGACGCCCTCCTTATTAACCCCTCCCCACCCTTGTACCCCTACATGCAACATCTTCATTGGAAGCTATGGGGAAGAATGCAGCATTCTGTCACCACATCCTTCAGTCACTGAATGAATGAGCTGTGAGCTCCGTCCATAAGCAGTGACTCGCTGAGGTCACCAGAAGTCACTGTTCAGGTAACCATGGCACCCGCTATGATTAGAGGCATCCATGATTACCTGAACGGTGACCTCAGTGAGTCACTGCACACCTGGAGCAGAGGTAGCAGTGAGTGATGTGCGTGGAAGCTTATCTTGTCACCATAGTAATCAAGTTAGGTGACCAGATCAAGAGACACTATCTGATCACATGACATGTTTGCTACGGTGATAAAATGAACTGACCACACACATCACTCACCGACAGCACAAATAGGGCAGTGACAGGGATGCGTGAAGATGGATCAGTGCAATCAAGCAGCAGAGACATAGTAAAATAATCTGTGTGACAGTGTGTTTCGGATAACATAGAACACAAGCATTAGTGCATTTTCACAAATGCTTCTGTCCTACTTTAAGCTACACACACATCTGAAGCATTACCAAACGTTGACCGGATTTCTCGACTATTAAGCAAAGCATTTGAATTCGAGATGACGAATCGAATCGGCTAGCCTCTTGCTGAATTTGAAATTGGTGAACATATTTGAGCAAAATTCACTCACCACTACTGCTAATCAAAAGAACTAACACTGTACAGAAAAGAAAGATTTACCAAGTGACTCCAGAGATTGAATTCTACATAATCTGTGCTACACTACAAACTGCTGATTTGTGATGGCTCTGGTACTGACCACCACTGTACAAGGTGTGATAATCTGTAAAATGTCACAGCTGCTCGACATTACAGGGAAGCCCATGCAATGCAAGAAGACACTAGCCCACCCTCTGAAGTGTCAGCAGTGTGGAAAGTAATGCCTGACAAGCTTTTCTTTGTGACTCTCAAAGTGGTCAGATTTACATTAAACCACAAATTTCAGTAAATTTGACTTGAACTCGATTGTTAGTGGATAAATACACTTATTTCTAATAAAAACACTAATGTTAACATTAACAAATGCTGGCTGGATTCATCCAAACCTTTACACAAATTAGCTTAAAATGTTTTAAAAAATCACTAAACGTTAGCACAACTCATGGCAGGGCTAAAGTTTTATGAGCTTTGGCATTATTATACCATATTTACCCAGAATCTACAAAGTGGGCGGTAATGGGATGGGATGGGGGTGTGGTGACCACCACTCATCCAACTTATCATGACACATCTGGTACGTGAAAAATCTTATTTCAGAAGAGACTAGAGTAGGATTCATGGCAAGGCACACAGAGAGGGAATACCAGTGGTCTCACGGTCCTGATTCATGAAGAATCATGTATCAGGAACATCTGACTCAACCACACCTCTTATCAAGATTGCTGGAATAACACTAGTCTTGATGAATTAGCCTATAGTTTATATATGTGCATACATAATAATAAATTAATTAATAATTAAATAATAATTTAAGTTCCATAGAGAATATAATGTAACAAAACACTTTGTTATTGTCAGACACCAGAAGTTACTTCTAGAATTGAAAACAATTTGAGAATAATTTTGACCATTCATAGTTCATGGGTTACAAGTAATCAGAAATATTATGCCTAAGGTTTTACTTTTTGAAGAATTAGTCTAGCCCAAATAAAAACAATGAAATAGCCACCATTACATTGATGGTGGCTATCTTGAGGTAACAAGCCCATAGGCAGTTAAAGGGTTAACTTGGTTACAATAGAAATGCTGTTGCTGGGCTAATACTAACATAAACCATTTTGAGCTGGTGTTTGCCCGCCTAAAATCAAAGGGTTTTGATTGGCTGTTGACTTTGGTTTTTGGCTATAAAAAGAGGGGTCCATGCAGACTGCCTCTCAGTTACCTAGATCATCACCTGAAGATGTCAGGATGGAAGCCCTGCTGAACCGCCTTATCAAGAAGGTTGGGAGCTGCAGTGGAGAGCAGTGGTTGCGGCGCTGCCTGGAAGATCTGGGGATAGGCGCTGAAGAGCTAGTAGAAGATTCCTTCCTGGACAGCGGTAATCGGGAGGATGGCGCCACGGCTGAACCCCCCTGCTGGAGGAGTCACTGGAAGAAGAGGGGGTGAAGAGACACATACTTGCCGCCTACATACGCGGTCAGAAGGACACAAGAAGAAGGCGGCGCCAACACGAAAAGATGGAGCGGCTACGGGATCTTCCAGCGGAAGTCTCGTTAGAGCCAACGTCTCAGCGCAATCTCGGCACGTGACCGGAACTGGGCACAAGAGCGGGGTCTTGCGGGATCTGAGGCCCCTCTTCTGCACAAAGAACCTTGCACCAGGAGCATTGTCGAGCTGCCGCAGCAAAAGAGCTATACTAAGCAAAAGAGCTATAATGTGGCGGCTTCAGCGCTCAGGGTGTAGGGCCATTCGGCCCCTCAGGTTGTGGAAGCAGCAGGCAGTCTGTCATCAGAGGCAGGAGGTCAGGATGATGGAGTCAGCCTCCTGAGCCCACCACGGATGGATGTCTCGACTGATGCTGGTCCCAGCCATGCTTCTGGAGATCTCTTCTTTTGTCTGTATGTAATACCTTCACTGCACAGCTTGTAGACAGCCTTAAAGGGGTAGTGCATCAGGCTGTGGCTGCAGCTATGCAGGTTTATGGTTCCCCTGGGGTAATTTTGCCAGAGAGGAGCTCTATTGTTTCATAGATCTGGGGTTCCTAACTCCTATTTTAAGGAAGCCCTCTCTTGTGAGGTTTCCCTCTTGGGTTTCCATTTGCCCCTCCAAGTGAAGGAAAAGATTTTGGGGGGGGAAATTTATAGATTTATTCACATTATTATCACCCCCTGAGCTCATTAAATTAGAGAAAAAGGATGACAAAGTTGAGGATAGAAAGAAAGTGTACCAACCATTTAATAACTGGCTGCAATGCTTCATTATCTATGCAGTAGTTCTTGGGGAAAAATCTCCCAATTTGTGTTCAGGGCTGTTCCAACATATTGACATTGTGTTGGAAGCTTACCGACATTTTCGGGGGTTGCTTGTCTGGCCTATGACTTGGCTTTTCTCCAGAAGCTTGCTGTGCACCCTTCTTTGAAGTGGGGAGCCAAGGACGTTGGTCTTTGGATCCACATGATGGTGCCACAGCGGCAGTCAGTTTTGAAGTAGCCCTCGACTCAACAGCCATGCAAAGGTTTCTGCTTTGCGTTGAATGAGTCTTCCTGCAGGTGGATGCACAATTGTTGATATCGGCATGAGTGCTCCTTCTGTGGTGGGACTCATTCAGCTACAAAATGTTTTAAGAAAAATAGCCAATCTATAGTTAATGGTAAGGAACCTTTTCTTAAAAGCAATGAGCCCGGTGAAATAAATAAATCTTTTGCAGATATATACTGGGCACTGCTGTGTAGCAGGGACTGGTGCTACTTAAGCATGTAAGGGTGCGAGTAAAGCAGGTTCATGTGCCTGGGTGCACACTTATTAGACAGCAAATAGCAGTGGATAAGAAAAAAATGCGGCATTCACAACAATGTCCGTATAAGGGGCAGGTGCTCTGAAACGGAATCTGTCACCTGTGTGTCTCCTCACTCCCTCCCACATCTCAGAGAAACTATGTAAAGAGGACTCTGAAATAAAAAAGGAAAAAGCTCTGCTCGGTGAGTGCCGCATTTTATTCTTATCCACTGCTAAATAAATAAATCTACTGCCGTGATTAAATCGGTACCCTGATCGAGAAAAAGATGTGCTACTTGAGACAAGCTTTTGTACAGGTTTTCTTGTTTCTCCTTTTTTCGGGGTTGGTTGTAACATAGTTTGTAATTTGCCATCGGCATGGCGTTTTCCTCATATTATACGTGAAAAAATTAATAAAGAGGTGGAGGCGTGTAGGTGCGCCGACACTTTCCCTTCTCCTCCTTTTCCGAATTTTCATATTTTCCCCCTTGGAGTGGTACCTAAAAAAGAACAGGTTTCTTTTCGCATGATACATCACCTTTCTTTCCCAGCTGGGAAAGCTCTTAATGACCAGGTGGATGCTAGAGTTGCGTCAGTATCCTATGCATCATTTGATTTGGCAATTGATCTCTTGTGGTCTGCTGGTCCGAATGCGCTTTTAGCTAAGTCTGACATTCAATCCGCCTTTCGGTTGCTACTGGTTGACTCAGCCAGGTTTATGTTCCTGGGTTTTTTCTTTGAGGGTGGGTATTACTTTGATCGTTGTCTCCCAATGGGTTTTTCCCTATCATGCTTCTACTTTGAGGCCTTTTCTTCTTTCCTCCAGTGGTGTGTTCAAAGTCAATTTTCCGGTGGCTATATGACACACTATCTGGACAACTCTTTATTCATTGGCCCGGCAGAGTCAGATGAATGCACACAGCTTTTGTCGACCTTTCTGGGTCTAATGAAACATTTTGGCGTGCCGATAGCTGCTGACAAGACTGTTGGACCTGTTCAGTCTATTGAATTTTTAGGCATTATCCTTGACTCGAATAAGATGGAATGTCGTCTCCCTGAGGACAAGGTTCAGAAGCTCAAGGGCTTGGATTTCGATTTTTTTGCACAAAAATGAGGCGAGCTTGAGAGAGTTTCAATCATTAGTTGGCTGCCTCAATTTTGCTCTGCGTATTATTATTCCGGCGGGGAGACCATTTCTTCAGCGTTCGTATGATGCCATGAAAGGTTTTTCCTCTCCTGCGGATATTATTCCCATTACCATTGATTTACAAAATGACCTTGAGATATGGTTTGCCTTTTTATGTCAATTTAATGGGGTTACGTGTTGGCAAAGCCCATTTATTTCTTCTTCTATGTTCAACATTTGGTTGAAGACACAGGTTACATCTTCTGACAACCACGTGTTATGCGCTCTTCTTTCTCGGCAATGCATTCAGTAGTTTCAAGATCAGTGTCCAGAGGCAGACGCAAGAGGTCTTCAATGCCCAGCCAAGTTGTTGGAATTGATATAACTTCCATACCTCATTACATTATTAAGTCCTTGGCACCACGGACATGGTCTGACTATTGTTCAGCGTGGTATAAGTGGGTGCAATTTTGCTCGGGTATTAATCGTTCTCCTACGGTGATGTTTATTTCTTCTGCCCTTCCGTTTATTCAAAATTTCGCTGATACTGGCCTATCTTACTCTTACATTACTAAATCGCTAGCTGGAGTGTCCTTTTTCTTAAAATTGTATGGAGCATCCCCTATCACTGATTTATTCGCAGTCAAACAGTTTCTTAAAGGTTACAGGAAATCCTTTCTCCATACTGATGATAGACTTCCAATTATTATGCCGGTCATGTTGCAACTTTGGTCTGTCCTGGGACAAGTTTGTTATAGCCTTCATGAAGTAGCGATGTTCAGGACAATCTTTGTTGTAACATTTTTTGCAGCATTACGAATTGGGGAGGTACTTGCAGCGAGCAAACATCAGACCTCTGGCCTTAACCTATCTAAAGTCTGTCTGCACAGGTCTTGTTTGGTTCTTCGTTTACGAAGATCCAAAACAGACCCAGGGGCGGACCTACCATGGTGCAGCTGGTTCAGCTGCACCAGGGCCCCGACCAGGTAGGGGGCCCCTCAAGCCTGCAGGGGGGTCCCCAGCCAACCCCCATGTCCCTTTGTCAGAGGAGAGGGGGTTAACTGAGGGAAGCTTCCTGCTTCCCTTGGCTGATCCCGCCCATCCTCTCCTCTCCAGCCCCGGCACCCAGATCTGCAATGCGGCGCAGGTAAGAGCCCTCTCACCACCAGCACCTGCAGCCCCTCACCTGACGCTGGCAGCACCCCTCCCTGGTCCACGCCTGGCGCTGCCAGCACCCCCCCACCTCTATCACCCCCGGTCCTTGCCTGACGCTGCCAGCACCCCCCCCGATCCTCACCTAAGGCTGCACCACGGCCCGGCAGGCTGTAGGTCCGCCACTGAACAGACCAATTGGGTAAAGGACACATTATTACTTTACGGGCTATTCCATAGGAGCTACTTTGTCCTGTTAGCAATATGGCTATGCGGTTGTCATTTCGCAAGAATTCACCGGGCTCATTATTTGTGCATGCAGATGGCACTCCCTCATCGATGCTTCAATTTCATGCTGTTTTGCACAAATTTTTGGATAAGTTAAATTTAACACACCTGAAGATCACATCACACTCTTTCAGGATTGATGCGGCTACTTTGGCTGCTCAGCATGGTGTCCGTAGCGCAGTTATTAAGAACATAGGAAGACGGAAATCTAATGCCTATTTATTGTACTTACGCCCTTCTGCTTCTGTTTCAATTTCCTTTACATTTTCTTATAGGGCCTAAAGTGGTCTGGATTGTGGGCCATTACTTATTATTTTCTGGCTCAGCAACGAGCAATGAAGCGGAGATATACCCAAAATTTATCTTTTGACAAGAGCAATGTGCAGGTTTTTTGGCATGGGATTAGGGGTCTCAGATGGAGTAACTTAAATTCAGTGGTGATGGGTCTCTCCGATCGCTTTCCCGCGTCCTGACTTAATCATATTTCATGTCGTGGGAAATGACATCGGAAAACGTGCAACATTGGATCTGCTGGGCATATGAAATTCGATCTTTGTTGGATTGCAGAGCATTTTCAAGGTGTCACTTTAGTCTTTTCAGAAATTATTTCACTATTGTCATGGAAAATTAGCGGTGCTATGTTTCTTGACAAGATCAAGAAAAAAGTTAACAGGGAGATGGCGAAGTTTTTGCCTTCTATTGGAGGATTCTCATACCGCCATCGGGAATTAGAGGGTTTTGTTGCAGGCTTATACAGGTCGGACTTAGTTCATTTGTCTGACAATGGCGTCAACATTTTTAATGTCGGAGCTCAGAGCATTGTGGACGTTTGGTTGGGGGGGGGCGCTACTCTGTAAGTATCGGCCTGTTGGGTCGCCCAGCTTGTGCTGGGTGGATCTGATTAACTATTTGATGAACAATTCAATATATTAATTTATTTATGAATATTTATTGATTATTTATTGGAACAATTTTTTTAAATGGATTTATTTAATGGTTATTTATTGAAAGAATTAAAAAAAAAAGTATTTATTTAAGCCTTAATACAGCACCACTTAATTTTTATCCACATTGCTCTGTTGTGTTAATTTATTTATATACTATTCTTTTAATTAAGGGTAGCGCTTGTCTATTAAACATTGGCCTTGTTGTCTCAAGGTTAATCAAAGGTAAAACCAAAAGAGATGGAAAGGAGAAGAATAAAGGTTTGACTAAATATTTATTTTATTGCTGCTTGGAAATTCTGCTGTTGTTGTTCTTCCATAAGCCTTTAGGATAAATGGATTCTTATTCCTTTGATGAAAATACCCTCCCTTATATATAATATGTACCATGATCATAATGAATTGACAGGATTGCCATGTTTTATGTTATATTTTTTGACACATCAGACTGGAAATTATAAACTAGATTCCTCTATACTGATTCAACAACTGCTATTTGTTTAATTTATAAAAAGATGGCAATGAACCATAACAACAATATTTGTGTTGTGAATGGTTCCACAATGCAATTTTTACATGCTGAATATTGTTGGCAGCTAATATATAAAGCTGAGAGTGTGTGTGTGTGTGTGTGTGTGTCCACTAGAGGAGTCCACACCGTTGCATCTACAATCACCAAATTTTACACACACCCCATGTGACTCAGGGAACGTGTATCACTATGTTTTGGGGAAAATTTAACCTTACAGTCATTCACCAACAAAAAAAAGCCTATTGACTGTATGGCCACACATACCTCTGCACCTTTATAGTTCGGCCTCTTCATTGCCACTGCCCCTTCATAGCCACACCACTTTATAGGCACAACCCTATTGACTTTGTGATTTTTCTCTGCAAAATAAACATTCTATTTTGTTAGAAATAAGAACAGTTACTTACTAAGCCCGGGCAACACTGGCAATGAAGCAGTGTCTAGACACCTTGGAGGATATACACACTCTGACAGGTTAACATTACAGCTACATTTCAGATCATCCAGCAGGGCCTGTGTGATGTCACAACAATGTGAATATAAAGGCTGAGCTAAGTCTCCATAGCCCATAGTGATTTTGCTTGCTTAGCTCCACCCGCTATGGTCACATGATCGTTACATCACATGAGTCTTTTTATACTGAGAGGTTGCCAGTGAGTTAACTATTAACCTGTCAGATTATCTATGTCCTCTAAGGTGTCAACAGACTGCCTCATTTACATAAGAAAATGTAAGTGTATAAATGCTTTTTTTTCACCTATAACATTACACCATAGTTTAGACAGGGATGATTAGAATAGTATTATGAAGCTCCAGGCACAGACAGTGATATCTGGGGAGGCATAAAGTAACTTTAATTTAATTAAACCTAAGCATAATTACATGCGCCTGCTGTTTAAAGGAGGCTATGATCGGCAGGTTGCTAAAAGAATAGGAAAAAGGTATTTTAGTCAATTTGGGGTTTGTGTGGCTGCTGCTTCACTTAGAGTCATGTCCCAGTATGCGCCTTTTTATACTTTCATTACTTGGGTAATGATTTACCGTATATACTCGTGTATAAGCCGACCCGTGTATAAGCCGACCCCCCTACTTTTGCCCCAAAAATCTGGAAAAACCTATTGACTCGTGTATAAGCCGAGGGTGGACCTCAGCACAGGTATATAGCCCCCAGCAGTGTGGTATACAGGCCACCCCAGTGGTAGTACATAGGAGCCCCAGCAGCCCCAGTGGTAGTACATGGGAGCCCCAGCAGCCCCAGTGGTAGTACATAGGAGCCCCAGCAGCCCCAGTGGTAGTATATAGGAGCCCCAGAAGTATACAGGCAGCCCCAGCAGTATACAGGCAGCCCCAGCAGTATACAGGCAGCCCCAGCAGTATACAGGAAGCCCCAGCAGTATACAGGCAGCCCCAGCAGTATACAGGCAGCCCCAGCAGTATACAGGCAGCCCCAGCAGTATACAGGAAGCCCCAGCAGTATACAGGCAGCCCCAGCAGTATACAGGCAGCCCCAGCAGTATACAGGCAGCCCCAGCAGTATACAGGAAGCCCCAGCAGTATACAGGCAGCCCCAGCAGTATACAGGCAGCCCCAGCAGTATACAGGCAGCCCCAGCAGTATACAGGAAGCCCCAGCAGTATACAGGCAGCCCCAGCAGTATACAGGCAGCCCCAGCAGTATACAGGCAGCCCCAGCAGTATACAGGCAGCCCCAGCAGTATACAGGAAGCCCCAGCAGTATACAGGCAGCCCCAGCAGTATACAGGCAGCCCCAGCAGTATACAGGAAGCCCCAGCAGTATACAGGCAGCCCCAGCAGTATACAGGCAGCCCCAGCAGTATACAGGCAGCCCCAGCAGTATACAGGCAGCCCCAGCAGTATACAGGCAGCCCCAGCAGTGTATACAGCCCCAGTGGTAGTATATTGCAGCCCCCGCGGTAGTATACAGCAGCCCCCGTAATCCAGGGCCCCCCCAGCCTCTCTCCGGTCACCTGGAAAGGAAACTATACTTATCACTGTCCCGCTGTCCGTGCCCGCTCGCATCTGCCGACATCGCGCTCCTCCATCTTCATGCGGCGTCTTCCTGTTTCCTGTGCGCGTCGCAAGGAATGACGTCATTGCTGCGACGAGCACAGAAACAGGAAGACGCCGCATGAAGATGGAGGATCGCGATGTCGGCAGATGCGAGCGGGCGCGGACAGCGGACACTGATAAGTATAGTTTCCTTTCCAGGTGACCGGAGAGAGGCTGGGGGGGCCCTGGATTACGGGGGCTGCTGTATACCGATGTATACATCGGTATGTACCGATGTATACATCGGTATACAGCACTGACTCGCGTATAAGCCGAGGGGGGTACTTTTCAGCCCAATTTTTGGGCTGAAAAACTCGGCTTATACGCGAGTATATACGGTAGTTATTTTGTGTTTCATATCTGTATAATTATTATTATTATTAAGTATTTATATAGCGCCATTAGGTTACATGGCGCTTTACAAGTGAGAGGGTAGACAAAGACAAGTGGTAAAAACAACGACGAATCGACAAATCGGTCATACGGGTACAATAGGGCCGAGGATCCTGTCCGTGAGGGCTCACAGTCTAGAGGGGTGGAGAGGGAGACAGTAGGGAGGGGGAGAGGTGAGATGGTGCAGTGGAGTGGGTCTCAGTGTGTCCTGTAGGCTTGTAGGAAGAGGTGGGTCTTCAGGTTTTTCTTGAAGGTTCCCAGGGTAGAGGAGTGTCTGATGTGGTGGGGGAGGGAGTTCCAGAGTATGGCAGAAGCACGAGAGAAGTCTTTTATGCGGTTGTGGGAGGTGGAAATGTGGGGGGTTGAGAGAAGTAGTTCTTGAGAGAAGCGCAAGTTGCACAAGGGGAGGTAGCGGGAGACCATGTCGGAGATGTAGGGAGGGGTAAGGTTGTGTATGGCCTTATATGTCAGGGTTAGGGTTTTGAAGCGTGATCGCTGGGGGGTGGGGAGCCAGTGGAGGGCTCAGTGGAGAGGGGAGGCGGGGTAGTAACGGGGAGAGAGGTGGATGAGTCGGGCAGCAGAGTTGAGAATGGTGCGGAGAGGTGCAGGGAGGCCAGTGAACAGGAAGTTGCATTAGTCAAGGCTGGAGATGATGAGGGCATGGACAAGTGACTTGGCCGTGTTGTGGTTAAGGAAGGAGCGGATACGGGCAATGTTTTTTGTTGGAGTCGACAGGCGGTGGCGAGGGCTTGGATGTGGGACTTGAAGGAGAGGGAGGAGTTGAGGATTCCATCGAGGCACTTGGCGTGGGGGAGGGGTGAGAGTGTGCAGTCATTGACGGTGATGGATAGGTCAGGAAGAGGGGCAGGGTTGTGCGGGGGAAAGATGATGAATTCGGTCTTGTCCATGTTGAGTTTGAGGAAGCGGGTAGAAAAGAAGGATGCAATGGCGGATAGGCAGGGAGGAATTTTGGATAAAAGGGAGGAGATATAAAGGCCAGACAGATAGAGCTGGGTGTTGTCGGCGTAGAGGTGGTATTGGAGGCCGTGTGACTCGATGAGGTTGACTAGGCCGAGGGTGTAAATGGAGAAGAGTAGTGGTACCAGGACCGAGCCTTGGGGAACACCTACAGAGAGGGGGTGGGGCGAGGAGGAGGTGTGGGAGTGGGTGACGCTAAAGGTCCTGTCCGTTAGGTAAGAGGAGATCCAGGAGAGGTCGAGAAGGATGAGGACGGAGTAGTGTCATTTGCTCTTGGCGATCAGAAGGTCGTTGGTGACTTTGCTTAGGGCTGTTTCAGTGGAGTGGTGGGGTCGAAAGCCGGATTGTAGGCGACCAAAGAGAGCACAGGAAGAGAGGTGGGAGGATAGTTCGGAATAGACGTGTTGTTCAAGAAGTTTTGAGGCGAACGGGAGGAGAGATATGGGGCGATAGTTTGAGACTGTTGTAGGGTCAAGGGATGGTTTTTTAGGATGGGTGTGCTTAGGGCGTGTTTGAAGGGTGAAGGGAATGTGCTGGATTTGAGTGATATGTTGAAGAGGTGTGCTAGGGCAGGGATGAGGACTGTGGTGAGGTTGGGGATGAGGTGGGAGGGCAGTGGATCAAGGGCGCAGGTGGTGAGGTGTGATCGTGCTAGAAGGGAGAAGAGGTGGTCCTCTGTCATGGGGGTGAAACTGCATTTAGGTGAGGGGGGATGGGCTGGAGGTGGGATGGGGCGAGGGGAGTGTGGGTCGAAGCTTTGTCTGAGTTTGTCAATTTTGTCTTTGAAGAAGGTGGCGAAGTCGTCGTAGGAGATCAGGGGTGTGGGAGGAGGTGCAGGGGGCCGAAGTAAAGAGTTGAAGGTTTTGAAGAGTTGTTTGGGGTTGTGAGACAG
Source organism: Allobates femoralis (assembly GCA_033576535.1). Taxonomy (NCBI): domain Eukaryota; kingdom Metazoa; phylum Chordata; class Amphibia; order Anura; family Aromobatidae; genus Allobates; species Allobates femoralis. Next base: position 635,962,945 of record JARQOC010000003.1, read on the forward strand.
GGCGGTAATTAGGGAGGAGAAGTAGACTTGTTTTGCGGAGACAAGGGCAGTTTTGAAGGTATTGTATAGGGCAAAGTGCTCTGCGGAGTGAGATTTCTTCCATTTCCGCTCGGCTGCCCTAGTCGTAGTTTTTTGGTGAGGGTCGTGAGCCAGGGTTGTCGTTGTACTCGTGTTGTGTTAAATGTGAGTGGAGCAGCCTGGTCGAGGGCTGTGGTTAGAGTGGAGTTGTAGAGGGAGGTGGCTGAGCCAGCGTCTTCAGAAGAGAGCAAGTCTGAGATGGGGAGGAGGGATTCTGAGAGTGAGTGGAAGTCTATGAGCTTAAGGTTTCTGTGGGGGAGTGTCCGGAGAGGGGGGAGTGTGGTAGGGGGCGAGAGGGATGAGAATGTCAGAAGGTTGTGGCCAGAGTGGGTAAGGGTTGAGTATGTGAAGTCGGTGAGGGAGCAGAGACGGGTGAAGACTAGGTCAAGTGTGTGGCCACCAGTGTACGTGGCGGAGGAGATCCATTGGGAAAGGCCGAAAGAGGAGGTGAGGGATAGGAGTCTGGAGGCAACGGCTTTGGGGGTGTCGATGGAGATATTGAAGTCACCCATGATGATGGTAGGGATGTCGGAGGAGAGGAGATGGAGGAGCCAGTTTGTGAAGTGGTCAAAGAAGGTAGAGGGGGATCCAGGGGGGTGGTAGACAACGGCTAGTTGGAGGTTGCAGGGGAAGTAGATGTGAACAGCGTGTGCCTCGAAGGAGGGGAGGGGGTGGAGTAAGTGGGGTGAAGGAGCAGTCATTGGCCCATAGTAGGCTAACACCTCCGCCTCGGGTGTTGGTGGGGCGGGGATGTGGGGAGAGCGTGAATCCACCATAGGAGAGGGCAACCAGGGAGGTTGTATCATAGGGGTAAGCCAGGTTTCCGTGATGCCGAGGAAGGAGAGTTTTTTGGAGATGAAGAGGTTGTGGATAAGTGTGAGTTTGTTGCAGACCGAGCGGGCATTCCAGAGTGCGCCGGGTATTGGGACAAGGGAAGTTGGGGTGGGGGAATGGGTCGGAGGTTAAGGGGGTTACGAGGGTTGGTGATGGGTCATCGGAGTGGGATGGAGGAGAGTGAGGTGGTGTGCTGGGGTGGGCCAGAATTAGGGGAAATGTCACGGGAGAGTAGGAGGAGCAGGGAGAGGGTTAGGAGGTGGGGCAGGGGAGCTTGCGTGGTGGGCGTGTACATCTAGACATGGTGGGTTGAAAGTGGGAGAAAAGTTTGGAAGATAGGGTGAGGTGGGTAGGAAGGATGGGGGATGAGAGCAGAAATCCTTTGCTCAGTGGGGGGATGAGTGGGGATAGTAGGAAGTGGAGAAGGATGGGAGTGAAGAAGTGGGAACATGGTGGGGTGAGTAAGGGAGGAGAGGTGTCTGGGGTCAAAGGTAGCCGGGGATCTGGTGTGGTAAGGGTGAGTTTAAAATGATGGGTGGTTAGCCACATTAGAGGTGCGGCCAGGAGATGAGATGCAGTCCAGGGGAGGAGATGCAGTTCAGGGGTGAGGTGCAGTTCGGTGAAGAGGTGTTGCAGCCGAGGATGTCGCTGCCAGGACGAGTTGGCGCAGGTGAAGCAGCCGAGGATGAGATGATACAGTAGAGGATGAGGTGATGCAGCCGAGGATGAAGTGATGCAGCAGGATGAGGTGATGCAGCCAAGGATGAGGTGATGCAGCCGAGGATAAGATGATGCAGCCGAGGATGAGGTGATGCAGCTGAGGATGAGGTGATGCAGCCAAAGATGGGGTGATGCAGCCGAGGATGAGGTGAGGCAGCCGGGATGAGGTGAATGTTGAATATACATTATGATGTGAAATGGTTATATGTGCAAAATAATCATTCTATTTTGTTATAACTAACCACAGTTAGTTACTTTGCCCGGGCATCGCCAAGGTCTTCAGCTTGTTCTTTATTAAATAGATTTACCATATTTCATTGATTTGTTGAATATATGAAAAACAATAAAACAAAACAAGATCATATTAGTGTATTATAATAACATATTTTATTTGGCTTAATGTTGTATGTGTCATTCTATTTTATTTTATAAAATAGTATAATTTAGCTAAGTTTCATTTCCCAACTGCACTATCATACAAAATAAAATATTTATAAAATTGTATTTATATTGACTTGAGCTACCTATTTTCATGCTGTTCCGTATTTACAGCTGTTAAGTTCACCCAAAACTTGCTCAGTTTCTGGCCTTAAAAATAAATCTAATCAAAACACAGGTTTTAAGATGTCAGTATATATACACAGAGACAGATAGAAATTCCTGCAAGAAGTACTGTATGCTACCCCCACTGTAAGGTGCATACTTTTAATATTTCAAAATGGTATTTATTATAACATCTAGCTACAGACAAAGACATGTCTAAAATTGCAGATATTTATTATATGAAAATATTTATGAATCATTTAACTTTGGTATTGATAGTAAATCTTGCATTTTTTAATTATCGCATGATTGAAGGGGTTTTCCGCAAACACAGTTCATTTTACAGCTGATTTTAATCAATAGATGTTGCAATAATAATAATTTCCACAATTGGATGTGTTTAAAAACAAATGCTCCTGTGCTGAGATAATCTTATATATGTGTCTCTGCTATGTACAGTGTAATGATTGTGTCTGACCGGACAGGGACATGATCTGATCATACCACATCTCTTGTGCTGAGATAATCTTATATATGTGTCCCTGCTATGTACTGTGTAACGGATGTGTAAGACAACATAGGGACATGGCCTGATCATATCACATCTTCTGGGCTGAGATAATCTTATATATGTGTCCCTGTATATACAGTCAGTGGCGGACCTTGACCCCAGGGGGCCATGGTGCAGCCATGTTGAGGAGCGGGGGGGGAGCTGACGGCTGGCGGCACGGTCCGGGGGGGGGTGGATGCTGGCGGCGCGGTCCTTGTGGATTCCCTGGTGTGGTGCAGCTGGGGGGGGGGTGCTGGCGGCCGGCGGCGCAGTGCTTGTGCTTGCGTTCCCAGAAGCCGGAGGAGCAGAGGAGAGGAGGGGCGGGATCAGACAAGGAAGCAGGAAGCTTTCTGCTTCCCTTGCTTGACCCTCCTCTCCTCTGACGTCAGGTTACGGGGGTTGGCTGGGGGCCCCCCTTCAGGCTTGAAGGGGCCCCCTAGCCGGTCGGGGCCCTGGTTCAGCTGAACCAGCTGCAAAATGGTAGTTCCGCCCCTGTACACAGTGTAATAGATGTGTCTGAAAATACAGGGACATGGCCTGATCATACCACATCTCCTGGGCTGAGATAATCTTATGTATGTGTCCCTGCTATGTACTGTGTAATGGTCATGTCTGACCATACAGGCAGAGGTCCCCAACTTCAGGCCTCAAGGCCCGCCAACAGTGCAGGTTTTCAGGATTTCCTTAGTATTGCACAGGTGTTAATGTGATCATCTGCACAGGTAATGATTCCAAGCCCTGTGCAATACTAAGGAGATCCTGAAAACCTGCACTGTTGGTGGGCCTTGAGGCCTGGAGTTGGGGACCTCTGATACAGGGACATGGACTGATCATACCACATCTCCTGGGCTGAGATAATCTTATATATGTGTCCCTGCTATGCACTGTGTAATGGATGTGTCTGACCATACAGGGACATGGACTGATGATACCACATCTCCTGGGCTGAGATAATCTTATATATGTGTCCCTGCTATGTACTGTGTAATGGATGTGTCTGACCATACAGGGACATGGACTGATCAAACCACATCTCCTGTGCTGGGGAGGAAGTAAAAACGATCATGTTCTTCACTTGTTGTTGTCTCTGTTTATGTAATCAGTGGCTCTTACCACTGTATGTAACTCGGTTGGTTTCCTGAGGAAGGAGAAAGGATATAGTTCCGAAATGCGTAGAATAAAGCCACAGTTCCTGATATACCTTTACGGTCCTTTTCATCTCACGGCAGTTTGGATCATTCACATATATATCCATTGCATTTATAAGATTTCCACAATAACCATCTAGACAAAGGGGTCTCAAAAACAAAATCTTATTCAAAGTAAAGATATAGCAAATTGTATAATGAATTTTAAAAAATAACTTTTAATATAATATAACTAAAAAGATGTTAGTGTATCTAACCTCTTTGAGACACATAGTTACAAATAAATACACACATGAAAATATACCTGCAAACATAGTGAACACGCATATGTTTTCTAGTGCATCTCAATGAATTAGAATATTATCAAAAAGTTAATTTATTTCAGTAATTCAATACAAAAAGGAAAACACATATATTATATACCGTCATTACAGAGGGATCTATTTCAAGTGCTTATTTCTGTAAACGTTGAGGATTATGGTTTACAGCCAATGAAAACCTGAAGGTCATTATCTCAGAAAATTAAAATAGGGAGGATGAAGGTTAAAAACCCCACTGCCATATTCCACAAGACATCAAAGGGTGAATACAATATTGATTTATTAGTCAACATGTTTCAGGGCTTCCAGTAAAGCCCTGAAACATGTTAGTATTACATTAATTTTTGATGATATTCTAATTCATTAAGATGCACTAGTATATAGTCAACCAAAAAAGAAGGTACAAACACCAAATAACCTCCCTTACACAGTCAAAATGAGACATAGACTCACAGAAATAAACTATTTGCGTGCTGGGAAAATAACCCACAAGAATTGGTTAGACCAGCTAATTATCTATAACAAGAGCATATCAATCATTCTATACATATGAACAGTGGTCCAAAGAGGCAGTAGTTTATAATTACAGATGAGCGAACACCTGAATGTTCGAATTCGGTTTGGTGCGCCGAATGCTGGGTGTTCACCAAATTGTTCGACAAACAGTTCACCAAACCCTCTGAGCCCCATGGAAATCAAGGGTAGGGAACATGAAACACAAAGAAAACTCCTGCAAAGTTGTTTAACAGCTGCCAAACACGCACACACATAGATCATCTTACCAATCTACCACTGCTTGCTTGCTTGCTTCCAGGTCCACAATCCCTCTCACTTACTTCTGGTCCCACCCATGAAGTTTCATGCATTTTTACTTTACTGACAGGCAACAGGCAATCACAGACATTCATGCTCTGTGAGAGCATCTGTGATTGGCTGTTGCAATCGGACTGCATTTCCACAACATGGAAACATACCTCAAGGGCCGCCAACAGTTCATATTTTCAGAATTTTCCTAGTATTGCACAGGGGTTGGAATCATCACCAGTGCAGGTGACTCAATTATCACCTGTGCAATGCTAAAGAAATTTTGAAAACATGACCTGTTGGCGGCCCTTGAGGCCTGAAGTTCCCTACCCGTGTCATACACATTAGTGTATGGCAACCATCGTGGCGTCATAGTGTGTCAAAAAAATAATGGAAAAAAATTATGTAGGGCTTTGACCCATTTTTATTTGCCAGCCAAGGTAAAACTAGACAGCTGAGGGCTGGTATTCTCATCAAGGTGTGGACCCATTGTTATTAGGCACCCTCCATGCTATAGAATAGCAGCCTGCAGGTGCCCCAGAAATTGGAACATTTATAAGAAGTGACAATTCCTAGTGCTTTACATGTGCTTTACATGCCTCTTTCAGTTGATGTGTATCAGTGGCAAACTAGGTAATAGGGGGATAATGTCAGCTTTGTATTGCCAGCTGGCATTAAGCCCAATATTCATAATGTCGGGAGAATGTTGGACCCAGCCATTAAGAATTTCAAGTAAAATAGGCATAACACAGAGCAAAAACATTTTATTAGAAATAAAAACACAAACAAGTATCTGTACTTCCTCTTTATTACTCCTTCATACCCATAAATGATCCTCTGCGATGTCTTCTTGATTGCAGGCTGCAAGAACACAGCATCCTCTCACCACAACCTACAAACATTGAATAAATGAGCTGCCAGCTCCAGTTCAGTAAACAGTGACTCCTGAGGTCACCTAAGGACAGTTTAGGTAACCATTTTACCTGCTATGCTTAGCAGCCACCACAGTCACCTGAACAGTGACCTCAGGAGTCCCCGCTTACTGGACCGAAGTTGGTGGCTCATTCATTCAATGTTTAAAGGCTGTGGTGACAGGATACTGTGTTCTTCACCGCAGCCTTCAATCAAGAAGATATTGCAGAGGTTCAAGGATGGGTTTGAAGGAGTAATAAAGATCAAGTCCAGATACTTGTTTGTGTTTATATTTCTAATAAAATGTTTACTCTCTGTGTTGTGTCTTCTTTACTATTTACAAAGGTAGAAGACCCTGCATACACAAATGTGCACACTGAAATAATGTAAAAAAAAATGACAACTTACATATATACTAAGAACAGAAATCAATTAAAAGCAGTTAAAACAATGTGGGTTCAGTCCCACATTGTTTTAACTGCTTTTAGTTGGTGTTTTTGTGTTCTTAGCATATCTACTATATAATTGCCGAAGGCATTTTTGTGTCGGACCCCGAAAACGCCGTGGCTATGTCACGCTGTGACGTCACCATGCGCGAGCAATGGCCGCGAAGCGGCCATTGCGAGTCGCTGTCCGAAAATAGAACCAGAGGCCCGGCTACAAAGTTAGCGATTTACCGCTGAGGTAGCGCGAGCAATGGCCGCGAGGCCATTGCGAGTCGCTACCTCAGCTGCCGCATCTGCCGCAACTCCCCCTATACTTTCAATGGGGATCTATTGCGAGTCGCTGTGTAGCGCGAGCAATGGCCGCGAGGCCATTGCGAGTCGCTACACTTGCGGCGCGGTTGCGGTAATCCCCATAGAAAGTATAGGGGGACTTGCGGCAGGTGCGGCAAGTGCGGTTTTGCAGGTGCGGCAAGTGCGGTTTTGAACTTGCAGCAGGTTTGCCCGCGAAAATTCCGTGGCAGACTCTGCTGTTGCTGGGTAGCAACCCATTTTGCCTACCAATCACCATACTCTCCTTTGTCTACCAATCACTATGCTCCCACCTGCCGCAATTTTATAGTGTTTAGTTTAACTTTTCCTCACAAATCATTCCTGCCTTGGTGATCCTGTGGGACGGACGTCGGAAAACCAGTGCTGGAACCTCATCCCTACAAGACATCTTTTTGGGCCAATATAATCGATTAGTAATTATTATTAATTATTAATATTATTATTAGTGTTAATATTAATTATTATTATTAATCGATTATGGCTTGGTGATCCTGTGGGACGGACGTCGGAAGACCAGTGCTGGAACCTCATCCCTTCAAGATCAGCTAAGATATCTTTTTGACTCAATATAATTGATTATTCATTATGATTATTTATTAATATTATTATTATTAGTGTTTATATTAATTATTATTATTAATATATTATTAATATTATTATATATTGATATATTCATAATTATATATCTTTTTGGCTCAATAGAATTGATTATTCATTATGATTATTTATTAATATTATTATTATTAGTGTTTATATTAATTATTATTATTAATATATTATTAATATTATTATATATTGATATATTCATAATTATATATCTTTTTGGCTCAATAGAATTGATTATTCATTATGATTATTTATTAATATTATTAGTATTATTGTTAATATTATTATTATTAATCCATTATTAATATTATTATTATATTGATATATTCATTATTATATATATATATATATATTGATATAGATATATATAATATATATATATATATATATATATATATACATTCTATATATATATATATTATATAGATTAATATATATATATATATATATATATATATATATATATGTCATATTATATATAATGTATATGATTAGTATATATATATTTATGTTTTGTATATTAATCTATATATATCAGCTAAGATATCTTTTTGGCCCAATATAATGGATTATTTATTGATATATTCATTATTATATATATATTGATATAGATATAATATATATAATATATATATACATTATATAGATTAATATATATATATATATGTATATGTATATTAATCTATATATATATATATATATATTATTTTTTTTTTTTTTTTTTTTATTTTTTTTTTTACTATTTTGATTATTATTAAATTGATTTCTTATTTGTTATTTTATTTGTATGAAGATTAATTTATTTTATTAAAAAACCGCATCTGCGGCGTGGTTGCAGTAATTCCCATAGAAAGTATAGGGGACTTGCGGCAGGTGCGGCAAAACCGCACTTGCCGCAAGTCCCCCTATACTTTCTATGGGGATTACCGCAACCGCACCGCTACTTGCACTTGCGGAGCGGTTGCGGTAATCCTTATGGGGATTAACGCAACCGCGCCGCAAGTGCTCGCAGTCAGCCAGCGAGTCGCAATGCGGCGCGGTTGCGGTAATCCTTATGGAAGCGGCCATTGCGAGTCGCTGGCCGAAAATAGAACCAGAGGCTCGGCCACAAAGCTAGCGATTTCCCGCTGAGGCAAGCGACTCGCTCTGACTCGCAATGGCCGCTTCGCGGCCAATGCTTCGCGCTGCTAAGGCGACTCGCCATGCCCGCTGCCTGGGCATAGCGAGTCGCCTTAGAACTGTGTATCCACATGTCGACACTGACTCGCAGCGAGTGTGGACTCAGAAAAAAAACATTCGTGATTATATAATAGATTGTATATTAATCTCTCTCTATATATATATATAATATATACATGTCATATTATATATGTATATGATTAGTATATATATATATATATATTGTATATTAATCTATATATATATATATATATATATATAATATATATAAATATATCTATAACACATTGTAATAAATTGTAATATATAATATACATAATTTATTTAAGTTAGTAATATAACTGTTACACTTGCGGCGCGGTTGCGGCGCAGTTGCGTTAATCGCCATAGTAACTTTGGAGGCACTTGCGGCAGGTGCAGCAAGTGCGGTTTTGCACTTGCGGCAAGTGCGGCTGCGAAACAAAACGTAGCTTTTTGCCTACCAATCACTATACCCCCCCCCCCTGCCCCCATTTTAGTGATTAATAATATGTTGAATCCGCCATTTTATAGTGTTTCCTTTAACTTTTCCTCACAAATTATTCCTGCCTTGGTGATCCTGTGGGACGGACGTCGGAAAACCAGTGCTGGAACCTCAGACCTACAATATCAGCTAAAGATATCTTTTTGGGCCAATATAATTGATTATTTATTGATATATTCATAATTATATATATATATCTACTATATAATTGCCGTAGGCATTTTTGTGTCGGACCCCGAAAACGCCGTGGCTATGTCACGCTGTGACGTCACCACGCGCGAGCAATGGCTGCGAAGCGGCCATTGCGAGTCGCTGGGCGAAAATAGAACCAGAGGCCCGTCTACAAAGTTAGCGATTTACCGCTGAGGTAGCGCGAGCAATGGCCGCGAGGCCATTGCGAGTCGCTACCTCAGCTGCCGCAACTCCCCCTATACTTTCAATGGGGATCTATTGCGAGTCACTGGGTAGTGCAAGCATTGCGAGTCACTATCACAGATCATCATCATCATCATCATCATCATCATCATCATCATCATCATCATCCTACTACTACTACTACTACTACTATTACTACTACTACTACTACTACTACTACTACTACTAGCCGCACAGACCCCCCCCCCCTCAATGGCCGCACAGACCCCCCCCCCTCAATGGCGCACAGACCCCCCCCCCTCAATGGCCGCACAGATCCCCCCCCCCCCCCCAATGGCCGCACAGACCCCCCCCCCTCAATGGCCGCACAGACCCCCCCCAATGGCCGCACAGACCCCCCCCAATGGCCGCACAGACCCCCCCCCAATGGCCGCACAGACCCCCCCCCAATGGCCGCACAACCATCACAGACCCCCCCCCAATGGCCGCACAGCCCCCCCCCCAATGGCCGCACAGACCCCACCCCCCCTCAATGGCCGCACAGACCCCCCACTCCCCCCTCAATGGCCGCACAGCCCCCCCCCGTCAATGTCCCAAAGTCAGCTGTGACTGCCTGGCCCTTGGACACTGGCTGCCATGCACACATCAGTGGTAGGCTCCCATCACTTACCACTGAGGACGGATCACTTCCAGCACCTCTTCACATGGCAGTGCTCTGAACTTCTGAATCAGTCCTCTCCTCACTCAGACACCTGGCAGGTTCCAGCCTACTCACTCCCAGCTGCAACCCAGTGAGTCAATCAGCACATCTTCACTCAACACAGACCTGACATGTGATTAACCCCCTGTGCACCATTCAGGTTTAGCCCAGCAAAGCACTCCAAAAAGTATTGAACACACCCCAATAAGTATTAAACGCGCCCCAAAAAGTATTGAACGCACCCAATAAGTATTGAACACACCCCAATAAGTATTGAACGCGTCACAATAAGTATTGAACGCGCCCCAAAAAGTATTGAACACACCCCAATAAGTATTGAACGCGCCCCAAAAAGTATTGAACGCGCCCCAAAAAGTATTGAACACACCCAATAAGTATTGAACGCCCCCAAAAAGTATTGAACACGCCCCAAAAAGCATTGAACGCGCCCCAAAAAGCATTGAACGCGCCCCAATAAGTATTGAACGCACCCCAAAAAGCATTGAACGCGCCCCAATAAGTATTGGACCCCCCCAAAAAGTATTGGACCCCCCAAAAAAAGTATTGGACTCCCCCAAAAAGTAGCTATCTACTATATAATTGCCGTAGGCATTTTTGTGTCGGACCCCGAAAACGCCGTGGTTATGTCACGCTGTGACGTCACCATGCGCGAGCAATGGCCGCGAAGCGGCCATTGCGAGTCGCTGGCCGAAAATAGAACCAGAGGCCCGGCTACAAAGTTAGCGATTTACCGCTGAGGTAGCGCGAGCAATGGCCGCGAGGCCATTGCGAGTCGCTACCTCAGCTGCCGCATCTGCCGCAACTCCCCCTATACTTTCAATGGGGATCTATTGCGAGTCGCTGTGTAGCGCGAGCAATGGCCGCGAGGCCATTGCGAGTCGCTACACTTGCGGCGCGGTTGCGGTAATCCCCATAGAAAGTATAGGGGGACTTGCGGCAGGTGCGGCAGCGAGTTGCTGGCTGAGTGCGAGCACTTGCGGCGCGGTTGCGGTAATCCCCATAAGGATTACCGCAACCGCGCCGCATTGCGAGTCGCTGGCTGAGTGCGAGCACTTGCGGCGCGGTTGCGGTAATCCCCTTAGAAAGTATAGGGGGACTTGCGGCAGGTGCGGCAAGTGCGGTTTTGCCGCACCTGCCGCAAGTCCCCCTATACTTTCTATGGGGATTACCGCAACCGCGCCGCAGATGCGGTTTTTAAATAAAATAAAATAATTTTAATACAAATAAATTTTCATAAAATAACAAATAATAAATACATTTAATAATAATAAAAATAGTAAAAAAACAAAACAAAATAAATAATAAAATAAAAAATTCCTATCTACTATATTGGATTATTATTTGAAAATCTAAAAAAAAAAAAAAATATTCTAGACACCCGATGCATTTGCATCGGGCTCACAGCTAGTATGTAATAAAGTTGTAATTTTTTAATATTATTTCACTGTGCGCATTTGTATATACAGGGTCTTTTTCTCTCTTGATTGATGCTCTTGACCTTACATTATGTGGCACACCCTCTTTTGACTTTTTGCTGTGCATTCCCTCCTTCTATGTAAATATTCTTTACTATTTACTTGAAATTTGTAATGGCCAGGTCTAACATTGTCCCTACATTAAGAATTTCGGGATTAGTGCTAGCTGGCAATACAAAGCTGCTATTAACCCCCTCATTACCCAGTTTGCTACTTGGCAACTGGAAAATGCCAAAAAAGCACCAGAAATTGTAACTTCTTATGAATGCGCCAATTTCTGGGGCAGCTGCAGCATGCCATTCTATAGCAAGGGTGGGCCCAATAACGAGGGGTCCACACCCTGCTGAGAATATTAGCCCTAAGATGCCTACTTTAACTTTGGTTGTCAATTAAAAATAGGGTGGAGTCCAACACTTTTTTTTCCAATTTTTTTTTTTTTATGTCACATAGCCGACATCACAAAGCAGGGCCCCACCATATTCTTTGATGCTATTTAGGAAGCAGATTTTGAGAATATGCATATCTATCCTGAAGCCAGCAAAGTCTATTGGAGTTCTCAGGAGCTGTGCCAACATGTTTCTTTTTTTATTGCAGATTTGCTGCAGATTTGGGGGCAGCAAAAGAAATCTGAACCACTTGGGCAAGTAAACAAAAAGCAACATGGGCACAGCACTTTTGACTTGTCCTACATTTTGCTGGCCTCTAGATAGACATGCAGATTTTGATGCAGATTCTCAATCTGCCTAAAAAAAAATCAAACAAAACACTATGGGAACAGGGCCTAAGAGAGTCCAGGGAGAGCCACAGTTGTAGTGAAAGGGCTCAAGGATTCCTCTTGCACCCTGGCTACTTACACAGAGACCTCAAGGGAAGGGGTGGCAAACTACAGTCATCATGATCTAATAACAGTGCTAATTTCATCACCTGCAGAGGTGATGGATGATTCCATCACCTTGTGCAATGCTAGGGAATTCCTGAAAACATGCACTGTTTGCAGCCCTTGACAACTGCACTTTGCCAGCCCTGTTCTACTGGAGTGGGTGTAGTGTCTTGCAGTTCCATACCTCACACCTTCAGGCCAGAGGCCTGCAGCTTGTTCACCAGTATCTGTAGCACCTGTTTCCAGAAACAGTGCAGTACACAAGAACTGAACTCAAAAATGTTTATGATAGTTCCCTTCGTCAAAGTTAGGGTCTGGGGGCACCACTATCACATATAGGTAGGATCTATCCCACTATGCAAAAAAACATATAGCAATTGAAGAAAAAGAACATAGCAACAGGGATGATCACTATAATCAATCTTTATTTATATAAAAAACTGAGTTTTTTATATGATAGTTCCCTGCCGCCAGATGGTCTTGAGGATTTGCAGGGGATACTCCTCTTGGTGCATTCTCTGCAACCACCTGCCCCACAGCACACTCCATCTTTGCATAGCTAGAGAGGATGATCTAGGAACTAGAGGATGACCACCCCCTCTATGACAGACAGGCCCAGGACCATCTTTAAGAACATCTACATGTCCTGTGGGTTTGGGTGCATCTGGCTGGCCAACCGTGAGACACTTTAACTTCACCTGACACCAACTTCTCTCTAGGTCAGTCACCTTCTGCCATTTCTCAAATTGGGCTGCGGTGCAACTTCATAAATGTGAACTCAACCCCCACAAAGGTCAAGGAAGTCATTAGTCTTAGGCCCATGCAGCAAGGCCTTGGTGATGGTATCAGCATGTTGAATCTTCTCAACATATGATATAGCAGAACAGTGTGGTTAATGCCTTTTTAAATAGGTGCTTGGAGGGAGTAGGGGTCCCCACAAGGCATTGCCCCAGTTGACTGCCTCCAGAGGCAGTGAGGATGAGCTACAAAGTTGGAAAATATTGCCTTCTTGCTGCTCCTCTTTCTTGGCTTCCCATAAAGGTCCTGGTACTGGTCCTAGTGGTCTTGGGAAATGGGATCCAGTAGCTAAGACTGTGACACTGGCTGCAGCTGGAATGTAGCCAGAAATACTGCCAGAGTATCTTAGTCTAACAAGTGATGCTCCTGGTCCTGAATGCTGTAGGGTTAAAGTCACCTGACTGCTGGGACTCACCCTTCAGGTCCGCGGTTTGCATCAGAACCCAGAACTGGATCCGCACCTTATTACATATGATACCCAAAATTGGGAAGTGCGGTGGAGCTCCAGGTGACATAGGTCTAATTCTCCATCTCCTCTCCATGATGCCACTCTGGGTCTGGTTCTGCCGACCTACTTTCTACCCTCAGGGTAGTTAGTAGATTATATTATCCTCTGAGTCGAAGTTATCCATGCCTTTCAGTGGATCCATGAAGAAATGACTGCAATGCAGAATGGAGACAGCGTACTTTCATGCCACTGGGAAAGCAGACAGAGGTAAGATGGGAGGAGACACTGTTAAAGTTGCGCAGATTTGTGAATATTTATATGCTTATGTTTATAAGGGATCCAGCTCTTTCATTGAGTGCCATAATTTAGGCCCGAGCAAACAGTACTGGAGTTGAATGTTTGCACACTATTGTTACATAATGACTAGATGCTAATTAAAACCTGTATGTCAGGCCACAATGTATCTAAACTGGGTTGATGATACTTAGTTTCAGTAATTATTGAAGCGTGATATCTTTGTAGTAAACATATTGATGAAGATAAATATGTTTATTCAGGTCACTATTCAATACCAATTCATCTGGAAGACTGAATAAGGCTACTAGGCACTGGGCACTGCAAGAATGCCAAGAGGACAACTGGAATATGCATTATACATGAAATGTGAGCCCCAATGAGGATGGTGTTGCAAACGCATGTAAAGCGCTATGGAATTAATAGCGCTATATAGATGAACATTCAGAAAAAAATATTCTGGCACACTATATAAGTATTACATAAGTAATATCGTAAGGAATCGATGGAGTCTCAATAGGTTCACAAAATTTATTGTTGCCTTTGTTCACAGGAAAAGAGAATTCAAATTTTCAACGTTTCGGCTGATATAGCCTTGTTCACGAGATTCTTTCATTATTGTTCGTAAAATAAAGCAAACAAAGAGTAGTCAAAATTAAGTACAAATACATCAAAAAGTACTCATATGATTGTGTTACATATTGTTACACCATTGCGTTGTATGAAAAAAGACATATATGTTCAACACATGAAATTTATATTAAATATCAAACTACCGTATATACTCGCGTATAAGCCGAGTTTTTCAGCCCAAAAATTGGGCTGAAAAGTACCCCCCTCGGCTTATACGCGAGTCAGTGCTGTATACCGATGTATACATCGGTACATACCGATGTATACATCGGTATACAGCAGCCCCCGTAATCCAGGGCCCCCCCAGCCTCTCTCCGGTCACCTGGAAAGGAAACTATACTTATCAGTGTCCGCTGTCCGCGCCCGCTCGCATCTGCCGACATCGCGATCCTCCATCTTCATGCGGCGTCTTCCTGTTTCTGTGCTCGTCGCAGCAATGACATCATTCCTTGCGACGCGCACAGGAAACAGGAAGACGCCGCATGAAGATGGAGGAGCGCGATGTCGGCAGATGCGAGCGGGCGCGGACAGCGGACACTGATAAGTATAGTTTCCTTTCCAGGTGACCGGAGAGAGGCTGGGGGGGCCCTGGATTACGGGGGCTGCTGTATACTACCGCGGGGGCTGCAATATACTACCACTGGGGCTGTATACACTGCTGGGGCTGCCTGTATACTGCTGGGGCTGCCTGTATACTGCTGGGGCTTCCTGTATACTGCTGGGGCTGCCTGTATACTGCTGGGGCTTCCTGTATACTGCTGGGGCTGCCTGTATACTGCTGGGGCTGCCTGTATACTGCTGGGGCTGCCTGTATACTGCTGGGGCTGCCTGTATACTGCTGGGGCTGCCTGTATACTGCTGGGGCTGCCTGTATACTGCTGGGGCTTCCTGTATACTGCTGGGGCTGCCTGTATACTGCTGGGGCTTCCTGTATACTGCTGGGGCTGCCTGTATACTGCTGGGGCTGCCTGTATACTGCTGGGGCTGCCTGTATACTGCTGGGGCTTCCTGTATACTGCTGGGGCTGCCTGTATACTGCTGGGGCTGCCTGTATACTGCTGGGGCTGCCTGTATACTGCTGGGGCTGCCTGTATACTGCTGGGGCTGCTTGTATACTGCTGGGGCTTCCTGTATACTGCTGGGGCTTCCTGTATACTGCTGGGGCTTCCTGTATACTGCTGGGGCTGCCTGTATACTGCTGGGGCTGCCTGTATACTGCTGGGGCTGCCTGTATACTGCTGGGGCTTCCTGTATACTGCTGGCGCTGCCTGTATACTGCTGGGGCTGCCTGTATACTGCTGGGGCTGCCTGTATACTGCTGGGGCTTCCTGTATACTGCTGGGGCTGCCTGTATACTGCTGGGGCTACTATATACTACCACTGGGGCTGCTGGGGCTCCTATGTACTACCACTGGGGCTGCTGGGGCTCCCATGTACTACCACTGGGGCTGCTGGGGCTCCTATGTACTACCACTGGGGTGGCCTGTATACCACACTGCTGGGGGCTATATACCTGTGCTGAGGTCCACCCTCGGCTTATACACGAGTCAATAGGTTTTTCCAGATTTTTGGGGCAAAAGTAGGGGGGTCGGCTTATACACGGGTCGGCTTATACACGAGTATATACGGTAAATGATAATAGTTATCGTTTGTCTCAACCATTATCCAATATTGTTTTCATATTTCTATATAAAAAAGAAAAATAATTACCTCTAAGGGTCAAATGCACTATTTAAAGACAAAGGAGCAAATTTTTTCAGATTCCCTCTAGTGGTCATGAAAGGCTATAAAGAAAGGTAAGGAATAAATCCATATAAGAGAATACATAGATTCGCCTGATAGGTGTATATTAGTGTGTCTGCGGGCTTGTTATAGTATAACCACAATGAGTGAAAAGATAAGTGAAATACTGCATGCAGTGAAACCTGCCAGCTATAATCAGTTACACCATAGGCACTTTCAGCCTATGTAGTGTTGTTATGGATTTAACCATACTGTGAGATCACTATAATGGCGGTACTTACTTAATACACCTGTGTGGCTGGGAAGCGGTCCAAGTTGGGACTTTAAAAGGTTGAGCCATAGGCCACTAGAACCTAAAGTATATATATGGTCAAAAAGAATGCTAGAAAGCGGTGGAATTAGCGACCCCAGGTGAACAAATTAGTTTACCTTGTGGTGAATTGTGAGATGCGTAGGACCCCATGCAGTGCTGAGCGGTGGGCACCGCCATCTTAATAACATGTGACTGGGGAACGTATGACGTAATCGCGTGCGCGCATGCACAGTGATACAGAGGCGGGCGTCCGGACAGCGCTGGAAAATCCGGATCTCTGGCGAGGCTGTGAATGATGTCAGGGTCCTGAACAGAACCAGGAAGCCAGCAGGGCAAATGTGCAGTTTCAGGGAGTGCGAATCAAGCTTCAGGAATCTAAAAATAGAAGATAATAATACTTGTTAACATTCAAAATTTCACATCTTGGAACATATGA
Organism: Allobates femoralis; assembly: GCA_033576535.1. Taxonomy (NCBI): domain Eukaryota; kingdom Metazoa; phylum Chordata; class Amphibia; order Anura; family Aromobatidae; genus Allobates; species Allobates femoralis. The sequence continues at coordinate 635,980,054 of JARQOC010000003.1, forward strand.
AAAGTATGATATCGCAGAATAATGTGCAAAGATCATATAATGGAAATAAGGGTATATCAACCAGATCCCCCTGAAAGAGAAAACATGCAAATATATGTGTATACATCCTTATATATGAGATGCTATAGAAATGAATACACATTATTAGTAGTAGTATTATGATTATTATGACATTAAATAGTGTTTGCACATTTTTAAAAAGCAATAGCCATACTATGGGGTTTCAGCAGTGTGAACAGACTTATACATGGATGTGAAGCATATAATGGCCATATGCTATTTTTATATGAATTGCTTTAAAATATGTCTAGAACAGATGGCCTTGAATGCTGGTGAACCTCTAAAATAATAAAGGTTTGCTCTACAAAAAAAAAAATAATTAAAATCACAAAAAATTCCTTTAAAAATATAAAGCTCTCTTAAACTGATGTATTAAGTGTGATGACATGGACTCTTTCCATGCATAGCATGGGTTAAGTTTCTTAACATTTAGCCAGACATGAGGTTATTTTGTTTAGTTACTTGTGATAAGCTACTCATTGTTTGTACAAGACTTGGAGAAGCCTGCTAGTGTTTAAACTTTGTAATGTAATTATCTCACCCCCCCCTCCCCGGGTATTCAGTTGGGATGAGCCCTGGTCCATGTTGTCTTTCTAAAGGTGGCTGGGCCAGCAGACGAGAGCACCCACTGATCCCCGTGTCTCCACATTAAGGACATTGTAAACTTCCCGGACACATCTGGTACGGTTTCCAAAATTCAGATCCTCCAGGTGTCAAAACACCTGCCAACTCCAGGAAGCTTAAAAGAATTCCTAGGAATTCTACAGTTTAACACAAGCCTATAGATCCGATGGCTGGTGACACTCCTTATCGTAGGTTAGGTGTAGTCCCCAGCCATTGAGCATTTTGACCCCAAATAAACAGGTAAAGTTTTAGAGCCATTTAAAATGCAGAACATTTTCCCGAACAAATCTGTATTCGCCAACTTTTGGGGAAAGTGTTCGAATTTGTGACACCGAACCGAATCAGTTTTGTCCGTGCCAAATTTGAGGTTGGCGAACATATTTGAGCAAAGTTTGCTCATTTCTAATTACAATGCTCTAATTCCTAAAAATGTGGCATATCATATAAATGTTGTCACCAGATTCCCCGTGGGGATTCGCCTCTGCGTTCATCTCAGAATTCACGTTTGATCAGTCCTGAGTTACAGAAAGACACGCTTTCCCTATAAGAGGAAATTACTGCCACTCTCCACATAACTGACACCTTACAAGGGCCCTAACAAGGGCAGTCAACAGTTCAGCCTACCTTCAACTGACCCTTGCAAGCGCCCAGGTCTCTCTCAATGTATCTCAGGGGAAAAAATAACACCCTATGCTTGTCTGGGCTAAAGCAAAATAATTTTTAAACTAGCCTCATGCTAGTGGGCCAATATAGTTAGTACAAGGGCCCCCTATAGCTAAGACCCTACAGCGGGCCCTTGCTGTATATGAGTCCACTAGCATGGACTACATCTCAGTTTGACTGTCTAAGGGAGGTCATTTGGTCTTTGTGCCTCCTTTTTCCGCTGACTATCTACTCTATAATTGCCGTAGGCAAAATCGTGTCGGACCCCGAAAAACGCCGTGGCTATGTCACTATGTGACGTCACCACGCGCGAGCAATGGCCGCGAAGCGGCTATTGCGAGTCGCTGGCCGAAAATAGAACCAGAGGCCCGGCCACAAAGTTAGCGATTTACCGCTGAGGTAGCGCGAGCAATGGCCACGAGGCCATTGTGAGTCGCTACCTCAGTCGCCGCACCTGCCGCAACTCCCCCTATACTTTGAATGGGGATCTATTGCGACTCGCTGTGTAGCAAAGACTTAAATGTCTGGCCTTTAACTACTACTACTACTACTACTACTACTACTACTACTACTACTACTCGCACAGACCCCCCCCCCCTCAATGGCCGCACAACCCCCCCCCCCTCAATGGCCGCACAGACCCCCCCCCTCAATGGCCAGCCCACCCCCCCTCATGGCCGCACAGCCCCCCCCCCCTCAATGGCCGCACAGACCCCCCCCCCCTCAATGGCCGCACAGACCCCCCCCCCCTCAATGGCCGCACAGACCCCCCCCCCCCTCAATGGCCGCACAGACCCCCCCCCCTCAATGGCCGCACGGACCCCCCCCCTCAATGGCCGCACGGACCCCCCCCCCTCAATGGCCGCACGGACCCCCCCCCCTCAACCCCCCCTAATGGCCGCACACCCCCCCCCCGGCGCACGACCCCCCCCCCCTCAATGGCCGCACAGACCCCCCCCCCTCCCCCCTCAATGGCCGCACAGCCCCCCCCCCCCAATGTCCCAAAGTCAGCTGTGACCGCCTGGCCCTTGGACACTGGCTGCCATGCACACATCAGCTGGTAGGCTCCCATCACTTACCCACTGAGGACGGATCACTTCCAGCACCTCTTCACATGGCAGTGCTCTGAACTTCTGAATCGTCCTCTCCTCACTCAGACACCTGGCAGGTTCCTATCCAGCCTACTCACTCCCAGCTGCAACCCAGTGAGTCAATCAGCACATCTTCACTCACACACAGACCTGACATGTGATTAACCCCCTGTGCACCATTCAGGTTTAGCCCAGCAAAGCACTCATCCCCACAGGTTCAGCCGCTCATTAGGCTCATGAATGTATCGGATCTTCAGCACTCACACTCAGCTGTTTTACTCAGCGAGTCGCTGGCCGAAAATAGAACCAGAGGCTCGGCCACAAACTTAGCGATTTACCGCTGAGGTAGCGCGAGCAATGGCCGCGAGGCCATTGCGAGTTGCTACCTCAGCCGCCGCACCTGCCGCAAGTACCCCTATACTTTCTATGGGGATTACCGCAACCGCGCCGCAAGTGTAACGGTTGCGGCGCGGTTGCGGTAATCCCCATAGAAAGTATAGGGGGACTTGCGGCAGGTGCAGCAAGTGCGGTTTTTTAACTTTAATAATAATAAAAATACTGAAAAAAAAAAATAAATAAATAATATAAATAATACACAATAAAATAAAACATAATAATAAAAAACAACAAAAAAATCTACTCTATAATTGCCGTAGGCATTTTCGTGTCGGCCCCCGAAAACGCCGTGGCTATGTCACACTGTGACGTCACCACGCGCGAGCAATGGCCGCGAAGCGGCCATTGCGAGTCGCTGTCCGAAAATAGAACCAGAGGCTCGGCTACAAAGTTAGCGATTTACCGCTCAGGCAGCGACTCGCAATGGTCGCGGCCATTGCGAGTCGCTGCGTGAGCGGTAAATCGCTAACTTTGTGGCCGAGCCTCTGGTTCTATTTTCGGCCAGCACTCAGCCCCAATAAGTATTGAACACCCCCCAAAAAGTATTGAACACACCCCAATAAGTATTGAACGCGTCACAATAAGTATTGAACGCGCCCCAAAAAGTATTGAACGCGTCCCAATAAGTATTGAACACACCCCAATAATTATTGAACGCGCCCCAAAAAGTATTGAACGCGTCCCAATAAGTATTGAACACACCCCAATAAGTATTGAACGCGCCCCAAAAAGTATTGAACGCACCCCAATAAGTATTGAACGCGCCCCAAAAAGTATTGAATGCGCCACAAAAAGTATTGAACGCGTCCCAATAAGTATTGAACACACCCCAATAAGTATTGAACGCGCCCCAAAAAGTATTGAACGCACCCCAATAAGTATTGAACACACCCCAATAAGTATTGAACGCGCCCCAAAAAGTATTGAACGCACCCCAATAAGTATTGAACGCGCCCCAAAAAGTATTGAACGCGCCCCAAAAAGTATTGAACATACCCCAATAAGTATTGAACGCCCCCCAAAAACTATTGAACACGCCCCAAAAAGCATTGAACGCGCCCCAAAAAGCATTGAACGCGCCCCAATAAGTATTGAACGCGCCCCAAAAAGCATTGAACGCGCCCCAATAAGTATTGGACCCCCCCCAAAAAGTATTGGACCCCCCAAAAAAAGTATTGGACTCCCCCAAAAAGTAGCTATAACTACTATAATCAAATTAATGCACGTTCTAGAATCCCGATGCATTTGCATCGGGCTCACAGCTAGTATAAATATATATGTATTCACTATTAGTTTATGGGTGTATTCCTAATGTGTGTATTTTTTTGTACCTGTCTTAGAGAAGTGAGACACACTAACCCTCTTTTTAGTTTAAAAGTTATTTTTTAATATTCAATACAGAATTTGCTTTATCTTTTGTTTTGCATCCTCCCCTGCCCAGGAACTTTGGTATGATCAGACCGTGTCTCAGTAGGGTCAGACATGGCCATTACACAGTATATAGCAGGGGCACATATATAAGGTTATCTCAGCATAGGAACATTTTTCTAAACACATCCAATTGTGGAAATTATTATTTCAAGATTTATTTATTAAAATTAACTTTAAAATTAACTTTGCTCCTGGAAAAATCTCTTAAAATCAGGGAATTATTCTGAAAAAAAAAATCCAAAGTACAGTATAACATTGCAATTCTCTTTTCTGTCTGAATAATATTGGTAATTAATCCATTAATGCTGTACATTTGACATCTACCTATGGACATCCATTGTCATATCAACTGGTAGGGCAGTTTCACACGTCTGAGCTTTACGATCTGTGCCACACAATGATTTCCGGACCATTCACAAATCTACTGATCAGAACTAAACCACATACAGTACATGCCTAATTCTGGTCTGTATTACCAGTATACATTCAGAAATCTCAGTGTGTAAACAACCCATGAAACTTGAACCATGTGAAACTGACTTTAGGATTAGGAACTGCTTTTTTTAGTACTACACCTTAACAAAAGCATAAACAGAAGTACAGAGAAATGAATACAAAATCTATTAACCTTAGAACACGCAACCATAGAAGTCTACACTTTCATATACCTGGTGTCTTTTAGGCCTGTGTGCAAATAACATAAAGTAACTCAAATAGAAATACTTTTCAAAGTTTATTTGAGATGTGAATATTTCAAAACATTATAATTATGTGTATAAAACAAAAAAAGTGATTACTCTGGCTTAACAAGCCCAATATATGCATTCTATATAGTTATAAATATATATGTATATACCGTATATACTCGCGTATAAGCCGAGTTTTTCAGCCCAAAAATTGGGCTGAAAAGTACCCCCCTCGGCTTATACGCGAGTCAGTGCTGTATACCGATGTATACATCGGTACATACCGGTGTATACATCGGTATACAGCAGCCCCCGTAATCCAGGGCCCCCCCAGCCTCTCTCCGGTCACCTGGAAAGGAAACTATACTTATCAGTGTCCGCTGTCCGCGCCCGCTCGCATCTGCCGACATCGCGATCCTCCATCTTCATGCGGCGTCTTCCTGTTTCTGTGCTCGTCGCAGCAATGACGTCATTCCTTGCGACGCGCACAGGAAACAGGAAGACGCCGCATGAAGATGGAGGATCGCGATGTCGGCAGATGCGAGCGGGCGCGGACAGCGGACACTGATAAGTATAGTTTCCTTTCCAGGTGACCGGAGAGAGGCTGGGGGGGCCCTGGATTACGGGGGCTGCTGTATACTACCGCGGGGGCTGCAATATACTACCACTGGGGCTGTATACACTGCTGGGGCTGCCTGTATACTGCTGGGCTGCCTGTATACTGCTGGGGCTGCCTGTATACTGCTGGGGCTGCCTGTATACTGCTGGGGCTGCCTGTATACTGCTGGGGCTTCCTGTATACTGCTGGGGCTTCCTGTATACTGCTGGGGCTGCCTGTATACTGCTGGGGCTTCCTGTATACTGCTGGGGCTGCCTGTATACTGCTGGGGCTGCCTGTATACTGCTGGGGCTGCCTGTATACTGCTGGGGCTGCCTGTATACTGCTGGGGCTTCCTGTATACTGCTGGGGCTGCCTGTATACTGCTGGGGCTCCTATATACTACCACTGGGGCTGCTGGGGCTCCTATATACTACCACTGGGGCTGCTGGGGCTCCTATGTACTACCACTGGGGGGGCCTGTATACCACACTGCTGGGGGCTATATACCTGTGCTGAGGTCCACCCTCGGCTTATACACGAGTCAATAGGTTTTTCCAGATTTTTGGGGCAAAAGTAGGGGGGTCGGCTTATACACGGGTCGGCTTATACACGAGTATATACGATATATATATATATATATATATATATATATATATATATATATATATATATATATAATGATTTTTTTGTCTAAAAGTTTTTTATATTACATGGTGCAGGAATATTTCTTTTCAAAAACTTTCCTTTTCAACTTTAGTGATTACCCCAACAATTTTCACATATTATTATATTATTTTTTCGGAAGAATGTTCCTTGCAGACATTTTCTCCACAAGTAGTACAGAACGCTCAGATTTACTTTCCTTCTTTGCTGAACATATATAACAGCACTTTCTTTTTTTTTTCTCTTGGCTCTGGATGTTCCTGAAAATGTATACCACATCGTATCCTAGCTTCCGTAATTTGCCTTGGCAAGAATTTCGTGGTGGGCATCAAACGTTCATAGTAAAGTTCCATCAAGAATAGAAGTCTCTTGTCCTTCCTGTTGGCATGGAATTCTGGATGAGTTTCACTATAAGCAATATAGCTATTGAGGGCTGACACATCAAGGATATTATAAAAAACTAGATGGTGGCCCGATTCTAAAGAATCGGGTAGTCTAGAATCTATATAGAGTTTATTTAGTAATAGGGGAGTGCTGTGAAATTAATTGTGTGTATACAGGCGGCTCAGTGGTTAGCAGAGTATACGGTGGCTCAGTGGTTAGCAGTGAGTGCGGTGGCTCAGTGGTCAGCAGTGAGTGCGGTGGCTCAGTGGTCAGCAGTGAGTGCGGTGGCTCAGTGGTCAGCAGTGAGTGCGGTGGCTCAGTGGTCAGCAGTGAGTGCGGTGGCTCAGTGGTCAGCAGTGAGTGCAGTGGCTCAGTGGTCAGCAGTGAGTGCGGTGGCTCAGTGGTCAGCAGTGAGTGCGGTGGCTCAGTGGTCAGCAGTGAGTGCGGTGGCTCAGTGGTCAGCAGTGAGTGCGGTGGCTCAGTGGTCAGCAGTGAGTGCGGTGGCTCAGTGGTCAGCAGTGAGTGCGGTGGCTCAGTGGTCAGCAGTGAGTGCGGTGGCTCAGTGGTCAGCAGTGAGTGCGGTGGCTCAGTGGTCAGCAGAGAGTGCGGTGGCTCAGTGGTCAGCAGTGAGTGCAGCACAGGCTGGAGGGGGCAGAGGCTGGAGGGGGAAAGGAGGGAGGAGGCAGAGGAGGCAGAAACTGGAGGGGTTAGAGGAGGGAGGGGTCAGAGGAGGGAGGGGGCGGAGGCTGGGGGGCAGAGGAGAGCGGAGGCTGGGGGGGCAGAGGATAACGGAGGCTGGAGGGCTGAACACTCACTGGGCTGTTGGCGGTCAGCGGCAAGGCTGGCGGCGGTTCCGGAGGCCGGCCCCGGAGTGCGGGCGGGGCTAGCTCCGTGATGGAGGAGAGTCACCGGGTGTGTGGAGAGAGTGGCAGGACTGGGAGCGGTGCCGGCGGAGGCCGCACACCGGAGTGTGGGCCGGTCCGGGCCGGTTCCCGCATGTTGGTGGGCGCACAGCAGGCTGTGTGCGGAGCCAGTGGCGGGATGGCGGTCCCTGATGGAGAGTGGGCGGTGAGCAGCAGGGCTGTGGGCCGGATGTGGGTGGGCGCAGACGGGGCTCTGTGCAGGGCCGGTGGCGGGATAACGGGGAGTGGTGGCGCTTTAGCGCCCACGGCGAGGCGCTGTGCCATTTTGTCAGCGGCTCGCGGTGAGCGCTATGCGCTCACCGCTCGTGGGTCTGGTACTTCCGGTTCCGGTCTTTGACACAGGGCGCAGGCCATCACGGAAGTTGAGCGGATTGGCGGGAAGTGGCCTTCGGTTTTTATATATAAGATATATATATAGCAGTACGATGGTATATGGTGGTAATTAGAGCACATGTATAGCAGCACTATAGTATATGGCGGTAGATTATAGTAAATGTATAGCAGGACTATAGTATATGGCGGTACATTACAGTACATGTATAGCAGCACTATAGTATATGGTGGTACATTATAGCACATGTATAGCAGCACTATGGTATATGGCGGTACATTACAGTACATGTATAGCAGTGCTATGGTATATGGCGGTACATTACAGTACATGTATAGCAGCACTATGGTATATGGCAGTACATTATAGCACATGTATAGCAGCACTCTGGTATATGGCAATACTGCGGTGACCGCGGTCCCCCACTCCTCCTGGCCCCCGGTCGTCCACAGTAAAAATAAAAAAATCCTCAGTGAGGATACTCACCTGTCCGGCGGCTCGCTCCGCCTCCGCCTTGTAGGTCCTACAGGCCTTTAGGACCTGTAGTTGCCTGGGCAAGCAATCAGCTGAGGAGGTGAGGGGGGGCAGGATTGTGTTGGGGGGGCAGAATGGAGCGAGTGGGGAAAGAGTATGGAGGCGGGGCAACAGGATGGAGGCGGGGCAACAGGATGGAGGCGGGGCAACAGGATGGAGGCGGGGCAACAGGATGGAGGCGGGGGGGCAGGATGGAGGCGGGGGGCAGGATGGAGCGAGCGGGGCAGGATGGAGGCGGGGGAGCAAGAAGAGCGGGGGGCAGGATGGATTGAGCGGGGCAGGATGGAGGCGGAGGAGCAGGATGAAGCCGAAGGGGCAGGATTGAGCAGGATGGAGCGGGAGGAGCAGGATGGAGGGGGCGGAGCAGGATGGAGGCGGCGGGGCAGGATGGAGGGGGCGGGGCAGGATGGAGACGGAGGGGCAGGATGGAGACGGAGGGGCAGGATGGAGACGGAGGGGCAGGATGGAGACGGAGGGGCAGGATGGAGACGGAGGGGCAGGATGGAGGTGAGTGGCGCAGGATGGACAGAGCGAGGCAGGATGGAGAAGGCAGGGCAGGATGGAGGCGGCAGGGCAGGATGGAGATGGCAGGGCAGGATGGTGGTGGGGGAGGGGGGAGGATGTAGGGGGCGGGGCAGGATGTTGGCGGGGGGTGAGGATGGTGGTGGGGGTGCGGGATGGAGTCGGGGGGGCAGGATGGTGTTGGGGGGCAGGATGGATAGGGGGGGCAGGATGGATAGGGGGGGCAGGATGGAGGCGCTCCTCCTGACCCCTTCCGCTCCCCGCGGCACCCGTCCCTCTGGGCCTCCAGTCTCTGCGGCCGCCCTCCCTCTGGGGCTGCACACCCCCCTCCCCTTCATGGTGATAATAAAAATAAAAAAACCTCAGTGAGGATACTTACCCTGCGGCGGCTCGCTCCACCCGTCTTGTAGGTGGCAGGACAGGAGCTGTCGTTGGCTGGGAAACCGATCTGCTGGGGGTGAGTGGGCAAAGCGGGGGTCAGTGGGCAGAGTGGGGGATGAGTGGGAAGAGCAGGGGTTAGTGGGCAGAGTCATTGGGCAGAGCAGGGGTCAGTGGGCATAATCAGTAGTCAGAGCAGGGTCAGTAGGCAGAGCTGGGGTCTGTGGGCAGAGCTGGGGTCAGTGGGCATGGTCAGTAGCCAGAGGGGGGGGGGGTAGGTAGGCAGAGCAGGGTCAGAGGGCAGAGCGGGGGTGAGTGGGCAGAGTGGGGGGTGAATGGGCAGAGCATGGTCAGTGAGCAGGATTGGGGCATCAGTGGTCAGAGCAGGGTCATAGCGGGGGTCAGTGGTCAGAGCAGGGTTAATGGGCAGAGTGATTGGGCAGAGCAGGGGTCAGTGGGCACAGTCAGTAGGCACAGCAGGGGTTAGTGGGAAAAATCAGTGGGTAGAGCAGGGGTGAGTGGGCAGAGCAGGGGTGAGTGGGCACAGTCAGTGAGCAGAGCAGGGGTCAGCGGGCAGAGCGGGGGTGAGTGGGCAGAGCAGGGTTTAGTGGGCATAGCAAGGGTTATTGGGCACAGTCAGTGGGCAGAACAGGGGTTAGTGGGCAGAGCGGCGGTCAGTGGGCACAGTGAGTGGGCAGAGAAGGGTGAGTGGGTAGAGCATGGGTGAGTGGGCACGGTCAGTTGGCAGAGCAGGGGTCAGTGGGCATGGTGAAAGGGCAGAGCGGGGGGTGAGTGAACAGAGGGTGGTCAGTGGGCAGGCCAGGGTGAGTGGTAAAAGCAGGGGCGAGTGGGCAGAGCGGGGGTGAGTGGGCAGAGCGGGAGTAAATGAGCAGAGCAGGGTCAGTAGGCAGTGTGAGGGGTCAGTGGCCAGAGCATGGTCAGTGGGCAGTGTGAGGGGTAAGTGGGCATAGCATGTTCAGTGGGCAGTGTGAGGCGTGAGTGGGCAGTGTGAGGGGTCAGTGGGCAGTGTGAGGGGTCAGTGGGCAGAGCAGGGTCAGTGTGAGGGGTGAGTGGGCAGAGCAGGGTCAGTGGGGTGTGTGAGGGGTCAGTGGGCAGAGCAGGGTGAGTGGGCATTGAGGGGTCAGTGGGCAGAGCATGTTCAGTGGGCAGAGGAGGGTCAGTGGGCAGTGTGAGGGGTCAGTGGGCTGAGCAGGGTGAGTGGGCAGAGCAGGGTCAGTAAGGGGTCAGTGGGCAGAGCAGGGTCAGTGTGAGGGGTCAGTGGGGGTGGAGTAGGCAGAGCAGGATGAGTGGCCAGTGTGAGGGGTCAATGGGGCGAGCAGGGTGAGTGGGCAGAGCATGGTCAGTGGGCATAATGGTGGGTGAGTGGACAGAGAGGGGGTGAGTGAGCAGAGAGGGGGTGAGTGGGCAGAATGTGGGTGAGGGGGCAGAGAGGGGGTGAGGGGGCAGAGTTTGGGGGTGAGGTGTCAGAGTGGGGGTCAGTGGTCAGAGTGGGGGTCAGTGGGCAGAGCAGGGGCAGAGTGGGGGAGAGGGGGGCAGAGGGGGTGAGTGGGCAGAGTTGGGGGGTGAGTGGGCAGAGTTGGGGGGTGAGTGGGCAGAGTTGGGGGGTGAGTGGGCAGAGTTGGGGTCAGTGGTCAGAGTGGGGGTGAGTGGGCAGGGTCAGAGTGGGGGTCAATGGTCAGAGTGGGGGTGGGTGGGCAGAGCAGGGTCAGGGGCAGAGTGGGGGTCAGTGTGCAGAGTGGGGGTGAGGGGGCAAAGAGGGGGTCAGGGGGAAGAGTAGGGGGGTGAGTGGGCAGAGTTTGGGGGTGAGTGGGCAGAGTGAGGGTCAGTGGTCAGAGTGGGGGTGAGTGGGCAGAGCAGGGTCAGGGGCAGAGAGAGGGTCAGTGTGCAGAGTGGGGGTGAGGGGGCAGAGAGGGGTTCAGGGGGAAGAGTAGGGGGGTGAGTGGGCAGAGTTTGGGGGTGAGTGGGCAGAGTGGGGGCGAGTGGTCAGAGTGGGGGTCAGTGGGCAGAGCAGGGGCAGAGTGGGGGTCAGTGTGCAGAGTGGGGGTGAGGGGGGCAGAGAGGGGTTCAGGGGAAAGAGTAGGGGGGTGAGTGGGCAGAGTTTGGGGGTGAGTGGGCAGAGTGGGGGCCAGTGGTCAGAGTGGGGGTCAGTGGGCAGAGCAGTGGCAGAGTGGGGGTCAGTGTGCAGAGTGGGGGTGAGTGGGCAGGGTCAGGGGCAGAGTGGGGGTCAGTGGGCAGAGCAGGGGGTGAGGGGGGCAGAGGGGGTGAGTGGGCAGAGTTGGGGGGTGAGTGGGCAGAGTTGGGGTCAGTGGTCAGAGTGGGGGTCAGTGGTCAGAGTGGGGGTCAGTGGGCAGAGCAGGGTCAGGGGCAGAGTGGGGGTCAGTGGGCAGAGTGGGGGTGAGGGGGCAGAGTGGGGGTGAGGGGGCAGAGAGGGGGTCAGGGGGAAGAGTAGGGGGGTGAGTGGGCAGAGTTTGGGGGTGAGTGGGCAGAGTGGGGGCCAGTGGTCAGAGTGGGGGTCAGTGGGCAGAGCAGGGGCAGAGTGGGGGTGAGGGGGGCAGAGAGGGGTGAGGGGCAGAGTTGGGGGTGAGTGGTCAGAGTGGGGGTCAGGGGCAGAGAGGGGTTCAGGGGGAAGAGTAGGGGGGTGAGTGGGCAGAGTTTGGGGTGGAGTGGGCAGAGTGGGGGCCAGTGGTCAGAGTGGGGGTCAGTGGGCAGAGCAGGGGCAGAGTGGGGGTCAGTGGGCAGAGTGGGGGTGAGGGGGCAGAGAGGGGGTCAGGGGGAAGAGTAGGGGGGTGAGTGGGCAGAGTTTGGGGGTGAGTGGGCAGAGTGGGGGCCAGTGGTCAGAGTGGGGGTCAGTGGGCAGAGCAGGGGCAGAGTGGGGGTGAGGGGGGCAGAGAGGGGGTGAGTGGTCAGAGTGGGGGTCAGGGGCAGAGTGGGGGTCAGTGGTCAGTGTGGGGGTGGGTGGTCAGAGTGGGGGTCAGGGGCAGAGTGGGGGTCAGTGGTCAGTGTGGGGGTGGGTGGTCAGAGTGGGCGTCAGGGCAGAGTGGGGGTCAGTGGTCAGTGTGGGGGTGGGTGGTCAGAGTGGGCGTCAGGGGCAGAGTGGGGGTCAGTGGTCAGTGTGGGGGTGGGTGGTCAGAGTGGGGGTCAGTTGTGGGGTCAGGGGCAGAGTGAGGGTCAGTGTGGGGGTGGGTGGGCAGAGCGGGGGTGAGGAGATCGTGGGTCAGTGTGCAGCGCAGGGGGATGAATAGGCAGAGTAGGTGAGATCGGGACAGGACCTTTGATGACGTCACGGTCATGTGATATGTGACTCCACCCATCATCGTGACGTCATCAGAGGTCCTCAAGCCCCATGAATAGAGATCGTGGCTGGCTGGAGGGAGCTGTGGTAAGAGGCGGGGGGGTGACCGGAGAGTGGGGGGGTGACAGGAGTGGGGGGTGACCGGAGAGTGGAGGGCGGCTATGGTGACAGGCAGGGGGGTGATGGGGCAGCGGGGGGAAGTGTTGTGACAGGCGGGGAGCGCGGGCAGTGGAGGATGGCTATGGTGACAGGCAGGGGGGTGATGGGGCAGCAGGGCTGTGGGCCGGATGTGGGTGGGCGCAGACGGGGCTCTGTGGGTCTGGTGCTTCCGGTTCCGGTGTTTGACACAGGAGGGAGGCCATCACGGAAGCGGAAGCGGATTTTGGGCGGAAGTGGCCTTCGGGTTTTATATAATAGATGACTATAGGCCAATGTTTTGTCTGCCTCTTGCACAAATACTCTCCAATCATTTCATCCTTCTTGTCCACACCTCCTTTTGGTTTATTATAATGCAGTATGATTTCAGGTTTCTGTTTCCTGTCATCGGTGTCAATACTTCCATCATGATGCATTGTACTCAGTAATATCACAGATTTTTCTTTCTTTGCTTTATAAGATAGCATTGTCGCTTGATTGCAGAAACCAAAGACACTCTCATAAAGTGGTCGCTTGGGATTGTGCTTCATGATTGGAGGAATTTTGCAGCGGTTTGGCCTCATAGTACCAACAAGTGTGAGTTTTTTCTGAAGCAAAAATTTGCCCAGTTCCAGATTGGTACAGTAGTTGTCCATTGTTATATTTTTTCCAGAATTGAAAATTGGTACTAAAAGTGTTTTTACTATTTTTACTATGTCAGAACATAGGTCTTTCTGGACTGGAGCATCAGCTTCTTTGCTCCACTAAATCAGACCATTCATGCCATAATAGCTTGTAGAATCACACATCCAGAAAATATTTATGCCATACTTGGCAGGTTTACTGGGCATAGACTGAATGAATTTGCAACGTCCCCTAAAGGCAAGAAGTTGCTCATCCACTGTCACATTGTCATTAGAATGGTAAAGCTTTGTACAGTTTTTGATGAAAAGATTCCAGATGTAGCTAATAGGGGCTAATTTATCTGTTTCCAACCTCACAGGACGAGTTCTCTTATCATCAAAACGAAGTCTGCTCCGAATATTCTCAAATCTATTGACTGACATTGTAGCTTTGTAGTGTGGATCTGAAAAAGGTTTCAGAAATAATTCTCTGATTGGAACATCATACGATTTTGTACACCCTGCCAGAAGAGCAAGGGCAATATAACCATATAGTTCCTCTTTTGTTATATTATTTTTCCATGTTTTTTTTCTTCCTGAAGCGAAATGTTTTCCTTCTAAGTTAGTACACAAAACTACCTCATCTGCAATAATATCTGAAAAAAGTTTACAGAAAACATCTCTTTTGGACAAGAATTGGGGAATTCCTACAGCGCTATCAGCAACTCTCATAATATTATGTGATGTGGTGCATCCAAGAACCCCAGCAGTACTGTTCCAAAAAACATTAGTTTTGGATGTTCCTCCTACCTTCAGCAAGTCACTACTTCCTTTTAGGTGCAGTAGAAGCCTCTGGATTTTTGAAGCTCAGAAAGTTTGTTTTTCCAGAAACAAGAAAGCTGACTCCTTCCTCCAAAGTCTCTTCAGCAAGTAGCACACAATGAACAGAATGTTGTCTGTCCTCCTGTTCCTGTGTGTTCATGACCTGCGATGATGTCAGAGATGCCTGACTTTGTGAGGGAGCCTCTCTCCCAAGATCACATGACCATGTAGTCAGGCAGAATCCACACTCTTCCCAGCAACAGCAGAGTCGTAAAGACTAAGTAATAAAGACAAAGTGTGAATATGGGGTAGTCCCAAAAAAGAGTTGTTTTACCGGAATGCCTATAACATAAAAATATATGAACAACTGGAAATAAACTTACCATCTAAGTTTGATGCTGTTTTGTTCTAGTAGATTTTGTACAACTGGAAATATCTAACAACTATATACCTAAGGAATACCTAGAGTTTCAAAATCCTAACTAAGGTAATCTTGCAGAAAATAGAAAACAAGTAACCTAGAAGGCCTGCGAGGCCCCAGGTATGCTTTCTATGGTTAAAACCATTCAATTATTGTATGCCATATTCCCTAGAACGGGTTCAATTAGCAAGAACCACATCCTTTACAGACACTGTTGGCATCTCAACCGTCAATACTTAATTCTCGATACTTGGTATCTACATTTTAACAGACCACAGAATGAAAGGGGCACCGGTGCAATCCAGATCCTGGACACAGGAGTATACGGAGGCAAAGATCCAGCCAACCGGGGTGCCAGTCCAGCAATAACAGTAATGTAAACTTGAAAGGAGAAGACGGCACTCACCGGTGAGGTTATTCGTGCTTTATTGCAGATTCATATCACTTGGTGCAGGGAGGGGGACAGTGCTGAGGAGACGACGGCACCGTTTCGCGCTACATGCGCTTACACGGGTCACGAGCTCGTGACCCGTGGAAGCGCATGTAGCGCGAAACGGTTCCGTCGTCTCCTCAGCACTGTCCCCCTCCCTGCACCAAGTGATATGAATCTGCAATAAAGCACGAATAACCTCACCGGTGAGTGCCGTCTTCTCCTTTCAAGTTGGTATCTACATTTGCCACATGTGTGTGAGTATCTGGATCTTTGTATATAATCACAGTTGTAATTAGGAACTACAACACTCAAAAGAAAAACGACTTTGTGTGAAAAAATGCAAAAATTTATTTTATTTATAATTAACCAAACGGACAGGTCATTGTGCATGCTAAAAATTGGCTAGAAGGCCACGAGCGTGGTAGGGGCTACAAAACACACGCAGCACATATGAGTAATTAAATAAATAGTATAAATCGACACTGCAGATATACAATCACTGTTAATTTTGACAAGTGCACAACCATTAGTACACATTTGCATTACTATGTACAACCTAGCAATTAGTGTGGGTATCTGTTACAATCTTTTGATGTAAAGGAGATATTATTTATATATTTAATAAGGAGTAATGGTATTCCACCTTCCCCCCTCAGGGGTTAACACCTCAGTATACTTAGATAATTATCTGTTGTTTACTGCCCATATGATTCTGGTGCTAATCGGTGTCTCCACTCATATAAATATTTATCCAGATCTCAGCATTAGTACAGTACCATGCGGGGTTAACATTTATCCTTTACAGTCTTTACATAAATTCCAGTCATAGGTGCATCTGACTCCTATATAATCTGTGGCCCACTACTTATATACACATGATTTTTCCTCGTGGCTTGTACAGCACTACCAAGAATACACATGAACAGCTAAGTTGCCTTTCATGTGAGGACCAGACCAGGAGGAGTTAACTACCTCTGTCATTTAGACCTAATGTTATTCCCCTGAGGGGGAAAGGTGGAATACCATTACTCCTTATTAAATATATAAATAATATCTCCTTTACATCAAAAGTTTGCAACAGATACCCACACTAATTGCTATGTTGTACTAATATACATAGTAATGCAAATGTGTACTAATGGTTGTGCACTTGTCAAAATGAACAGTGATTGTATATATTATACAATTTATTTAATTATTTACACGTGCTGCGTGTGTTTTGTAGCCCCTACCACGCTCGTGGCCTTCTAGCCAATTTTTAGCATGCACAATGACCTGTCCGTTTGGTTAATTATAAATAAAATAAAGTTTTGTCTATAACGGGTTGTCTGGTCTAAAACAACAAGTGCGCAGTCATTCTATGTGACTGCAGACTTGTGAATTCTCAGATTACATGCACTATGCACTGCAAGGATTCTCTGGTGTCAATGCTAGAAAAGGTATCATATATACTCGTGTATAAGCCGAGTTTTTCAGCCCAAAAATTGGGCTGAAAAGTCCCCCCCTCGGCTTATACACGAGTCACTATACAGGGGTGAGTGGGGTGGGGGCTGTGTCGGGCTGGGAAGGCAGGAGGAGGCGGGGGGAGGCTGCTGTATGAGCGGCCCCGTCACGTGGGGCCGCTCATTACATATGCACTGTATCCCCCTGTCAATCAGCGCCAGGGGGAGCAGTGCATATCTGTAGATAATGCCCCACACAAATGCTGGCACACGTCCCCCCCTGTTGTAAGGCCCCCCCTGCTGAATACTTACCATCCCTGGTCTTCAGCAGCACCTCCGCGCCGGTCCTCTGTGCTCCGGTCCTCCGTGATCCCGTCCTCTGTGCTCCGTTCCCCGGCTGTATCATGTGACCGGCCGGGTCGCAGAAGCGATGACGTCATCGCTTCTGCGACGCGCGGGGACCCCGGATGCAGCCGTGGAGCGGAGCACAGAGGACGGGACCACGGAGGACCGGAGCACAGAGGACCAGCGCTGAGGTGCTGCTGAAGACCAGGGATGGTAAGTAATCAGCAGGGGGGGCCTTACAACAGGGGGGGACGTGTGCCAGCATTTGTGTGGGGCTGCTGTATATAGGGGCTGCTGTATACACCACTGGGGCTGCAATACTACTGGGGCTGCTGTATATAGGGGCTGCTGTATACACCACTGGGGCTGCAATACCACTGGGGCTGCTGTATATAGGGGCTGCAATACCACTGGGGCTGCAATACTACTGGGGCTGCTGTATATAGGGGCTGCTGTATACACCACTGGGGCTGCAATACCACTGGGGCTGCTGTATATAGGGGCTGCAATACCACTGGGGCTGCAATACCACTGGGGCTGCTGTATATAGGGGCTGCTGTATACACCACTGGGGCTGCAATACCACTGGGGCTGCTGTATATAGGGGCTGCAATACCACTGGGGCTGCAATACCACTGGGGCTGCTGTATATAGGGGCTGCTGTATACACCACTGGGGCTGCAATACCACTGGGGCTGCTGTATATAGGGGCTGCAATACCACTGGGGCTGCTGTATATAGGGGCTGCTGTATACATGACAGGGGCTGCAATACCACTGGGGCTGCTGTATATAGGGGCTGCAATACAACTGGGGCTGCAATACCACTGGGGCTGCTGTATATAGGGGCTGCTGTATACACCACTGGGGCTGCAATACCACTGGGGCTGCTGTATATAGGGCTGCAATACCACTGGGGCTGCAATACCACTGGGGCTGCTGTATATAGGGGCTGCTGTATACACCACTGGGGCTGCAATACCACTGGGGCTGCTGTATATAGGGGCTGCAATACCACTGGGGCTGCTGTATATACCACTGGGGGCTGCTGTATATACCAATGGGGCTGCTGTATATACCACTGTGGCTGCTGTATATACCACTGGGAGCTGCTGTATATACCACTGGGGGCTGCTGTATATCATACTGCTGGGGCCTGTATACCACTGCTGGGGGCTGTATACCTGTGCTGGGGTCCACCCTCGGCTTATACGCGAGTCAATAGATTTTCCCAGGTTTTGGGGGCAAAAGTAGGGGGGTCGGCTTATACACGGGTCGGCTTATACACGAGTATATACTGTAGTCATGTAGCTGCAAGCATGCGATATGTATACTCCTGGCAAGACATGAGCAAACGTTTAGAAGTTCGGATTCGGTTCGGTTCACCGAATGGGCACATGTTTGCCGAATAGATAATCCTCATTCAAATCAATGGGAGGCAAAATCAATGGCCTAGAAAACACCTTAAAAGGTGCCCAAAAGCACAGCTCAAACCATTTTATAGTGGCACCCCACTGTTTTGGCACAGACATTATCTTACTACACTATTACTTAGCAACCTTCAGCGCCACTCTCACCACTGGCAATATTCAGCTGGCATTAACTTCTTTATTACCCAGTCTCCCACCACAACAGGGGAGCTGGAAGAATTGGGTACAGCACCAGAAAATGGCACTTCTATGAATGTGCTATTTTCTGGGGCAGCTGAGGGCTGCAATTCACAGCATGGGGAGCAAGAAAGTTTGGACTTCCCCATTCTAAAGATTCCAGCCCCCAGAAGCCTAGCTGCACTTAGCTGGAATACAAACATATAGTGAAGCTCCATGTCATTTTTTTTATTATTATTTCAAGAAATACTAACAAAAAATAGGGCTTGAGCCTGCTCAGGCATGAGAGGGGAATATGGAACATGGATAACACAAAAGGCATTATCGACATCGCTCAGATGATAAGGCAGAATGGATAGCATGTCAGGTGGAAAGACAATGACTCTACTTACTCTATTCATTTATATTAGTTATGCCAGGATATTTTTCTAAATTAACAGAAATTGCTTGTTTTTGCAGATACATTTAGCCACAAACATATACTTTCATGCAACAGTTGCTCATTCAGTTTGGATTAGTTGTAGTGATAATTAGAGATTAGTGAACATTCCCCAAACATGTTTGGCAATTTCAAATTCGTCACGAACATTGATGATTCAGTTTGCGATCTGAAATCTGAGCATCGGTGAAAATCGGTGAACGTGGCTTTGTTAGGATAAAAGTTTGAATTTAAAATGGCCCTAAAACCTTGCCTGATTATTTGTAGCCAAAACACTTGCTGAAAGACCTTCTGGCTGAGAACAACAACTAACGTTAGGAGTGTTCCCAGCCAAGAGATCTACCATTTTCTTTCAACCTATAGAATTTTCTCAAGCTCTAAAATAAATTTAAGTTTCCTTGAGTTTGCAGGTGTCTTTTACACCTGCAGGGTCTGAATTTTCAAAACGGTGTGTTGCAGCAGGTATGGGGTCAAGGAAACTTGCAATGTACTTAACACATCCATTTAAGAGAGCTTAATATCATTTTTTTAAATTGAGGGGTCAATGAGGAGCTAGGCAACAAGCATGTCCAAACAATAATATCCTGAAAGCGATTGTGTCCTGGCACTGGAAGATACGGGCTCCTAGGCAAAGCAAAGTGGGGTCAGTGTGGAGCCTGGCACCATCTTGGCAGTACAGGAGCATGCAGCACTGTGTTCTGGTATACTTGGTGCTTGACCCAGTGCGAGCCACTCGTAGTGTGTGATCGGCTCGCCATGGGGGGAAAATCTGAGTTTTCTGCTGTAGTGTGTTGTCCCTAAAAAAAATTGAAAAATCCTCACCCCCTTGCCCCTGGAAGTGTTTTGCTTATAGCTGGCTGTATGTGGGTAGAGAACTGAACAGCTAATCTGTGACGCCTCAGGTCAAGTTCATGTCCCAAACAGTGCCACCAAACTTGACATCCACGGGTTCGTTCCCGAACCAAACTGAACCTTTAAAGATTTGCTCATCTCTAATATTAATGAATTTTAAGCTTACAAATATATTTATCCAAAGAAATAATGATCTGCTCCTTCAACTGGTTTTGCTCATTTCAGATGAGCCAGTGTAAACGCAAACTAAACTAACATCAACTTACTATGTGTAACTTGTGCAAAAGCAATTAACTGAGCAGACTAAATATGAATGAAGTTAACCTCTGCATGCTTTCTTCAAGCCTAAATTCAAGGATATGAATTCAAGGAGCCCATATAGTGTCAACAATTGTGATCTTCCCAAGGCGGTCTTATGTTAAAATTTCACTGTATTCTATTATAAACAAGAATAATTTATTTGCTCAGATGGACACATAAATCAATCTATGTAGATGGAGTATGCAAGTAATTTTTGCGCAATTCAAGTCCGCTCTATCATCATTTATTTAAAAGCGACTTGGTTTCATTTCATTCTTCAAAATGGCATCTGCTTCGTTATTCCTGTTGTCAAACATATTACCTTAATACAGCATTGTTTCCTGCAGAGGAAATTGTAACTTTCCAAGCCGCTTTAGATTTTCGTACCGATTTTTTAAAAAAAATGGCTATTATATGGAGAAATGTATGCTTCACGGTAAACAGGCTTTGAAAGAATGACTTTGACTTGAAAAAAATTACCATTACTAGATTTAGAGTGCTTGTCATTTCCACTGTTTGTTTTTACTCATTTGCTTTGGTTTACAGTGTAAGCTCAGTGCACTTTGAGCATTTAATCCGTTGCTTTCCCCTCCTGCCTCTAATTCTGATTTCCTGGGAATTCCACTATTTGGCAGAAAGGTGTTTAAGCCATTTACAAGGCTAAGCAAGAGCTGGAAGCCTTCCAGGCATGTATGAATAAAACCTCTGCAAACAACAGGGACCAAGGGGCCAAGCTAGAAAATCATGTGTGTAGATTTTGTTCTTTTGAAAATGCCTCTTGCTTCTTATATTGCAGAAGCCCTTTTAGCAAAGCTGTAATCTTTCATTCTCATTGTATGGCTTTCAGATTCCTTTCTGATACTATGTCAGTGGGATCATGTGTAAAACAGAAAGTTTGACAAATAAATTATGCTTTATACTATTAATAGTTTGTTTCATTTTTTTTTTACACATGCTTTATATCATTTCTTTGATTCAAGGATGCTACGTAAAAGGTACCAAGGAAAGGGTATACAATAACTTTTAAATGGTAATTAACATGAAACTAATGAGTTTAGGATAAGTAGACATCAATCGATTATGCACAAAGGTATTGGCTTTTATGAACAAAAAGTATAGCACTTTAAAGATCTTAAACGCACACAAGCACTTTTTACAATAGTTCTGTATCTACCAGATTTAGACGCACCTTTCATCTTTTCTTCAATTGTCTCATGCTGTGATGAACTTCAAAGAGCCCCAGGTTACATTGTCATCATTCAATCTTACAATTTGTTGTTGGATCATTTATTGCTACGGTCAGATAATTTTTAAAGGATCATAAGGGCAAAATCAGGAAAGAAATTTTCAGGTTAAAAAAATATATAAAAAATATACAATTAACACAGTTACAGGAGGTTATATATTCTAAAAGCTATCTTAGTTCTATTACACTTATTTTGCTAGCCATTGTTTTAAATTGTAAAAAAATGTTGCTCTATTTTCAGAACGTATGATTATTTTGACCTCAGTTAAAAAAATTGAATAATTTTTCACTGGAAATTAATACAATAGTAAGGCTTTGTTCACACATACCATCCGTTTTTGCCTTAAATCAGTTTTTGGGAACATTTTGGACTGGTTTTTTTTCAAAGTCCAAAAACGCAATGTATTAACGCATGGTGCACTTAAGTGTCAATGCGTTTTTTAACAACACATGCGTTTTTGTTCAGCATTCCAAAACACACTGCATGCAGCGTTTTTGGGTGCTGTAAAAAAACGCATGCTTTTTTAACATGGGGCCCTATGGGAAACGCATGCGTTTTTGCATGGCACATATAGGCACCATGCGTTAACGCATGTGTTTTTTTTGCATGCATTTTTGGTGAAAAAAAGACTAAGTCACAAAAGTTTCAAAAAAAGTTCAGAACCTCAGGGGACACTATTGGCACCCTTAGAAAAAAGATCTGTTTTTCTAAGGGGTTAAAAAATGGATTGGTATGTGTGAACAAGGCCTAAATCAGGAGTTAGATCAGCAGCTACAGTTTGGTAATGGAATGACTTCTATTTAGTTTGATACTTTTTAATGAATTGTAGCAGAAAATGGCAGGTATGGAAGGGATATATCACTGCACCGCTGGGTGAAATAAAGATTCCGAGTTTGAAAATGTAATTAACAGTAATTTAATAATATGCATTATGGAATGTATAGTTCCTTCTTCAGGTAGTCTGCAATACCAAGACAGGTTATTAAACTTCAGGTTATTCAGTTTGAAAAAACAAAAGCTTAGGGGCAGAGTACAGAGACCTTTCTAATGATCGTTTTACACCTAGACCTACAATGGGGACAAGGGGGCATCCTCTATATCTAGAGGAAAGAAGGTTTAATCATAATCTCAGACGCGGATTCTTTACTGTAAGAGCAGTGAGACTATATGGAATTCTCTGCCACATGATGTTGTAATGGTTGATTCACTATTAAAATTTAAAAAGGACCTGGATGCCATTCTTGAAAAATATATTTATGCAAATAAGTCTGTGGAGCCTCGGTTAGGAGTCTCAAACACAGGACTAGCCAGATATCCTTCCAGGGAAGGACCCAGTTGAAAAATATATTATCTCTTATGTATATCAGACTCTTCGATAGGACATTGGTCCAGGTAACTAGTCTGACTGCTCAATTGAACAGGGAAGGATTTTTTTCCATATAATGGAGCTTAGTGTTTGCCCCATGTTTTTTTTTCACCTTCCTCTGGATCAAGATATTAAGCTATGGGTTCAACTAGATGGAGTTATAGTCTTATTTTAACCTTAAAAACTATGAATCTTGCCGCAGATGCGGCTGCGAAAGAAAATGCCGCTGACCACGTTTTTTTTTTGCGGCCGCAACTGCCGAAACTTCACTTGCCACATCTGCCGCACACTTACCACAAGCCCAATAGACAATGCATGGGGCTTGCCGCAAGTGTGCATCAAGTACAGCCATTGGGTGGAAAATGCCGCAGATGCGTTTTTTTGACCGGATCTGCTGCATTTTTTCAAAACCGCCAGTGTGAAAGCACCCTTACTCACATATAACCATGAAACCTCTTTTTTCAACTATAAAAAATCAACTTAATCCACCATGCGAAAAATATTTCATTCGTTTTTCTCTTTTAAATTTATAGGTAGTATTTGTTCTTCTATCTATTTGTAGTGTTTGTTTTCTTTACATAGTTTCTACCATTGTATAACTGTTTATTTAACTTAATGAGTCTCATCTATTAAGTAAGGCCACTTTCACATCAGCGATAAGTGCTGATCGCGGCAGTTGCGGAGAAAAAAAACGCATCTGCCGCAGTTACCGCATAACAGCTGCACTTGCGATTCACCTGCGGCAAGCCCCTTGCAATCTCTATGGGGCTTGCGGCAGGTGCGGCAAGTGTAGTATAGTTGTGGTTTCGGCACTTGCGGCAGATGCAGCTGCGAAAAAACCACGGTCAGCCGCAGTTTTTTCGCGGCCGCGTCTGCCGCAAGTGCCAAAACCGCACTTGCTGCACCTGCCGCACACTTACCGCAAGCCCCATAGACATTGCATGGGGCTTGCCAGAAGTGAACTGCAAGTGCGGCCATTATGCGGTAACTGCGGCTGATGCGTTTTTTTCACCGCAACTGCCACGATCAGAGCTTACCGCTGTTGTGAAAAGGCCCTAAGATAAGTAATTAAACAGGAAAAGCATTCAGTTAAGAAATGCTTCCTTGCTATTCGGGTCAATATTTCTGTCCATAAAGCACTAAATTCTAGCAGTCACTTTTGATGTATTTATAATGTTCAATTGGGTTTGAAAAAATATGTTGAGTCAGTTTTAGTAATTTGTTCAGTAATCAATGTGTTTACCTTTACATTTATTTTTTGTATCTATGTTGTCTTTTAGAATTTTATTTTAGCTCACGTTAGCATGGAGTTATTGTACTTTGTGTTTCTAAACATAATAACAAGGTCTGTTTGCTTATTCTTGAATCTTGATTTCACTGGAACTGTGATGAATAAAGATCCCATGATCAAATTGTGGTGCATGATAGCTTGGTAGCAAAGGTACATTTAAATTTACTAATAAGTAGGGATGGACAAACCCCATGGTATTCGGGATTGGCTGGTTCGCCCGTGTTTCTGGTAAAGTTCAAGCTTGGGGCCAGAGATGACACGAACTTTTGTCCGAACCTCCGAACTTTGACTTTACAGATATGGAATGGAGCGGGGGGGCCTGTAAAATGAAGCATAAAATTATTAATAAGCATTATATTTGGTCTTACTGCTCCTGCAACGCATCCTGCCGCCTTGTGGTCTCCCGGCTGCATCTACTACCGGGGCTGCTCATTAATTTCCAGGATATTTACTGCACTGCTTGGTGCTCTGCAATTTTCAGTTGGCGTCGGCAGTGTTCGGGCGGGTGACATCAGGGTTTGTGGCTGGGGCAATGAACTCCATTGAACTCTGACTGTCACTGTCAGTATCGGCCTGCTTCTTGCAGTAAACTAGCAGTGCTAACATTGCTCTATCCATGTGGACTACGTTGGACTGAAGATTTTTTTTTAACAAAGATGGAGTTTCTAAATGTTTTTTTTGTTTTATTTCTAATAAAAAAAATTCTCTGTGTTGTTTTTTATTTTTACCTTCATTAGAAATTCATGGTGATCATGTGTAATATTGGCGTGACCCCATTAATTTCCGGCTTAGGGCCAGCTGGTAATGTAAAGCTGTCTCTAACCCCATTATTACCCAGCGAAACCCCCACACCAGGGCCGCTGGAATTGTTGGATAAAGCACCAGAAGACGGTGTTTCTATGAATGTGCTATTTCCTGGGGTGGCTGTAGACTGCAATTTGCAGCGGGGGGGGAACTCAGAAAGCTTGGGGCACCATGCGCCGCAATCTGCGCTGGAATCTGTGGTTTTGTAACTGGGGAGACATAGCGTCACCTGAGGACAGCTCAGGTGGTACGACCTGAGCTGTCCTCAGGTGACCAGAGTTACCCCACTTATGGTGCCGCAATGCTCAGGGCTCTCCTTCAGGGGCCAAGGGGATAGAAGTTTTGTTCATCCCCTTGGTCTTTGATGAAGCATAGCTGAGAGTGTTCAGCATAGAGATGAGGTCAAGGGGTTAATAAAGATGCAGTTTGTAAATGTATTTGTGTTTTTTTTAATAAATGATTAAAGAAAATTCAACGTGGGCTTTGCCATATTTTTGCATGCCAGCCAGATACAGCAGGCAGGTACGGGCTGCCACCTACCCCCAGCTGCCTATTTGTACCTGACTGGAAACAAAAATAAGGAAGCCCATTTTTTAATTATTTCATGAATTTTATGAAATAATTAAAAAAAACAATGTGTACTTCGCCTTATTTTTGGGTCCAACCAGGTACAACTAGACAGCTGGGGCTGGACTCCACAGTGCAGGGTGGCCCAAGCTTTCTGCTTTCCCCCCCCGCTGTGAATTGCAGTCCACAGGCACCCCAGAAAATGGTGTGTTCATAGAAGCACCATCTTCTGGCGCTGTATCCAACTCTTCCAGCGGCCCTGGTGCTAGGTGGCTTGCTGGGTAATAATGGGGTTAGGGCCAGCTTTATATTCAGCTGGCCCTAAGCCCTAAATTCATGGGGTTACATCAATATTACACATGACCACCATGAATTTCTAGTAGAGATTAAAAAAAAACACAGAGAAAAAATATTTTTATTAGAAATAAAACAAAAAAACAGTTAGATGCTCTATCTTTATTACAAAAAATCCACATGGAACATGTATCAATGACCTGGCAATCTGACCAATCAGGTGGCTGGTAGCGATCATGTGGTTTGTGATGTCCGGCCATCTGATTGACCAGATGGCTCCCAGCCATCTGATTGACTATCAGACTGGCAGGTCCTTGCCGCACATCGGAGGTGAGGTTTTCTAGTCCTGGTGCAGGTGTCAGAAGGTGAGTATGATGTTTTTTTTATTTTTTAACAACTTTTCTTCACTTTTAGTGTACTTTCGCAGTGTATATATAGATATACTGCAAAAGTACTCGCATTTCAATCGGACTCGCTATACTCGCAACGAGTACCGAGTACCGGGACCTACTCGTTGCGAGTATAGCGAGTCCGATTACTTCAGTACTCGCTCATCCCTAGTAAGTATAATTATAATGTTTATCATTAATTTTATGCTTTTTTTTACAGGCCCTGGCCCCAAACTGGACCTGAACTGTCACCTTGTGACCGAACACATAGTGTTTGGTATGGGTCCAGAACTTCACAGTTCGAGTTCGCCCATCTCTACTAATAAACATCAAAGGTTGATCCTTAATGAGAATCTATCACCAGATTTTTGCCATCTCTTCTGAGAGCAGTATGTTTTGTAAAGTTTATGACACTAAGGTACAGATACGACTATAGGATGCAATCAAGCAATTTTATTATAAAGATTAATACAAAATACTAAACTAAAAGAAGAGTATACATTTGTGAACACTTTTGTATATTTAATATACAAAGGTAATGTACTTACATCACCAAGGAGTTATGAACATAATTTGTCTGGTTCCTTCAGTCAAAGAAGCCATGACAAAGACAGAGAGCTATTGGAAAGTCCCAATACTAAATCTGGGCATCCTTTGGAAACAGGTACAAAAGGAATCCCTCATTGTCGTGTTTCATTAAGTTTATATAGCGACTTAGGCTGTGGTCACAGTTGACATGCGTTTTTTTAGTGCCTTTTAAAAACGCATGCTTTTTTACATGTGTTTTTCATGTCATCATGAGTTTTTTAAGGTGTCTGATGGCTCCCTGTGTTTTTGGCTGCGTTTTGAAATCTGCACCCAAAAATAGTGCATGTAGTATTTTTTGGAGCGTTTTGAAAAACGCATGCGTTTTTTAAGAAAACGCATGCGTTTTTATAACATGGGCCCCTATGGAAAACGCATGCAAAAACGCATGTACAATTAGTACCATTTAGTGCTTTCAAAAACACATGCGTTTTACATAGGAGCCCATGTTAAAAAAATGCATGCGTTTTCTAAAACGCGTGCGTTTTTTTAACATGGGCTCCTATAGGAAACGCATGCGTTTTTGAATGGCACTAATTGTACATGCGTTTTTGCATGCATTTCCCATAAGGCCCCATATTAAAAAACGCATGCGTTTTTGGAAAAGCACAAAAAACGCATGGGACTGTCACACATGCTTTTTGGCTATTAGGGCATGCGTTTTTTTAACATGGGGGCCTATGGGTGCGTTTTTTACAAGCGTTTTTGAAAACGCAGGTCTCCAAAAACGCATGTGAAAAATGCTACTGTGACCCCAGCCTAAATCTGTTTCACTTTTTTGTTAGTTTCACACTGCAGTTTTTTTCCCTGATCAGATTCGATCAGGTTTTGTGTGTCAAAACCAGCATTGTCTCCAAAACAGGTGTCAATTTTTCAATTATAGTTTTTCTCTGCAAGTTCCTCTCCTGGTTTCTCTCCTGGTTTTGGCACACAAACCTGATCGAACCTGATCAGGAAAAAAAACGCAGTGTGAAACCAGCCTTACCCTCAAAATGGCCATCTTTTAGGATTATATGAGTCGGACCTATAAATAAATAACATAATCCGAAGAAAAAAGCGGCACTCACCGGTTTCTTTGTGCTCTTTTTTTATTCACCTATATCCAGGTGGACAGTATGTGCATTGAAGAGGTGGAGGAGACAAACGACAGCACCGCTTCACAGAGATTCCCCTTTATAAATAAATATCAGACAATAGTGAACAATTCAAAAACTCTCAAGGATCACGTAAGGCAACACTAGATATTTGGGTTAAATAAATCACAATATTTTGTCACAATGACTACATTTTCCATTTGTATCAGCAATACATTTACAATTTAACATGATAAAATACAAAGCAAATATCTGACAATGGGTAAATATGCACACAAAAAACTCTC
Organism: Allobates femoralis; assembly: GCA_033576535.1. Taxonomy (NCBI): domain Eukaryota; kingdom Metazoa; phylum Chordata; class Amphibia; order Anura; family Aromobatidae; genus Allobates; species Allobates femoralis. The sequence continues at coordinate 636,007,996 of JARQOC010000003.1, forward strand.
AAGAATCACATAAGTCAACAGCACATAGTTGAGTAAAATAAATCATACAGTTTTATTACAATTACTGCATTGTCAGTCTGTATTAGCATGATCAACAATACAGTTTAACAATATGTTACATGAACATATATTGCATGGATCTAAAATATCATTTTTTTGTTTGCACTACAATCTACCCTTGGCAATTTAGCCATACATTATTTATACAAGGTACCATACCTGTAGGGGATGGTTTTAGCAGATGTTTGATATAGTGAAAGTGTACACAGTATAGTGCAGACAACGTTTTCTGTGCACTCAGCTAAAGCGCAGTCCGAGCAGCTTTGTGTGTGGCTGGTAACCAATGAACACATCGGGTAACTACGGGCAGCATTCTCCTGAAGCGCATAGCCTTAACGCTATGCGCTTCTGGAAGAACTTCTAAGATATAAGCGCAAACCATCAAAATAGGGAGAAAACGTCAGTATGACCCCAGCCTTATTCAAGATTTTTCTCCTCCATTTATAGGTTCAACTGCTTAGTTTCTTTAATTGCTATTTCAATAATGCATTCATATATTTAACCAAACTGGTGGCTTTCGGATAATATGGAATATTAAAGGTCCACTCAGTATTATGCTCAGAGCAAAATCCTGTCAGTTTACTGTTTTCAAAGTGACTTCAAAATCACTTGAATCACTTTGAATCTGTATTGGGATTCCATTGTACAATATCATTGCTTACAAAGACACAATGGTACTGTCGACATTGGCCATTTTTCAAGGACAAACCAACATATACCCAGAATTCGTGTCCACAGCCATGTACATGTATACACCTCCTCCGTCTTGTGGAAGAGGACCAATGTAGACCAATTGCCAAATTGGCTCTGGACATATTCATCAATCTACCTGGTCTCTCACCACATTGATTGGTCTTTGTTGTCAATGTATAATGGGTGACTTCAGCATCCCCATTGATACCAACCAGTCAACAACTTCCAAACTCCTGTCACTTGCCTCATCCTTTGGCCTCACTCAATGGTCCTCCACAACTACTCACACAAACGGACATACACTAGACCTCATCTTCACCCGTCCCTGCTCCCTAACTAAGCCCACAACCTCCCCTCCCCCCTCTCTGATCACCATCTACTTACGTTCTCATCCTTTTTCTCCTCACCCGCCGCCCATGTCTACCAACTTGCACACCCCCGCAGAAAACCTACACACATTGCCTTAACCAAAATTCAACCAAACCCTTCACTGGCTCCCAATTCCCTAGCATATACAATTCAAACTACTAACATTGACTTACAAAGTTGTCCACAATCTGTCCCCCATATACCTCTGAATTAATCTCTCAATATCCTTCTCTCCTCCACACTTGTACATTCCTTATCTGACCACCTGCAAGACTTTGCCCAAGCATCCCCCATCCTCTTGAATTCTGCACCCGAAAATGTCCTACTATCTCCCACACTCGGAGCCTGAAAACCCATCTCTTCAGGACTGCCTACAGCCTTCAATGACCACGGTGCCACTCCACCACCACTGGACCTAGCGCTCCACCACCACCAGAGCAGACCCAACCTACTGTCTCCCTCCCCATTGCCCTGTAGAATGTAAGCCTTCAAGGGCAGGGTCCTCTCTCCCCTCTGTACCAGTCTGTCACTGTTAGTTTGTTCATTGTATTTTTAACTTGTTTGTATTAAACCCTTTCTCATGTACAGTACCATGGAATCAATGGTGCTCTATAAATAAATAAATAAATAAATAAATTATTAATAATAATAATGTTGACATACTGGACACTTCATTATTGTCTGCTTTATCAAATGTAACCTGATAGGCACCCCTCTCGTCTGTGCCTATTGATAAGTAGCTTTTTCTCCCAGGCGTCTACATTTCTGTTGTGCCCACAGAGTTAATCCAAGCAGCCCCTCATTCATGTCAGTCTTTTCGTTGAATTCGGCGACTGATATTTTGGAATATTCATTTGCTACTTAGTCTTTCCAGGGTATCTGAATCACAATGAGCATCAACATGAAACACTCTTTAAAGTGAACCTGTCACCCCTTTTGTGCACTATAACCTGTGCCCAGCACCTAAAACATACTGTTATCGGGGTTCTAGTAATCCCTATATATCCCCAGACTGGCCTCTGATTACCTCAGAAATTAACGTTAAGTGTGTCCTGCTCTATATGGTAATTAGCTCTCCATGGTCTTGTGTGATGCAGCTCACATCAGTCCGAGCTGCCCCTCTGTCTATAAAACCCACCCTGCTGCCTGTAACACATGTCACACCACTTGTAATATGCTGCCCCTCCTGTGTATATATGGGAAGCAGTGACGGCATTCGCTCCGGCGCAGTGGCACTGGTCACTATGCTCTCTGCACTAGAGCTCAGTGACCTGCGCCACTGCACAGACACGAATGCCGTCACTGATTCCCATACATACACAGGAGGGGCAGCATATTACAAGCAGCAGGGCTTTTTTTACAGGCGGCGGGACAGGTTTTACAGGCTTCAGGGCGGCTCGGACTAAAGTGAGCTGCATCTCACCAGACCATGAAGAGCTAATTACCATATGCCATGGGACACATTCAAAGTTAATTTCTGAGGTAATCAGGGCCAGTCTAGGGGTATAGAGGGGTTACCAGAACCTCAATTATTGTATGTTAAAGGTGCTGGGTACAGGTTATAGAGCACAAAAGGGGTGTCAGGTTAACTTTAACTATTTGTACAATTGCCTAGATTTCTTGCCACAGTTCTTTTCTCCATACTTCTCTGATATATATTATCCAATTATTTTTAGTCCAAATTGGCAACCATGTGATCAACCCATTTTATACTGCCCAAGTGACAATATATACATGACACTCACTCAAGGACTCTTGTCCTAAAACACTATAAATTGCATATATTTCTGCATATTGACTACTCTTTTCTTCCCCAGGGGACACTAGCATCCTGTTATTCAAAGGCTAATAACCCATGACCTTCCATGTCCAGTAATTAACTTGCTGTCTAGCTGACTCATCCGGAAACCAGCAGTTTCCTCTGCTCAGGAAATTTATAGGGGATTCTTGAATGGACTTCTGTATTTCCTGCGATTGAAGCCCCATAGGAACTTTGGTTTCTTTCTCATGTAATCCTGAAATTCCACTAACAGCTTTGCTTTTTTGTAAATGTACTATTTCCACTTTATTACTGATGATTCTTGGGCGAGTCTTAAGTGGTGGGTTTTTGGAGAGCTAAATATCCACTGCATAACTGGAATCTCTGGCCTGATACTCAGCTCATATCCAACTGTTAACTATTCTGTGTCAATTAATTCCCAGTAACATGCCAATAACTGGCATTCAAAGAGAGTGTAATGCTTGCCCACATTAGATACCTTCTTATTCCAGAACCCCGAGGATACATTTTCCCCCTGTTTTTGCCACAAACTTCAATTGCCAAACATTTCTTGCACTGATACATTTAGTTTCTTAGGCTCATCATCCAACACTAGCCACAAATCTAGTGCCTTTTTCACTGCCTCTTGAGCCCTTTCACATACCATTCATCTGTTGCTCTGTACCCCATTCAAATTGATATTTCTTCCATGTAACTTTGTAAAGGGGTGTGAGAATCTGCCTAAGGTGTAGAATGCGTTGCCTCCAAAATCCAAAGTGTCCTATAAACTGTTTGTCTTTGGAAATGGCAAAATCAAGGATCTTATGTCTAGCATTTGGTCTAATATCTCTTTGGCCCTTGTTCAATTGGATACCATGCAACTTACTATTTGTGCCTTTTTTAGATTAAATCTACCATGTTTTTCTCTTTATGTGTTTAATAAGTGTGTCTAACTGATGTGCTATCTCTGCTTCTGTCTCCTCCATATCATGATGTCATCAATGTAATTAGATATTTGCATGTGTGATGGAAGGACAAAGTCATCAAAATGCAACCAACCCTGAGGAAGGCGCATAAGGCTGGCTTCACACTACGTTTTTTACTATCCTGTTCTGTTCGTTTTTGAAACAAACAGAACAGGATCATTTTTGGACCCCATGTATCCCTATGGCACCGGATTGGCCCTATTTGGCCATCCGGTTTTGTGATTCTGGTGCAGGTTTCTGCCCTGTTTTTTACCGGTCCCAAAAACGAGGACTGCAGCGTTTTTGGGCTCCGGTGACAAAACAGGACACAAACGAATCCTGTACTGTCCAGCACACTTAACATGGGGGCCTATGGCACCATATCTGGGAAACAACAGAATCGTTTCACAGATCCGGTGCCAGGGTACAGAGCATGCGCAGAACTGGAGCGCTGCTTTGTACCCATAGTAAATCTGTCTAATATCACTTTAGCAGTGTATCTATATACACTGCTAAAGTGATATTAAATAAAGGGATGGTTAAAAATAAAAAATAATAAATACTCACCTTCCAGCGACCACGAGTGTCTCACGCTGAATCTCCCGGCAATTCAAGGACCTTGCATGATGTCACTGGGAGGGTGGGGCAACCTGATCACATGACCACATCAGCGCGGGTTTTAATTGGTGATGATGCGGTCATGTGATCGGGTTGCCCCGCCCCTCCCAGTGACATCATGCAAGGTCTTTAAATGTCGGGAGATTCAGCGTGGGACACTTAGAAGTCGTCGGAAGGTGAGAATTTATGGTTTTCTATTTTTAATCATCCCTTTAGTTAATATCATTTTATATATATACACTGCTAAAATGATATTAGATAGCGCTGACAGCACTTGTCACACAGCGCTGACAGCGGCTCGACTCCCCACTGCTCTTTCTGTGTCCGGATACCAGACAGGACACAGAAATAGCATCTGAAGGTGCCTGTCCGTTGCTGTCCGTTCCTGTTCCTGCAAAAAACAGGATCCAAATGAACAGGGCAAAAACATAGTGTGAAGCCAGCCTAAAGGTATATGGTCTTCCGTTCCAGGTAAACGAAAACTGATCTCAGCATTGCTTTGCAATTGATATGATGAAAAATGCATTAGCTAAATCCAAAATACCATACCAAGTTTATTGTGTTTCTGTATTTGTTCAATTAGAGCGATGGTGTCAGATCCTGGAGCCGTTAAGGAGTTTGTGTGTTTGTTCAATTACCAATAATCCACAGTCATTCTCCATGTACCATCATTTTTTTCACTGATCAAACAGGAATGTTCCATTCAATGGTTGTAGGCACAGGAACACCAATCTCTCACAAATCCTGAATTGTTTCACTGATCGCCTTACCCCCTCAGGTTTCTATATGGTTTCACCCTGATTATTTTTATGCCTGGAGGGATTTCTACTAGCAGCATTTTTATTTTGCCCATCATCAATGGAGCCACTTCAATAAAAGGCTTTACTGATAGTTGTGAAGGACGAGACATTATTAATAGGGGTACTCCAAATTAGTATTTACAATCCGGTAGTCAAATGTCAATGCCAGTTATATACTCTGGAATAGGAACCATCATTACCAGGTACATTGCAGTAGGAAGATTTCCAACTTTCAATTATTTTTTTGTCTGAACTGCCTCAATTTGCTATCCTCCTAACCCTATAATTATTATCTTGCGCGTCCACTGAATTGCTTTGGATTTCCATAAATCAAACTGGCCTCCACCCTTCTATGTACCAAAACTTTAACATGTTTCCTGTTTTTATTTTTTTGCAGTTAATCACTAAGGCTGGCTTCACACTTGCAGATGCATCTGCAGCGTTTTGCAGATGCATCTGCAAGTATCAGCATGCAGACCGCGGCCCCTATGTTTATAATAGGGCGCACCGCGGTCTGAAAGCACTCATTCATTCCTATATGTGAACCGTCCGCAGGCGGATGCCTGCTTACAGATCACACACTCCCGCCCGCACCATGGACGCAACATCTCGCGTCCATGGTGCCGGCGGGAGTGTGTGATCTGTAAGCAGGCATCCGCCTGCGGACGGTTCACATATAGGAATGAATGAGTGCTTTCAGACCGCGGTGCGCCCTATTATAAACATAGGGGCCGCGGTCTGCATGCTGATACTTGCAGATGCATCTGCAAAACGCTGCAGATGCATCTGCAAGTGTGAAGGCAGCCTTAATCTATGTGGGGGAATCTTCCATTTGTGGAGCGTAGCCAGCAAGTCAATCACTCTTATCTTTTCCCACCTATCTATCTTTCAATTAGATGAAGTTGCCCCTTCTGCTGGTCTTTGAATTCCTGAACCAAAAATTTGATTTCTGCATAAAAATCCTCAAGCCCCGATGCTGTGGGCGTTTCCAGTGACAAAGAGAGAGTGGGCTCTCTCTCTCTCCAAGTGCCCTGCCTCGCCCCTACTGTATTGGATTTAGAGTTTTGTAACTGTAACCTTTTCATCATGTGACTTTATATTAAGGCTAGGGTCACATCTGCAGCAGGGCTATGCAGATCCTGATCCGCATTTGAGCAGTAAAAATGTTCAAACCGGATCAGGAAACGCAGCACATAGGAGCCCATTATAACAACTGGATTGCACTACATGCAATCCGGTTACCGCATCCAGATTTGCAGCCTGCATGAAAAAGCATGCAGGCTGCAGTTTTCAGAGTGGTATCCCTGCTGCAGCCTTCTTGTTATAATGGGCTCCAGAGGGAGCCCATGCAGCTGTCGCAAGGCGTATGTGAATGCCGGCGGCTTTGTTCCTCCTTGCTGCCGCAGGGATGAACAAAGGGTTAAATAATAAAAATGCATGTGGGCAACATGTCTCTAGGGTGGACACCCCCTAGAGACATGTTGCCCACATGGATTATTAATATTTAACCCTTTGCTCATCCCTGCTGAAACAGGGATGAGCAAAGGGTTCAATGTTATTAATGGATGTGGGCAACATGTCTGTAGGGATTGCTCACCCCCCCTTCCACAGACATGCTGACCACATAGGTCGGCATAGGAAGGGTTAATGTGCATTAAATCTTTATTTTTTTCTATTACCGGCTTTTATTACAACTAAATGTTTGTCAGTGAAGCAGATCTGTATCTGCTGCTCTCCAAGGTCCTGTAAGCCAATACAGTAGTTGTATTGCGGTGGGGCTGCCATAGAACTACTGTATAAGCTATCAGGTCCTTGGAGAGCAGCAGAAACAGATCTGCTTCACTGCCGAACATTTAGTTGTAATAAAAGCCGGTAATTAGTGATGGGCGAGTCCTAAATTACTCGGAATCGCTTGACTCTAGCGAGTCCGAGCCCGGGACTCGCTACTCGTTGCGAGTCTAGCGAGTCCAATGTTAATGAATGGGGAAGCGAGTAATAGCGAGTAATGTGCGATTTGCAAATCGCAGATGTGTCTCGGAAAGCGCTCGCATTGCCGTTTTGGAAACCCGACTCGCAACAGTTTTTTGCTGCTGTGTCCGAGGCCAAACTGGCATGTGTTTGTCTTATTTGCAGGTAGGAGAGCAGCAACGCACTGGTCTGCCACAGAGAAAATAAAGCTGAAGGGGTTATTATGACCCAAAATCTATCAGGTGCAAAAAAATAAGAAATAGTACCTCAGGTAAGGGTACTTTCACACTAGCGTTTATTTGAAATCGCGGCAGATGCGGTGAAAAAAACCGCATCTGCCACGATTATCGCATACTGGCTGCACTTGCGGCACAGTTGCGGCACAGTTGCGGCAAGCCCCATACAATGTATAGGCGGGCTTACGGCAGGTGTGGCAAGTGCGGTTTTGGCACTTGCGGCAGGTGCGGCCGCGAAAAAAACAGCAGTCAGCCGCGTTTTTTTCGCGGCCGCACCTGCCGCAAGTGCCAAAACCGCACTTGCCGCAAGCCCGCCTATATATTGCATGGGGCTTGCCGCAACTGTGCCGCAACCGTGCCACAAGTGAAGCCGGTATGCGGTAATCGCGGCAGATGCATTTTTTTCACCGCTCTGCCGCGATTTCAAATAAACGCTAGTGTGAAAGTACCCTAAGCCTCTGACTTCAGCTATTAGGAAAGTTGAGTGAGTAAGCTAAGGCTGCCTTCACATTTGCAGATGCCTCTGCAGCGTTCTGCGGAGGCATCTGCAAGCCTCTGCATGCAGACCGCAGCCCCTATGTTTATAATGGAGCGCAGGGTGTCTGCAGATGCTTGCAGACCGCCGTGCGCTCCCATTGCCCGCCATGAGTGATCTGTGCGCAGGCGGACGCCTGCGCACAAATCACACACTCTCGCTCGCACCAGGGACGCAACATGTTGCGTCCCTGGTGCGGACGAGAGTGTGTGATCTGTACGCAGGCATCCGCCTGCGCACAGATCACATATAGGAGTGAATGGGTGCGCACGGTCATGCGCTGTCAAGCGCAGCACCGTGCGCTCCCATTATAAAGATAGGAGCTGGCGGCTGCTGCGCACACATTGCAGATCCCCTCCGCAGAACGCTGCGGAGGGGAACGCTAATGTGAAGCCAGCCTGAGCTATGAGGTCGGTCCTGTGTGCACTGTAGGGCTGCTCCTCCCTGCCTGCCTGCCTACAGTCCTCTACACAGTACTCCTCTGTCCTCCTGGTAGCTCTCAGAAGAGCTGTTTGGGTTAGATATAAGGAATCTTGAAGTTTCCCTACACTGACTGACACTCCCTATGATCTGCTCCAGCATCTACCTCACCCTGCACTAGGTCAGATCTCACAGGAATGTGGAGAAAATGGCGGTGGCAAGGCTTATATACAGCCTCGCCTCTCATACATGACATAGGCATCACGATGGACAGAAGCCAATCATAGTCCTGCCACAACCAACATGGCTGTGGCATTACTGAATATGATTGGCTAACATGCTTGTCCATCTTCACAAGTTTTCTGACCTAACATGCTAGGCTGTCTCGGAAGCTTTGTCGGAACATAACAGATTCTGTATTCGTGAGTCCCGAATACAGTATTCAGGACTCGGATTCGTAGACTCACTCAGACTCGCTCAGACTCGCTGCTGACAGCGGGTATCCGTGAAGCGGTGCGATTGTTTAAACGATTTTGGGAGATTCAAGCTACATATCGATGTGATATAGCGAGACTAGCGAGTGAGAAAAAGTAAACTCTGACAAAACTAGGATTGCCATTGACTTGCATTGGACTCGTTACTGTGCGAGTAATCGCTGGGAAACTCGCAGAGTACCGAGTCCTGCGAGTCCCTTACTACTCGCCGAGCAACGAGTCCTAGCGAGTAGACTCGCCCATCCCTACCGGTAATAGAAGAAAATAAAGATTTAATGCACATTAACCCTTCCTATGCCAACCTATGTCGTCAGCATGTCTCTAGGGAGGGTGGGCACTCCCTACAGACATGTTGCCCACATTTTTTAATGACATTAAACCTTTGTTTATCCCTGCGGCACATTCAGAGCAATCCGGTTGCCGGATTCCGGCTTAGGAACAACTTTTGTTCCTAAAATGTGTGCGAAGGCAATTGCGGTTACCGCTTCCAAATCTGGATGGGGTAACCGCAATTGCAATTCCAAGTGAAACCCTAGCCTAAGTCCTTTTGATACAATTTCCACATCTCGTCCCCATCTTGTCCCCATCTATTTGATGGGACACCATCCTTTCTCACTGCCATAAACATACTATGTATGTCCAGGTAACACAGGGTCTAGGATTGTTACCAATTTTGACCTTATCATGCTGCTCTTTAGAATGAAAATTACCTCTTTGCTTGGGACCCCAGTCTCCTAGAGCCTCTAACTGTTGGATTGCCTCTAATGTATTGAAGATTTTTTCTCTGTCTGACTTACCATTAATGTCATCATGAAATGTTTATAAGCTGAAGAGGCATTTCTATTGATACAATTTCTAATAGGTACACTTACAACAACTTGCATGTGATTGTCATATGTATGTGCTGAAATGGCTTTTTTCATGACCTCCTCCTTCAATCCCTGAGCACAATCTTTCAATGTACACCATAGTTTTTCATTGGGTGGCCAGTCCACCTCAGATGGGTATTTATGTTGCAATGCCATAGCCACAACTTCCAGCATGCTACACACCACATGTGGTTGCTGAATTATCAAAAAACGGAATGCTTCCTTCACTACAGTTTCATTAGAGATGAGCGAACTTTGCTCGAACCTGTTCACCAATTTCAATCCTGAACCGAATTTGGCAATGTTTGTTCAGCAGGCTGGTAGAGGTCCAAACCAAATATGACTATTCAGATCACCTGGAAGGAACAGACTTTTCATCTAACAACACTATCAACAACTATCCATCCTTAATGTTGCTTACCGTCCAGGGTAGGTGAGTTTGGGGGGAAAGGAATTTCAATGTGTCTGTAAAAAATGAGATCAACATCGTTATTACCGTTATCACCAGTCAATTTCTCTATTAAGACCCTTAGGAAAAGAGTGTCAAGCGTATAAATCCAGAGCGACTCCCTTTCTTTTAGAAGTTTCACATGGTTAACCCCCTGTCTACGACGTGTTACTTTTTCAATTATTTGGAAGTGGAGTTGTGAAATCGTATGTCTCGCTTCCTTAAAACGGTGGGGGAGTCATACCTTACCACAATGAATCGTCAATTTGTGGCTTGATATTCTGTCCTTAATGGATTGAGTGGTTTCCCCTACGTATAGTAAGCTACAAGGTCATTTGATCATATACATCACGAAATTCGTGTCGCAGGTCTAATAATCTGGAATTTCATGAGATTTTCCTGTCTTAGGGTGGGTAACCATGTTGCCTTTGATTACATTCGAGCACTTAGAGCGGTTTAGGCAGGGAAAATTACCATTCTTTTTGGGTGTTGGAAAGTCTGTGTCATGGGTGACCCTGAAGTACCAATGTCTGCCCTCACAATTTGGTCCTTTATGTTGGTGGGCCGTTTGGTGCACATGTGGGGAGGTTCTTTAAAAGTCTCTATATTAGGGTAACCTTTATTAAGTAGAGGCCAGTGTTTTCTTACCAAGTTTTGTACTTTGTACATGCTAGGGTGGAAATGGTGTACAAATGGTAATCTGTCAGTTTTATATTTGGTAGGGGGTCAGAAGATGTTTCCATGGCTGCCTTAAGTTCATCATTGAGTAGTTGATCGGGATATTTTCTGTCCTTGAATTTGTTAGACATCTCAGTCACTCTTAGTGCCTTGGTTTCTTGGTTGGAAACTATCCTTGAAATACATTTAAATTTGGATCTCGGTAGGCTGGCTCTAGTAGACCTTGGGTGACAACTGTCATAAAGTAAAAACCCATTACAGTCTGTAGGTTTCGTGTACAGGTCTGTGGTGAGGAGTCCGTCTTGGCCGTGTAATACTCTCGTGTCTAGGAAGGTTATGTCTGTAAGACTGCTAGACATGGTAAATTGTAATTCTTTCCTGATAGAATTGCTTCTGTGATGAAAGGTTTGCAGGCTCTCTAACGGACCATTCCAAATACAGAAAATGTCGTCAATATACCTATACCAGCATAAGGCATGCTGCTGGTATAGGATATCGGTATATATGTGAGTTTGTTCAAAAGAGTCCATATATAAATTTGCGTAAGCGGGCGCTACATTTGCGCCCATAGCGGTGCCACACCGTTGAACGTAAAATGTGTCACCATATAGAAAATAATTTTCGTTTAGGACAATGTTTAACAAGTCAGGGCACAAGTTTTTCTGGTTGATGTTGAATTGAGTTGTTTAGTGTTGATCATACTGCCTCAATGCCTTTGCTATGGTCAATGGAGGTGTATAGACTGTTTACGTCTAGTGTGGCCAAAATGCAATTGTTTGGTATATGGGCTAGTGTTCTGATTTTCTGTAGAAAATCCCCTGTGTCCAGGATGAAGGATTTAGTCATCTTAGTGAAGGGGATAAAAATCTTCTCTAGATATATAGATAGGGGATTTAGTATTGAGTCCGTTGAGGCTACGATGGGTCTGCCTGGTGGATTTGATAGGTTCTTGTGGATTTTTGGAAGTGTATAGAAGACCGGTGTGAGTGGATGTTGGTGATTAAGAATTATCTAGTGTAATTGTCAATGGTTTTACTGTCCACATATTTCTGTAATGTGGCAGAGATGATCTTTCTGATTTTATATACCGGATCATGTGGGATGATTTGGTATGTATCACTATAGTCCAGTTGTCTTTGGATTTCCTCTATGCATTGTGATTTGTTTTGGACCACTATGGCACCTCCTTTGTCTGCGGGTTTGATAATTATATGTGGTTTAGACTTAAGGCTTTCAATTGCTCGTTTCTCCTCCTTAGAGTAGTTATTCCGTATTGGGAATAACCCCAGTTGTTGTTCCTTAATTAGGTCATTGATGTCTCTGTCTAGGATATCAATGAATGCCTCGGTTGCGTGGTAGGTGTGTGGTGGATTAAAGTTACTACGGTTGTATAAGCCCAGTGATCTTAGTGATAGTGGTGGTGTGGTCATAGTGTCCAAGTCAGTACACCTGTTGGGGAGGGTTAAATCTTGGTTAAAGTGGGTTTTGAGTCTGACTGAATGGTAGAAAGTATGTAAGTCTTGTTTGAGTGTAAAGGCCATCGTGGTGTAGGGCAAAAAGATAAACCTTTATTAAGTACTGTCAATTCTGTGGGGCAGAGGGTGTAGTCTGATATATTAACTACCAGGTTAGGTAGTTAAAAAAAAAAAAGTGACGTCATTTCCGGTCACATGAGTGCTTTCCAAGCGCTTTCAAAAGACTCTCTCTAAAGCCTGCTTTTAAAGTGCTCATAACCGTCCTTATACAGGGGGTTACTCCTTACAACACCTACATGATAGAGACAACCCTCTTCACTCTTCTATTACATTAAGGTAATTTGTTTCACCTTATTCTAAGGAACACTAGTAGCATTTAAGACCTTATATAAAGACACAGGTATTTCCACAGCAACTAAAGTGGACCTACACCTAAGAACTAAACATATTGGTACATGGACAAGTTCCTACCTATAGACAAGCTGAAATGTCTCTATAGGTGCCATAAGGAGTAAAGGTATCTACTTGATTACATCCCCAATCTTTCTCTTAGTCCTAATACACACCACCTTCAAAAATTCAAAAATCTTTGACAGATAGTATGCTCTATGATTCCTTGCATCCGTATAACATAGAAATTCCAATCTTTGACTAGTTCTTGTCTTTTTACTGGTTGTCAACCTTGACAACATTTGCTACATGTACATTTTTGTACATATCCATGTATCCGTGTCTTACACTATTGTCTTTGTATTTACCCACAGCGACACTTTGAAAAAGACCACAGATTAGTGGTCGAATCATCAGCTCCACTGTCACACCTGTCTTTTTTATACAAAAAAAACAGAATAAACCACCACCTTCACTTGAACTACATTGTGAGTGTGCAGTGTTCATTTGACTGTTATACCTATTGGGTCGTAGAACCCCTACACTAGCACCTCGGACTATACCCCCTTTGGTGTGCACGCCACTCACCTACATTTAACAGCCAATCACAGACGTTCATGCTCTTTGGCATCATCTGTGATTAGCTGTTGAAATTAGACTGCATTTTCACTGGATGGTGTCTGTTCTTGTTTGTCATACACATTAGTGAATGGCAACCAACCTGGTGTCATTGTGTGTAAAATAAGCAAGTGCACAGGAGAAAGAGAGAGCACGCAGGGGGAGAAAGCTCAGAGGAGAGATTAACGGGGGAAGAGTGACAGCACATGGGGAAGAAAGGGTGAAAGCAGACAGTGGAGAGCACACAGGGGGAAGACAGCCACCACCTACAGAGCCTGTCAAAGAGCCCGCCACCATTGTCATGTCATCCCCCTCTTGATGCAATAGCATCGGGCCCACATCTAGTAAACTATAAATACTAAGTATAAAATGTTATAATGTTTATATTTCCCATGTAATTAAAGAGACTGGAACCTTTCAGGACATTTTTTTTAAATAAATGCACATTTGACTTTATTGTAATTTGTGAATATAAGTCAGAAGAAGCTCATGGAGAGATTTTTAGGCAAAGAAGTTGGTCACTTTCTCTTATTAGTGAAATGTTCATCACAAACTGACCAGGAATACTGTCCTTAAAATGACTGGTAGAGGAGCATGTGACTGGTCAAGTCTGTCAGCCTCCTCTAAATGTAAAACACCTTACAAGCAAAAGCTATTTTCTATCGCAGGAGGCTCAAGGCCAGGTCTAGTCACATGATATTCCACCAGTAGACATTTTAAGGACATAAATGCTGGTCAGTTTGTGTGGAAATTTTCACTTATAAAAGAATGCACCTGACCTCCTCAACCCCTTCATGACCAAGGACGTATATGTACATCCTTGGCTGCGTCCCTCACCCTGATGCGAACTCCCCTATATATCTCAACTGAAGTCATCAGCTGAGATATATACCAAACAGCACCAATCAGATCCAAGATGTGATCAATGCTTAACCCTTTGGATCGCGCTGTCAGTATCTGACAGTGCACCCATAGCATCGTGGTGAGGATCATGTAGTTCCCCTCCGTGATTGGTGGTCCCGTAAAGTGATCATGGAACCTCCACTGTTACCTGACAGCCCGGGGTCCAGTAATGACTCTGGAAGCTGTTTAGTATCACTTGCTGTTGACGATCTCTCAGTGAGGTCACCAGCAGAAAGAAATAATTTCTCTACTTAAAAGAAGCAATCAGTATGTGAGCACTGATGCCCCCTAGTGGTCCAAGTAGAATAGAATAGAGAAAAAAAGTTTTAAAAAATATAAAAGAAAACACAAACGTTCAAAATCACCCCCCTTTTGCCCCATTGAAAATAAGACTATTAAAAAAATAAAAAAATATACACAGCACTTACAGAAATGCCAAACTGTATTAAAACATAAATCAATTAATCAGATCTGTAAACTACGGAAAAAAGTCCCAATGCCAAAATAATGTTTTTTGGTCACCGCAGCATTGCGATAAAATGCAATATTGGGAGATAAAACATCACATCTACCCAAAAATTATATCAATAGAAACGTCAGCTTAAGCTGCAAAAAATAAGCTGTCACACAGCCTCAGATCCCCAAAAATTGGAACGCTACAGGTCACAGAAAATGGCACAAAAGTGCAATTCTTTTTCTTTAAAAACTTGTACATTTTTTTTTCACCTATTAAATAACATTAACACTATACATGTTTGGTATCTACAAACTCATACCGACCAGAGGCGTCAGAGTGTCATATCGACATGTCAGTTTTACCATATAGTGAACATGGTGAATAAAAAAACAAAAAATAAATGTGCAATTGCCATTTTTTTGAAAATTCACTGCACTTGAAATTCTTTTCTTACATTTTCCTGTACACTATATGGTAAAATAATATTGTTTGTTAAGAGTACAACTTGTCCTACAAAAATCAAGCTCTCTATATTGACGGAAAAATAAAAAAGTTATGGTTCTTAGAAGAAGGGGAGGGAAAAATGAAAAATGGAAAATCACCCGGGGTGAAGAGGTTAGCTGAGAATCTGTTAGTAAGCTCGTTCTGATTGTCTAATAATGGGAGAGTTTGTTCCTCTTTAGTTATCTGCGTTATCAGCTGATTTATGAACACAGATAACACTAATATTGAATATAATGAGAAATATAAAGCCTGTAAAAATAAAAAAAGGTGTAAAACATTTAAAAATAAACACAAATATTATTTTTAGCCCAAAATACAAGCTTGTAAGCAAAAAATAAATGCTCCCCAAGTTGCCCCTTCAAATTAACATCATGTGTATTCGCCACAGAGGAACTGTTCCTCCACCAGAGGTGTAGTGGCCCATTGTAAGTAAGGAGGGGCTCTGACCGGTATTCAGATACCCATGGCCAGCACTACACCAGGCCGGGTCAGGGTTAGGACGGGATTGCTCCTAAGGGAGAGCACAGTCCCTGATCCTGTCTTGAGGGGAGGACCAAGGTAGAAGGGATGGGTGGAAAACAGAGTTTAGAGGAGCACCCAGGAAGTAGTGAAGTCAGGAAGGATTTACGTTAGTGACATAGGACACGTGACAGGCAGTTGGTGGGTGGCTGGCAAGAGCTATAGGAGTTTGTGAGGTTTAGAGAGTCTGTCAGAGAAGGACAAAAGCGAGTATGGGATGTCCTGGGGACTGGAGCCAGTGGTATCTTGTCCCAAGACCTGGAAGAGACAAGGCCTGATGGTGGAGCCGAGAAAGAGTGGGTACTCCCGAAGACAGAAGGGGTCCCAGGAGCCAGGGTAGTGAGCAGTCCCTGTTGGTGCCCGCATCCACATCGACTGAAGCGGTGTAGAGGGACTAGGCCGCAGTGGGGAGAGACCGGCCCCAGACTAGTGGAGAATGATCAGGCTCAGCTAGCAACCTGGAGGCTGCAGTATATTCAAATACCACAGCTGGGACCGCACACATCCACCGAAAAAGTGGCCACATAGGGTCCAAGGGACTGAGAGAGAAGCTGCCAACAAGGCCAGAGGCCACTGGCTTGGGGTTCTGTATGCGAGGCATGGGGCAGGAGGGCAAGTGCCAGCACAGTGAGTTGACTTGGAGAGGACATCGGAAGGGAGTACCGGTTAAGTGCCACCAAGCTACCCGAGAGTCAACTGTCACCCTCCCTCCAAGGACTCGGCGCTCTGCGGGCTGCTGCAATTGTGACAACAGTTGTGACCTGGAACATCTGACTATGAGTAAACATCTTGAGACTGCTCCCCGCTATGTCTTTGAACTTTATTGCTGCGTAATCAGCCTTGCACTGTAACATCAGTACCAACTCTTCATAGTAACATCTGCTGCCCTGGGGTTAGCCCTAACGTGGAGAGCTTTCCAACTTAGCTGCATTGCCATCAACTCCAGAGGAACTGTACTGCAGCGGTGGCAAACAATAGCCGCAACCCGCGGGTGGCGTCACAAGGACTATTATCACTGAATCCCAAGTCCAGTAATCCCCTAAAACAACAAAGTCTTGCCTTTTATTGACTGCTCAGGGGCGACGGACCAGTTCATGCCACCGTGACATCCCCCAACAACATTGACAGACCCGGTACCAAGTACTCTACGGCCCCCTGGTGGGCGTGTCAAACTTATGATTTCATGCAGTAGAACTACAAACATTTAAACTGAAAAAATACATCACGGCCAAAATTATTGGTATAAATTCAGGTCACTTAAGGTAAGCATTTCAGATTTTTTGTGGAAAGAAAATGAGAAAAAAAGTGAGTCATATTTTACATGAGCTGTATTCAATGAAATTCTCCTTTTCACCGTAAAGTGGCAAACAATATGTCTATAAGTACATTTTTCAAAATTCTTGATATAAACAGTACATGCACATATTTCCCTGTCACAAATTAGCATTATCTGATTTCCACATGATACTAACGTAAAACCAGTTTTGAACTGAGGTTCTTTATTCTCATTCCGGGTGCAAATTTTTTTATATAAATCAATATCAATGTCTACGTCCATACAAAGAAATCACGTAGAGCGCGAACAGCAGTTTCCATTTGTTTCAACAATTTTTGATGGCAGAATTCAGTCTCCAAGACCATGACATATCCTTCCTATACTGTGTACATAAATGGCACTTGATATTCATCTTGTGATTGACTGAAGTCTTTTTAATGTCAATAGAATGTCACATGGAACATTTGTATAGAACACCTATGCAATGACCTGTTTTTTAATGAAAATGTTAAGAGTAAAACTTTTCCTTGTGAGTTGGATTTGTTTACAGGCTCATGTTGTTTAAAATCTTTATGATTTTAACTCAGGAAGTGGTGACCAATTTACCATGTTTGCAGACAAGAGAGAAGCAATGGGTGTCCTACTGCATTCATTATAGCTACCTGTTGTGTGCTCCTCAGAGTGAGAATAAATCAGCACAATGTTGTCTTGCAGCAATGATGTTGTGATAACTATTTTCATGTTCAAAAATAATTTCAAGAATAAAGGAGAATGCACTGTGAAATTGTTAACCATACAATGCATGCTTATAAACCAAAGTTTAACTTTAGTTTTATTTCTTGTTAAATATCATAGAAAAATATTGATGAAATATTTACAGTGCATTGAAAAAGTATGACACGATTCGCGTCATTTCCGGCTCCGGGTGATGTATGTACACCCGTGCCGCTGTTAGAGCTTCAAGCCCCGTACTGCGCATGCGCTTGCGCATGCGCAGTGCGCGTTTTGAAGCTAACAAAGCGGTGCGGGTGTACATACCGTCACCCGGCGCCGTAAATGACGCGAATCGTGTCATACAGCCCCACATTGAAGCCCGGCCGGAATAGGAGAGTGGGGAGGCGCGCAGGGAGGCGCGCATTTGAATGTATGATGAAGATCACGCCTATACAGGCGTGATATTATGAAGAGGCACAGCCTGGCTGGGTGACTATGAAAACCATAGTCACTCATTAACATCAGTAATGAGGTACTTTTATAACGTTTATATTCGGTTTCAATATATGCATTTAGGAGCTAAAAGGAGTGTAGGGTAAGTGTTACTATGCTCTAGGGACAGCTTTTAATAGCTTAGGAGGTGGTTTGGGGGTGACAGGATCCCTTTAATTTTGTACTAAAAAAAGGCATTTTTTTGCTTCAAGGCAGTGATTGCAGAGTTCTTCAGTTCCCCTTAAAAGGCTGTGGTTGGCCTCAAGGCAGCGATTGCAAAATCCTTCTATTTCCCCTAAAAAGGCTGTGTTTGGTCTCAAAGCAGTGATTGCAAAATCCTTGATTTTCTCCTAAAAAATCATTTTTTGCCTCAAAACAGTGATTGCCAAATACTTTAATTTCCCCTAAAAAGTCTGTGTTTGGCCTCAAAAAGTGATTGTCAAATTGTTCACTTTCCATTTTTTTTTATCTAGAAGCAATGATTGCCAAATCCTTCATTTTCTACAAGGCAATTTTTTGCCTCAAAGCAGTGATTGCATAATCCTTCAATTTCCCATAAGAAGGCTTTTTGGAGGTCTAAAAGCAATGATTGCCCAATATTTTATTTTTTATAAAAAAGGCATTTTCTTACCTTAAAGCAGTGTTTACAAGTTTTTTTGGTTTCCCTTAAAAGGCTTCTATTGGGCCTCAAACAAGTATTAACCAAATCTGTGTGCATTAAACATGAGTGGGAAATCTCGAGGTCATGGTGGAAAGGGGAATAGGCAATGTGGAAGAGGGAATAGGCTTGGTGTTCGAGACGTCCATTGTGTTTCAATGTTACTGAAAGCTGTACTGACCAAACTTCGGCTTGTCGTATTTCAAGCCAAGTGACAACATCTGTTCCTTAACAGAATACTCCAGTCTCTTTGTATGCCAGCTTAAGAGCACTATGAGTTGTGAATTTAGCCCAGAAAGAGCTTTTGCTACTGTTCATGGCAAACACTGCGTCAAATAGTCTGTTACTCCACCTCAATATCACACACAGTACAGTTCTCAGTGGTTGCACCCCAATTACCCATGTTTCACCCCATGTCAGAACTCTCCAACCACACAACTGATTGTGGGGAAACACAGATTGGCAATTCTGCAGAGATGTTCGCACATTCTATTCCATGGATATCAGAGGTCTGCTCCAAAGAGTCACATATGTCAGAGGAGGAAAGCATCTGCACTGATGCCCAAAATCTTTTGGAGTTGTATCCAAGGACAGATAAAATTGGGTCTCAGCAGAATCCATACCCTCATAACTAAACATTAACCCCCAAGGTTGGAAGTGATGATGATGATGTTGAGATACCTGAAGTGCATTTGAACTGTACTGTGCTTTCAGGGAAAGAAGAATAAGAGGGTGACTCTCAGGGAGAGGAGTGGGACAACAGAGAGAACAAAGATGAGGTTCGAGATCCAAATTGGAATAAACCCAGAGTCATGCAGCTCAGTAGCTCAGCAAAGGAGGAGGAGGACAAGGAGGTTCAGTTGCATCTTCCTGCACAGAGACTGAGGGCTGCAAGCATGACAAGCACTGAATCTTCAACCACTCTGGCTCTTAACAGCAGTGGTCTTGGGTCTGTAGTTGTCAGGTGCGGTAAGGGTTGCTTAGCTGGGCCTTATTTGACACTGCAAAGGATGACCCAACTGATGTTATTTTCAAAGATCTCAACTTTAAAGATTGAAATGTCACACTGAATGTTGGAATGAAGATCCTTTTATGGAAATACCTGCTTTGTGAAGTGCTGTCTTTCTATCTTCACAAAATGGCTGTGTCTGCTGAACCTGGAGCCAGGGAAGGCAATGTGCGTTAATGATGAGAACCTGGTGGTGTCCCTATGCCATGGCAAATGTACACACATTCCTTGCATCACTCACATCTAAACCAGGTTGTCCAGCAATTCCTACACCACTATACCCACCTGGATGACCTGCTGCACCTCTGCCATTTTTGTACCGCACAGCTCATTGACTAGCATCGCTACAGAGGTCTTTCAGACAATCAATAACCAGATGATATGCGATGTGCCGACACAGTGGAATTCCACTTTGCACATGTTGCAGCGACTATGGCAGCAGCGATAAGCCATAGCAGAGTAATGACATGTATAGTGACTCATAAAGAGGCAAACGTGGTTCAAATTACTTTTGCAGAGTAGGCACAGATTAAGCACCTCTGCACCCTTCTGCACAGTTTTTTTAAATGACTACTAAGATGGTTAGCGCCGACAATGCCATCATATGCATCACTATTCCAGTCATCTACATGTTGGAGCAAATTTTGAAAAATCTGCAGGATAAGGAAGTGATACCAGATGAAGAAGAGGACAAAAGAGAGAATGATGCGGAAAGGATACCAATATCTCAAAGATTTGGACTCCTGTCAGAGTGGAATAGAGTGACAGAGAGGGTCACTTGGAACCAGACAAACTGGTGTTGAAGGTGCAGGAGCTAAGAAACAAATGGAGGAGGACAAGGATGGAGAGGTGATGGGCACAGAACAGTAAGAAGATGGGAAATAAATTATTTCTCTTTCTGTTATCTATGGTTGGCGGGAGAGGAAGGAGGAGGGAAGCTTGATTTTTTACACCACTACCAACATAACAAGGACTTGGGTCTCATGGATGCGTCAGACACATGAGCACCTTCTTGCTGCCCTTTCTGCGCTATGATGATAGTGAACGACTGGAGAGGATGGTGCGGGAGTATCTAGAGCTCAATATCCATGCCACTAGGAAGGGTTTGTAACCTTTTGCATTTTGGGCTTAAAAAATGGAAGCATGACCTAAGCTCACAAGTCATGCCTTGGAGGATTTGTTATGCTCGGCAACCAGCTCTGCTAGAGATGTCCTGATGGATAAGCATATCAGGCTGTACCCTAAAAGTGTAGGCAACCTAACCATCATCAAGATGAAAAAGACATGGCTCTCCAAGGACTTTTCACCCCAGTGGCAGACTAGGCAGACTAGGCTATGTTGTACTTTTCAGGGTGCTGCATTGACCTTGCCATTAAACAATTTTTATTCTGGGTATTGATGCCACTTTCATGGTATCCCAGCCCTACATTTTTTTAAATGTGGAGACTATTCTTGGGGTCTCCTCATCTGATTCCTGAATTTATCAGGGCTCTCTGAGCATGATGCCGATATGTATCACTCATCCACCTGTCACTAATCAATGTTTAACCTTCAAATGATAGACCAGACCTTGTTCTGGTCTTGTGCCATGCATGCTGGCTGCACCATTATACAGGGTGGGCCCTTTATATGGATGCACCTAAATAAAATGGGAATAGTTGATGATATCACCTTCCTGTATGTGGCACATTAGTATATGGGAGGGGGGAAATTTTTCCAGATGAGTCGTGATCATGGTAACCCTTTTGAAGTCGGCCATTTTGGATCTAGCTTTATTTTTTCAATGGGAAGAGGGTCATGTGACACATGAAACCATTGATCATTTCATAAGAAAAACAATGGTGTGCTTGGTTTTAATGTAACTTTATTCTTTCATGAGTTATTTACAAGTTTATGATCACTTATAAAATGTCTTCAAAGTGCTGCCCTTTGTGTTGGATTGTCAATGCAACCCTCTTCTCCCACTCTTGACACACTGATAGCAAAACTGCAAAAGAAATGCTAGCACGGGCTTCCAGTATCCTTTGTTTCTGATGCTGCACATCTGGTATCTTCACAGCATAGACAATTGCCTTCAGATGAGTGATGAGGTAAACTTTTTTGTGAATGATGAAGTTAATAAACAATACAACCGCTATTGGTCTAACCCACAGTGGATAGATCCCTCCAAGACTGTTGGAACACAGAAATTGCACATACATAACAATGCGGCTGACCCAAACAGTTTACAATTAGTGCTAAAGTGAATGGTGAAATACTCGGATTCGAGAGAATCATAACCTAGTAGTTTGTAATACTGGCGTATTCAAAACAAAAAGCGAGTCCAACGCAAGTCAATGGGAAACGCAAGTAATTTTCTGCTGGACCCAACAAAGGGGTGTGCGAGCCCAAGAAAAAGGCTGAAATGGATGGCAAAGTGATGAAACTGAATGGGAACAGGATGGAGAGTATGCAGACATGCATTTCTGACTCACATATGGTTTCTGGGAATAATGTTAATATTACACCCAGTGGTGTAATAATCAAGGTCGCAGGGGTCGCAGGTGCGACAGGGTCCAGACCAATAAGGGGCCTGGCCCGCCCACAGCCCCTTGCGACTGCCGATCCCAGCGTCGGGCGCCCGCTTCACATGGATGTGCGTCTCATGTGGATGTGACTCTCATTCAGCTCAATATCTAGCAGATTCAGACCAAGGTGAATACATAGCCTGGACATAAGTCAAAGTTATCCAGGTGCATGTAATCAAGACTTTGGGTACCTTTACACGCCGCTACCGGTGGGTGGCTACAACCAGCTACTTCACGTGCACGAGCACGCACAAACGGTTGCAAACGGTAATCGCACCACCTTTACACGCCGCAACAAGGTGCACTACAGTAGGTTACATCTATCTCTAGATACACGGGTGTCTCAAGTTACCTACTGCCGAGCACCTTACCTCATTTACACACCGCTACAACAAGCTAATATGGGCGGACCAGGTGCAGCAGGGACAACACATAGGCGGGCCACAATTGTGGATTACGAGAATTCGAATTTGATAGGACAAAGCAATAACATCATGATTGGCCAGGCATCGCAGGAGGCTGATTAATACATGACGCTTGAGCAATTGTGTAGTGTGGCTGGTCAGCTCCTTAAATATGCCGTCCTATGCAGCGACTACCAATCGTAATGCAAGAGCTTCCTCCAATGATCGCTGATGGGGCGCGGTAACCCGGAGCCTGTGTCACGCCCCAGCTACATACCAGGTACATAGCCTGGTGTCCAGACATCCCTTTTGTTGCTTCTTTACACGCCGATACAGGTCGCTACAATCGGCTGTGTAGCCACCTGTTTCAGGGCAGTGCTTGGAAACAGGTGCCGCTACTGCCTGGTGGCTACTACCGTCTTCACACGCCGCTACCACGGGTTGAATTGCCGGTGCAAGATACATTTCTCGCATGTATCCGGTTGTAGCCACCCGCCGGTAGCGGCGTGTAAAGGTACCCTTAGAGTACTAGGATTTCTCCCAGTCCTACCTGGCGTTGCTTTAGTATATACGATAAAAACCTGTAATTTTGCACTAAGTAAATAAAAAAGCAGATAGGAATAATGTTGCTTTCTGTGCATGTTTAAAATGAGCTTCAAACATTATTTGAAACAATTGTT
Organism: Allobates femoralis; assembly: GCA_033576535.1. Taxonomy (NCBI): domain Eukaryota; kingdom Metazoa; phylum Chordata; class Amphibia; order Anura; family Aromobatidae; genus Allobates; species Allobates femoralis. Next base: position 636,031,574 of record JARQOC010000003.1, read on the forward strand.
ACCTTACATCTAATAGAGTAAAGGTTATACTGAGAGTGTAATGTTTATATTTTTCTACTGGTTTATAAATTTATTCATATATCTTAATGTACCAGAGACCCATCTGAATATTGTTTTTCCAGCTGGGTACAATTCACTCTTTTTGCTTTTTTCTTAAGTTGCTTGCTGTGCTTATTTCACTCTAAATTACTCTTGTTAGAAAATTTACAATTTAGTATTATTCACATTAAGTAGAAATATGGGACTTTGTAAATAGATGAAGTAAATAAGAAATTGTTAGAAGCAATATAAAAGGCCATCACTCACTATTTTCTGAACACAATTGAAAAAAATGGGCATTGTATGGAAATACATATGTTTTTTCCACTAATACATTTAAAGTACGGTAGTTACGCTATAATAATTACCTCTACTAAGTATATTTTTATTAGTAAGGCATCTGTGGGATAAGTTTAAGCTAATTTGTCAAGAAACAATTTTGGAATTTATTGCCTGAAACATTCTTGAAGGTGATGGAAGCGGAGTCAAATAAAAGTACAGAGGATGGCAAAAGGCAGAAAGCACAATAATCGGCAACAAGGAAGTCACATGTAAACTGATATAGAAACTTCAAGTGCAGAACTATTTAGGAATAACACCAGGAAATGTCAAGGAGCAAGGAATTAGACCCATACTTCTCAAACAGTGAGTCTGGTTTTACTAATAAGTAGGAATGAGTGAACATTTTGACATTCAGATTCAGGTCGCTCACCAACTGGAATAGTAGACAGTTTGCCAAACTTCCGAACCCCATTCAAATCAATGGGAGGCAAACTCAAGGGACCAAAAGCTGTCAAACATAACTTAAACCATGTTACAGTGGAGCCTTGCTCTTTTGGCACAGATATTAGCTTCTTGCAAGACTATTATTATAATTATTAATAATAATAATAATAATATAATTCATTTTACTTATATAGCACTAACATATTCTGAAACACTTTACAATTGAGTGAAGGGACAATGTACAGCCCGCTGCCTAGATACCTGCTGTTTATCATAGTTACCAGCATCCTCCCTGCTTAGCACTGGTAACCATGATAAACACCGGGTATCTAGGCAGCGTGCTAGTTACCAGCCCTGTGAGGTCACTGATCGCTGGTCTCTCGCTGTCTCTCGCTGTCACACGCAATGATGCGTGCTGACCAGCGGGAGACCAACAACCAAAAAATGGTCCTGAGCCCTTTGCAGCGATCAGCAACCTCACAGCAGGGGCCTGATCACTGCTAGATGTCACACATAGCGACATCGCTGGGGAGATTGTTGTAACGTCACAGTTACAATGATCTCGCTAACGATCTCGTTATGTGTGACTAATAAAAGAAGGAGGGAGAACAAGAGGCGCAATAGTGCCCTATCACTATGGCACTGAGTATAAAGTGGTGAAAAAGGGGGTTCACTCACCTGAGGCAGTTGTGTCACCCACAACTGGCTTGAAGGCGTATTCAATGCTTATTACCAGATGGCTGCTGCAGGATTTCCACCATCCACACAAGTGTGGAAACACATCAAGTTGTAGGGAAAAAATGGTGTATCACAATCCGCGCTGTCAGAATCATCCGCTCCAAAAGTAATGCACATGAAGATGGAACTTCAACATAACTCCTTTATTTCCTCCTACGCATTTCGGTGCCCTCCTGGCACCTTCCTCAGGGATCTTTTGGAGCGGATGATTCTGGCAGCGCGGATTGTGATACACCATTTTTTCCCTACAACTTGTTATGTGTGACTGGGGCTTTACTCACGATTACCTTGGGATACAAGAAGTGGCCATTTGACATCATTGCCATTTTCACATTGTTACTGCTTAGGAACAATGCTCCTGCTGCTCTGTGCTGCTTCATCCGTGCTACACAAAAAGATAGCTAGCTACTCGATCGCTTTTTAGGTAGAATAGGAGGGTGAGAGGGTCGATCTGGACATAGGCATTTTTTTGCTGAGAACAAGTGTTATTACCAAGTCTGTGAGCATTGCCAAAGCCGTGCTATTTTGCATACAAGTGATGGCAAAATCTTAGTGTTTCACCTAAAAGACTGTGTTTTGCTCAAAGCAGTGATTGCCAAATCAGTCATTTTCTCCAAAAAAGGCTTTGTTTGGCCTCAAAACCAGTGATTGCCAATTCCTTCAGTTTCCCCTAAAAAGCTGTATTTGGCCTCAAACCAGTGTTGCAAAATCCTTCAGTTTCCTCTAAAAAGTTTTTTTTTTTTAATTTAACAAGTGATTGCCAAATCCTTCAGTTTCACCTAAAATGGCATTTTTTTACCTCATGGCAGTGATTTAAAATCCATTATTTTCTAATAAAAAGGCATTTGTTGCCTCAAACCAGTGATTGCAATATTCTTCACTTTCTCCTAAAAAGTTTGTGCTTGACCTCAAATCAGTAATTGCCAAATCCTTCATTTTCTCTAAAAATGATTCATTTGGCCTCTAACCAGTGATTTCCAATCCCTCCCCTTTCCCCTAAAAAGGTTGTGCTTGGTCTCAAACCAGTGATTGCCAAATCCTTAATTTTCTCCTTAAAGGGATTAATTTGGCCTCAAATCAATGAGTGCCAAATCCTTTCACTTTCCCTAAAATACATACTTTTTGCGTCTAACCAGTGATTGTCAAATCCTTCAGTTTCCCCTATAAAGGCATTTTTGTGTCTAACCAGTGATTGTCAAATACTTCACTTTCCCCAAAAAAGGCTGTGATTGGCTTCAAACCACTGATTGCCAAATTAATCTCAAACCTTGATAAGTCCTTTAAATATAAAATTAGGCACTGTATTATGGTTAATCCTAACAGTGTGTAATATATTCACTGTCAGGATTCAGTTGTGCTTGCTGATTCCAGCAGTCATGATATGGCCTCTCCACTCATATGTAATTTTCATACTTACAGTCATGTGACAGCTTTTGGTCCTGCTTCTCTCAGTTTTTCACTGAACATTGAGAGAATTAGGAAGAGTAGCTCGTTGGCATGTGACTGTAAGGATGAAAACTGCATTTGAATAATTGATCACATGACTATTACTCAAACCGTTTGAGGGGGAACCAAATTAAATTCTTAACCTCTAGTTTAGACTAAATTGAAAATATTACAGTGAATCTGTATCAAATATCTTAAAAAAAAATTTTGTCTCATATAAGGAATACCTTAATCTACATTTCCAAATTACCTGCTTCAATTGAAAACCCAACATATCCATATACTAATGAGGCAGCAAAATTACTCTGGACTCTATTTGGCCTTTCTTTAGTGGTGTCCTTCTTTTCAAAGTTGCACAGAACTGTTCTTGTCCGCACTTTTGTGCATGCCTAACAAGACACATAAAAAGATAGACATCGCCAGACCACAGGACTGATGGAAATTCAAAGTGATTTCCGCTGCTTCATAACAGGGAATTTTTGAATTTTGTCTGAATCCCATTTTTTAGAGATCTTCTTCTTTTTCTTCTTCTTCTTCTTCTTCTTCTTCTTCTTCTTCTTCTTCTTCTTCTTATTATTATTATTATTTTTATAGTGCCATTAGGTTCCATGGTGCTTTACATGTGTAAGGGCAGACGAGGACAAGAACATAAAATGACGACAATCAAATCATAAAGGTAGAGTAGGGCAGAGGACCCTGTCAATGAGAGCTCACAGTCTATAAAAGGTGGGTGGGGAGACTGTAGGAGGGGTAGAGGGGAGAGTGAGATGGTGTGGCGGATTAAGTCTTTGTATGGGTTGTAGGCTTGAAGGAAGAGGTGGGTTTTCAGGTTTTTCTTGAAGGTTCCCAGGGTAGGGGAGTGCCTGATGTGGTGGGGGAGAGAGTTCCAGAGTATACTGGATGCACGAGAGAAATCTTGTATGCTGTTGTGGGAGGAGGAGATTTGAGGGGAGAAGAGAAGGAGCTCTTGAGAGGAGCACAGATTGCGTGAGGGTAGGTATCGGGAGACCAGGTCGGAGATGTTTGGAGGGGACAGGTTGTGTATGTTCTTGTATGTCATGGTTAAGGTTTTGAACCAGGACCTCTGGGAAATGGAGAGCCAGTGAAGGGCTTGGCAGAGGGGGAGACAGGGGAGTAACAGGGAGACAGGTGGAGTCGGGCAACGGATTTGAGGATGGTTTGGAGAATTGCGAGGGAAGTAGTGGGGAGGCGTGGACAAGTGTTTTGGCAGTGTCGTGGTCAAGGAAAGAGCGGATTTGGGTAATGTTTTTGAGCTGGAGTTGGCAGGCGGTGGCGAGGGCTTGGATGTGGGGCTTGAAGGAGAAAGATTATCCCAAGGCATTTGGTGTGGGGGATGGGTGAGAGTGAGCAGTTGTTAACAGTGGATAGGTCGGGTGGGGGGGAGAGCAACCTGGGGGGAAGATGATGAACTCAGTTTTGTCCATATTCAGTTTTAGGAAGCGAGCATAGAAGAAGGATGAGATGGCGGACAGGCATTGCGGAATTTTGGATTGTAGGGAAGGGATGTCGGGGCCAGACAGAGCTGGATGTCATCAGCGTAGAGGTAGTATTAAAGGCCATGGGACTAAATGAGTTGACCTAAGCCAAGGGTGTCAATAGAGAAGAGTAGTGGTCTCAAGACCGAGCCTTAGTGAACTCCAACAGATAGGGTGTAGGCTGAGGAGGAGGTGTGGGAGTGGGTCATGCTGAAAAACTGGTTAAGAGGAGCTCTAGGAGAGGGCTTGATCAGTGATGCCAAGAGATTCTAGAATTTGAAGTCGGAAGGATTGGTCCACGGTGTCAAAGGTGGCAGAAAGGTCGAGAAGTAGGAGGTCGGAGTAGTGTCACTTGCTCTTGGCGGTCAGTAGGTCGTTGGTGACTTTGGTTAGGGCAGTTTCGGTGGAGTGGTGGTGTCGGAAACCGGATTGCAGATGGTCAAAGAGGGAGCAGGAGTAGAGGTGGGAGGACAGTTTGGAATAGATGTGTTGTTCAAGTAATTTTGAGACGAAGGGAGAAAAGATATGGGGTGATAGTTGGAGATTGCTGCAGGGTCAAGGGAAGGTTTTATGAGGATAGGTTGATTAGGGCGTGTTTTAAGGATGAGGGGAAGACTCCGGTAGTAAGTGATATGTTAAAGAGATGGGTTAGGGCAGGGATGAGGACAATGGTGAAGTTAGGGATGAGGTGGGAGGGGAGTAAGTTGAGGGCGCAGCTGGTGAGGTGTGATCATGCTAGAAGGGAGGAGAGGTGCTCTTCTGTCATGGGGGAGAAACTTCCTTTGGATGAGAGGGGTTGGGCGATAGAGAAGGAGGGCCAAGGGGACAGTGGATCAAAGCTTTCTCTGATTTTGTTGATCTTCTGTTTGAAAAAGGTGGCGAGGTCATCGGCGGAGATGAGGGGAGAGGGAGGATGTGTAGGGGTACGGACTAGAGAGTTAAAAGTTTTGAATAGTTGCTTGGGGTTGTGGGACAGGGTGTTGATTAGAGAAGAGAAGAAGGCTTGTTTTGTGACGATCAGTGCAGTCTTAAAGTCGTTGAGGGACTGTTTACACAAGGCTAAGTTTGGGTGGGATTTCTTCCATCTCCGCTCAGCCACCCTGGAAGTCTGTCAAAGTTTTTTAGTGAGGGTGGTGAGCCAGGGTTGTCTGTGTGTGCGGGTTTTATTGTATGAGAGTGGGCGGCCTGGTCAATGGCTGTGGTGAGAGTGGTGTTGTAGAGGGTGGCGGCAGCATCAGTGTCGTGAGAGAAAGCCAAGTCAGAGAGGGAGGAAGGACTAAGAGAGTAAGCGAAAGTCAATGAGTTTGAGATTGCTGCAGGGGTCAGGGAGTTTGCAGAGAGGGGAAGCGTGGTACGAGGGGAGGAGAAGGTCAGCAGATTATGGTGGGATAGGGGAAGGGGTGAGTTTGCGAGGTCGGTGAGGGAACAGAGGCGGGTGAAGACAAGGTCTAGCGTGTGGACATCATTGTGGGTGGCGGAGGAGGACCATTGAGAGAGGCCAAAGGAGGAGGTTAGTGATAGGAGTCTAGAGGCAGTGGTCTAAGGGGTATCAATAGCGATGTTGAAGTCGCCCATGATGATCGTGGGTATGTCAGAGAGGAGAAGAAGCCATGAAGCTAGGTGGTGAAGAGGTCGAAAAAGATGGAGGAGGATCCTGGGGGGCGGTAGACGAAGCCAGTTGGAGGTTGCTGGGGGAGAAGATGCAGACGGAGTGTGCCTCGAAGGAGGGAAGAGAGGCAGAGGGGGGGCGATGTAGTTGGGGTGAAGGAGCAGCTGGTGGACAGGAGTAGGCCAATACCTCCACTGTGGTTGTTGCATATGTGGCACCTCTGCAGCCAGGCTACCACAAATGGTACTACATGTATTCCAAAGTGTGATATCATTCCTGGAGGAAAGAGGAGGACACTTTGCTGAGACCCCCAATTACACCCAACACATCTGAACTTCAGGCAAGAGAAGTGCTGGGCAGAAGAGACTCATCTATAGGGCAGTCCCCACTTTCTGGCTGGAGGGATGAGTTAGGTTGGGGGTGGGTGGAAAGAAGGAGGAGAGTTCTATTCAAGTCTAGACAAATTGAGAGACAGCATGGAGCATGGAGTGAAGTGCTAGGCCAAGGGCCTGGAGAGACGAATCTGCTGCCAGCTGTTGAAGCTGGGCAGAGGAACTAGCTGCAAGAGGGATACCAGCCCCAAATCGGACAGGGATACTTCAGGACTGGTCGTGAAACTGGAGGTCACTGGGCTTCAAGTACAGTGACTCACTTTGTGGTCCCTCCCAGGTCAGAGGGCAAAGGACTGGGAATAGCAACCATGGACACTTAGGAGAGGAAAGGGGTAGCAAGTGTTAGCATGGGAAAAGGCAGCTGGAAAGCCATATACCCTTTGTCTCAGCAAGTTGGATTCCAATTATCTCTGGGCTGGCCAGGCTGTGCTCCTGGTAAACTTTGTACCCCTGCTGGGTTGTAATCTTCAACTACAAGTAAAGGGTAAGAACCACAAAGACTGTGTTTTGTCTGATCCTTTCTGCGTCCTTGGGCACCAATACCCTCCTCCTCTGCATCATCCCATCCATCCCTCGACACTTTTCAAGGGACCCCTGCCCTGACTGGAGAGGGCTTACCACCTGGCTGCTCTACCATCTCCATTGGAAACCCTCACAACAGCCCCTGGCTATCTATTGTCAGAACTCCAGTTGGCATCAGAAACTACTACTATCCCCTCTAAATAGCCCCTTAACATGTCCGGCCAGGACCACAACCTCTTGGGACTGCCACTGCTAACTCTGAACTGTTTGCCCGAGATAATTGAGTACCCCAGCCCTTATGGTCACGACACATACAGTCCCCAGTGGAAGTTCTCAGCATAGAGAGCAGGATAAATGTGAGCTGCACCTTACTGCGATCTTTAGGAGGCAGAATTAACAAATCAACTGCAGTTGAAGAATTGGCTTTATTACTATTATTTACGTCTCACAGCTTGCAGTATAAGTGATTAGGCGACTTTATTCATCAGGTCAGTATGATCACAGTGATGCCAGATATATGTAGATTATTTTTAGGTTTGGCTTCTATCACACTATAACAAAAAGCTTTTTTTTTTTTTTTTTTTTTTTTTTTACAAAATAAAGGTTTTTTTGCAACACCAAATTTTGATGTCTATAGTTCTTTTTTATTTTTCTTCTGACAGTGTCATGTGAGGGCTGCTCATATCATCACCCAGGGCAGCTCATATCATCTCCTATTCACCTGCACACCTGAGCGTCAGTGCTTTCAATCAGCACTCAGCTCCAGCAGCAGCTCACCCCGTGTGTGCTGCTACTGAGCAGAAGATACAATCTCCCATATGCTGTGTCCCGGTCAGGGGACACATCGAGGTCGCATCACCACAGCATGATGGGTGTAAAGCAGGCAGGAGATTTCAAATGGAGGAGGAGGCGATGAAGAAAGAATAATGCCGCCCAGCGGGGCGTGTGCTGCTGCATCGAGGAGGGTCAGAATGGAGCCTGGGCCCGCCTTTTCAGTCCCCAGCCTCAGGGACTTCTGTAAATTATAAGTTATTTTTCTGCTGTTTTATAGGGCAGATTTAACTCAGAGAGGGATAGAAAGGGAGCAGCTAGGAAGGTGCAGGGACAGGTAGCGATAGTGTAGGGGCTTAGATCCAGGTGACAGGTTCCCTTTAAGAAGAAACAGCAATTCAGGATTTTTTTTATTTCCTTATACTGTGCACCATTTCGTAAAAGTGATTTGAATGTTTTATTGTTCTGGCCAGTATAACTACATCAATATACAATTCTTAGTTTTATATATCTACTATATAATTGCCGTAGCACGTTTTGTGTCGAACCCCGCACGTCGTGGCTATGTCACACTGTGACGTCACCACGCCGTGCGAGGCATTGCCCGCGTAGCGGGCATTGCGACCGCCGCTGTCATCCCGCCACTCGGCATGAGGGGCCCATTGCCTCCACCCCCTGGGGGGCCCCGTGCTCACCACAGCCGCCCGCCGTGCGCCCGGAGAGGAGGGAGGACGGAACTTCCTGTCCGGCAGCTCTGCCCGCCCCTCCTCTCCTCCTACAGCACACGCACGCCGGTGGCGGTGAGTCCCCCCGGCCCTCACATCTGTATGACAGCACCCCCCCCCTCCAGCCTCCGCTCTCCCCTCCAGCCTCCGTTCTCCTCTCCAGCCTCCCTTATGCCCTCCAGCCTCTGCCATCCAGCCTCCGCTCTCCCCTCCAGCCTATCCCCTCCAGCCTCCGCTCTCCCCTCCAGCCTATCCCCTCCAGCCTCCGCTCTCCCCTCCAGCCTCCGCTCTCCCCTCCAGCCTCCGCTCTCCTTTCCAGCCTCCGCTCTCCCCTCCAGCCTCCGCTCTCCCCTCCAGCCTCCGCTCTCCCCTCCAGCCTCCGCTCTGCCCTCCAGCCTCCGCTCTGCCCTCCAGCCTCTGCCCTCCAGCCTCCGCTCTGCCCTCCAGCCTCCGCTCTGACCTCCAGCCTCCGCTCTGACCTCCAGCCTCTGACCTCCAGCCTCTGACCTCCAGCCTCCGCTCTGACCTCCAGCCTCCGCTCTGACCTCCAGCCTCCGCTCTGACCTCCAGCCTCTGACCTCCAGCCTCTGACCTCCAGCCTCCGCTCTGACCTCCAGCCTCCGCTCTGACCTCCAGCCTCCACTCTGACCTCCAGCCTCCGCTCTGACCCCCAGCCTCCGCTCTGACCTCCAGCCTCCGCTCTGACCTCCAGCCTCCGCTCTGCCCTCCAGCCTCCGCTCTGCCCTCCAGCCTCTGCCTTCCAGCCTCCGCTCTGACCTCCAGCCTCCGCTCTGACCTCCAGCCTCCGCTCTGCCCTCCAGCCTCCGCTCTGACCTCCAGCCTCTGCTCTGACCTCCAGCCTCCGCTCTAACCTCCAGCCTCCGCTCTCCCCTCCAGCCTCCACTCTCCCCTCCAGCCTCCGCTCTCCCCTCCAGCCTCCGCTCTGCCCTCCAGCCTCTGCTCTGCCCTCCAGCCTCTGCTCTGCCTTCCAGCCTCCGCTCTCCCCTCCAGCCTCCGCTCTCCCCTCCAGCCTCCGCTTTCCCCTCCAGCGTCCGCTCTCCCCTCCAGCCTCCGCTCTCCTCTCCAGCCTCCGTTCTCCCCTCCAGCCTCTGCCCTAAAGCCTCTGCCCTCCAGCCTCTCCCCTCCAGCCTTTCCCCTCCAGCCTGTCCTTTCCAGCTTCCAACCAATCCCCTCCAGCCTCCAGCCAATCTCCTCCAACCTCCGCTCTCCCCTCCAGCCTCCGCTCTCCCCTCCAGCCTCTGCTCTCCTCTCCAACCTCCGTTCTCCCCTCCAGCCTCTGCCCTAAAGCCTCTGCCCTCCATCCTCTCCCCTCCAGCCTTTCCCCTCCAGCCTCTCCTTTCCAGCCTCCAGCCAATCCCCTCCAGCCTACAGCCAATCCCCTCCAGCCTCCGCTCTCCCCTCCAGTCTCTGCTCTCACTTCCAGCCTCCGCTCTACCCTCCAGCCTCTGCCCTCTCCTCCAGCCTCCGCACTCCCTTCCAGCCTCCGCTCTGCCCTCCAGCCTCCGCTCTGCCCTCCAGCCTCCGCTCTCCCCTGCAGCCTCCGCTCTCCCCTCCAGCCTCCGCTCTCCCCTCCAGCCTCCGCTCTCCCCTCCAGCCTCCGCTCTCCTCTCCAGCCTCCGCTCTCCCCTCCAGCCTCTACCCTAAAGCCTCTGCCCTCCAGCCTCTCCCCTCCAGCCTTTCCCCTCCAGCCTCTCCTTTCCAGCCTCCAGCCAATCCCCTCCAGCCAATCCCCTCCAGCCTCCGCTCTCCCCTCCAGCCTCCGCTCTCCCCTCCAGCCTCTGCTCTCCTCTCCAGCCTCCGTTCTCCCCTCCAGCCTCTGCCCTAAAGCCTCTGCCCTCCAGCCTCTCCCCTCCAGCCTTTCCCCTCCAGCCTCTCCTTTCCAGCCTCCAGCCAATCCCCTCCAGCCTCCAGCCAATCCCCTCCAGCCTCCGCTCTCTGCTCCAGTCTCTGCTCTCACTTCCAGCCTCCGCTCTACCCTCCAGCCTCTGCCTCTCCTCCAGCCTCCGCACTCCCTTCCAGCCTCCGCTCTGCCCTCCAGCCTCCGCTCTGCCCTCCAGCCTCCGCTCTCCCCTCCAGCCTCCGCTCTCCCCTCCAGCCTCCTCTCTCCCCTCCAGCCTCCGCTCTCCCCTCTCCCCTCCAGCCTCTCCCCTCCAGCCTCTGCCCTCCAGCCTCCCCTCCCTCCCCTCTCCCCTCCAGCCTCTCCCCTCCACCTCTGCCCTCCAGCCTCTGCCCTCCAGCCTCCGCTCTCCCCTCCAGCCTCTCCCTCCAGCCTCTGCCCTCCAGCCTCTGCCCTCCAGCCTCTGCCCTCCAGCCTCTCCCCTCCAGCCTCTCCCCTCCAGCCTCCGCTCTCCCCTCCAGCCTCCACTCTCCCTTCCAGCCTCCGCTCTCCCCTCCAGCCTCCGCTCTGCCCTCCAGCCTCCGCTCTGCCCTCCAGCCTCCGCTCTCCCCTCCAGCCTCCGCTCTCCCCTCCAGCCTCCGCTCTGCCCTCCAGCCTCTGCTCTGCCCTCCAGCCTCTGCTATGCCCTCCAGCCTCTGCTCTGCCCTCCAGCCTCTGCTCTGCCCTCCAGCCTCTGCTCTACCCTCCAGCCTCCGCTCTCCTCTCCAGCCTCCGTTCTCCCCTCCAGCCTCTGCCCTAAAGCCTCTGCCCTCCAGCCTCTCCCCTCCAGCCTTTCCCCTCCAGCCTCTCCTTTCCAGCCTCCAGCCAATCCCCTCCAGCCTCCAGCCAATCCCCTCCAGCCTCCGCTCTCCCTTCCAGCCTCTGCTCTCCCTTCCAGCCTCCGCTCTCCCCTCCAGCCTCTGCCCTCCAGCCTCTGCTCTGCCCTCTAGCCTCTGCCCTCCCCTCCAGCCTCCGCTCTCCCCTCCAGCCTCCGCTCTCCTCACCCCTCCATATGCAATGTACAGTATCTACTATATAATTGCCGTAGGCACTTTCGTGTGGGTACCCGAAAAGACCGTGGCTATGTCACTCTGTGACGTCAGCACGGCGAAGCATTGGCCGCGTAGCGGCCAATGCGAGTTGCTGGCTTGCGCGAGCAATGGCCGCGAGGCCATTGCTCGCGCAGGCTGAGGACGAGCAATACGAGTCGCTGGCTTGCGCGAGTACAGGCTGAGTACGAGCAATGGCCATTGCGAGTCGCTGGCCGAAAATCGAACCAGAGGCTCGCCCTCAAAGTTAACGATTTACCGGTCAGGTAGCGCGAGCAATGGCCGCGAGGCCATTGCGAGTCGCTGCCTGAGCCGCGCTTCTAATTGGTCGGCGCCAGCAAGTCGTTACACTTGCGGCGCGCTTGCGGTAATCCTCATACAAAGTATAGTATTCTAGACACCCGATGCATTTGCATCGGGCTCACAGCTAGTATATATATATATATATATATATATATATATATATATATAAAGCTGAATGTGTGTGTGTGTGTGTGTATGTGTGTGCGTATGTGTGTGTGTATATCCGGGATTGGCATCTACACCGTCGCAACTACAGCCGCAAAATTTTGCACAGTCACACGTCTGGACCCCGGGAGCGTCATAGGCTATGTTGTGAGGCGAAATTTTAACCCTGCGCGTTCCAGTTCACCAAACAATTTTGGCCCTATCTACATAATGGGGAAAAAGGGAAAGGAAACGTGTGGGAGGAAAATCGACAGCTGTCAGATATAGAGACCAAATTTTGCACAGTCACACGTCTAGACCCCGGGAGCATCATAGGCTATGTTGTGAGGTGAAATTTTAACCCCGCGCATTCCAATTCACCAAACAATTTTGCCCCTATCTACATAATGGGGAAAAAGTGACAGTTACCAGTTGACAGTTGTGAATGAGAGGGGCTTAATGATAGCGCCAAAGACTAACAGCACATACCAGCATATAGTCACTAAGGTGGGACCCCAACATGTGATATTCACCACACACGGGGACATGTATACACACCACACGCACAAAAAGAGTAACAGCAAGTGTATAGTCGCTAAAGTGCCGCCCCAACATTGGATACTCACCACGCACCCGAACAAACACACACACACACCACAAAGAGACACACACAACACAGAAACACACACACCCCCAAGGAGACACACACACACTCTATAGCAACACACGCACTCACCCCACAGGGACACATACACCACAAAGAGACACACAAAACACAGACACACACACCACACAGACCCCCCCCACAGGGACACACACACATAGCCACCCTATAGGTACACATGCACTCACCCCACAGGGACCACACACACCACAAAGAGACACACAAAACACAGACACACACACCACACAGACCCCCCCCACAGGGACACACACACATAGCCACCCTATAGGTACACATGCACTCACCCCACAGGGACACACACCACAAAGAGACACACACACGCATCACACAGACCCCCTCACAGGGACACACACACATACACACCCTATAGGGACACATGCACTCACCCCTCAGGAACACACACACACCACACAGAGACACACACAACACAGAGACATACACACCCCACACAGACACCCCCCCACAGGGACACACACACACATACACACCCTATAGGGACACATGCACTCACCCCACAGGGACACACACACACACCACAAAGAGACACACACAACACAGATACACACACACCACAGACCCCCCACAGGGACACACACACATAGCCACCCTATAGGGACAAATGCACTCACCCCACAGGGACACACACACCACAAAGAGACACACACACATCACACAGACCCCCCACAGGGACACACACACATACACACCCTATAGGGACACATGCACTCACCCCTCAGGGACACACACCCCACACAGAGACACTCACAACACAGAGACACACACACCCCACACAGACACCCCCCCCACAGGGACACACTCACACATACACACCCTATAGGGACACATGCACTCACCCCACAGGGACACACACACACACCACAAAGAGACACACACAACACAGATACACACACACACACCACAGACCCCCCGGCAGGGACACACACACATACACACCCTATAGGGACACATGCACTCACCCCACAGGGACACACACACCACAAAGAGACACACACAACACAGACCCCTCCCACAGGGACACACACATACACACCCTATAGGGGCACATGCACTCACCCCACAGGGACACACACACACACACCACAAAGAGACACACACCACACAGACCCCCCACGGGACACACACACCACACAGACAGACACAGATGTGCACAAATCACCTCACACAACTTGCCTCATACGTGTGCTATCTTTATTTTCCAAACATAAACATCTGAATAAAAACAGCCAATGTGCAACACATGTGCCATATAGGGAATTAAGGCAGATGTCAGTCACATGAGCTGTCTATTATGTGTATGTGTGAGGTAACATATACTCCCCGGCCAGGGGGAGGGTTTACTGTTGGCTGGAGATTTATCAGGCTGCCTATAGCAATCAATCACAGCTCAGCTTCTATTTTCCTACAGGTCATTAATATGACATATTCAAATTCTATTATGTTATAGCTAACAGCAGTTATTTATTAACCCGGGTGTAGCTGGGTACTACAGCTAGTATATATATATAACCAGAAAAAATTCACTGCAGCACTCAATTACTACCAAAGATGTACACATGCTAATAAGCGGTTTATATATGAGGAAAATAAAAAGATAAGAATATTGAGTTGTTTTTTTTTTTGAGTGCTGCAGTGATTCTGGTTGTTTGTTCCAGCATCACAGCTTGCATCAGTTCACACTATGTCTTGAGTGCTGTGCAGCTTTTTTTCTGTTTATGTCTAATATGTGAAGTTGCTGGCTCCACAGCTACACTTAACACCCTCATCGCCCCCAGGTGATCTGGGATTGAGATGGTGTCCACCCACTTAGCAGTGGGATAGAGAGGACAAGGAGGACAGGGATGTCAGCGTAGGACTCATCAGACCTGTGGTCACTGTGGAGTGGTTGATGAGCAAACAGATATTGGCCAATATATGTACCAAGAACCCCAGTAAAAAAAAAGATAAGAAAATTGAGTTTTTTAAAAAAAAACGCAAGTTTTTAATTTTTTCCTCTTATGTAAACCGCTTATTAGCATGTGTACATTTTTGGTAGTAACTGAGTGCTGCAGTGAATTTTTTCTGGTTGTTTGTTCCAGCATCGCAGCTTGCACCAGTTCACACTATATCTTGAGTGCTGTGCAGCTTTTTTTCTCTACATATATACATATATATATATATATAACTAGAAAAATTCTCTGCAGCACTCAGTTACTACCAATGATGCACATATGCTAACAAGCAGTATATATTTGAGGAAAAAATGTAAAAACGTACCTCTTTTTTAAAAAAACTCAAAAATCTTAGTTTTTATTTTCTTGGGGTTCTTGGTACAAACATTGGCCAATATCCGTTTGCTCATCAGCCATGACAAGGCGAGCCCAGGTCTGATGAGTCCTAATGCTGACATTAGGGATGGGCGAATCTACTCGCTAGGACTCGTTACTCGGCGAGTAGTAAGGGACTCGCAGGACTCGGTACTCTGCGAGTTTCCCAGTGATTACTCGCACAGTAAACGAGTCCAATGCAAATCAATATCAATCCTAGTTTTGTCAGAAACGCTGACAAAACTAGGATTGCCTTTGACTTGCATTAGACTCGGCTACTGTGCCAGTGATAGCAGGGAAACTCGCAAAGTAACTGCTGTTACTTTGCGAGCCGAGTCCAGCTGTCTTCTCTGTGCAGGCTGCTGCAGCTCCAGGGTCCTAGAGCCCGCCTGCTCACAGAGATGATGTAGCAGAGCTGCGATTGTTCTCAGTCTGCTCATTCCCTGTGCATAGACATCTATATCTATGCACAGGAGATGTAGCAGAGAGGACATCGCGTTTTGGACTACGTCGGACGGAAGAGGATTTTTTTAATTAAAGATGGAGTCCCTAATGGCTTTTTTTTTATTTGTAATAAAATTTTTCTCTGTGTTGTGTTTTTTTAACCCTTTATTGGAGATTCTTAGTGGCTGGGTCAAACGTGGCCTGACATTAAGAATCTCGGGCTTAATACCAGCTTGTATAACAAAGCTGGTATTAACCCCTTTATTACCCAGTGTGCCACCGCCACCAGGGCCGCTGGAAGAGCGGGGTTCAGCGCCAGAGGATGGCGCTTCAATGAACGCGCCATCTTCTGGGGCGGCTGTGGGCTGCAATTTGCAGCGGGGGGTGCCCAGAAAGCTTGGGCCTCCCTGCGCTGCGGATTCCAGCCCCCAGCTGCTTAGCTGTACCTGGATAGACATAGAAATTGCGCGGATCCCCACGCATTTTTTTTTTATTATTTCATGAAATTCATGAAATAATTAAAAAAAAGGGCTCCCCTATATTCTTGTGTCCGGCCAGGTACAAATAGGCACCTGGGGGTTGGGGGCAGCCCGTCGCTGCCTGCTGGATCCGGCTGGTTCCAGAAATACGGCGAAGACCATGTAATTTTTTTTTCTGAAAAATCAATAAAACAATCCTAAAAAAGGGACTGCATCTTTATTAACCCCTCGCCCATTGTCCAGGGGTTAATAAAGATGCAGTCCCTTTTATTTACATTGTTTTATGGATTTGTCAGAAAAAAATTTCACGTGGGCTTCGCCGTATTTCTGAAACCAGCCGGATCCAGCAGGCAGCGACGGGCTGCCCCCAACCCCCAGGTGCCTATTTGTACCTGGCCAGACACAAGAATATAGGGGAGCCCTTTTTTTTTAGTATTTCATGAATTTCATGAAATAATTTAAAAAAAATGCGTGGGGCTCCGCGCAATTTCTATGTCTAGCCAGGTACAGCTAAGCAGCTGGGGGCTGGAATCCGCAGCGCAGGGAGGCCCAAGCTTTCTGGGCACCCCCCGCTGCAAATTGCAGCCCGCAGCCGCCCCAGAAGATGGCACGTTCATTGAAGCGCCATCCTCTGGCGCTGAACCCCGCTCTTCCAGCGGCCCTGGTGGCGGTGGCACGCTGGGTAATAAAGAGGTTAGGTCCAGCTTTGTATTATCAGCTGGCCCTAAGCCCGAAATTTATGGCGGTCACGCCAATATTAGACATGACCGCCATGAATTTCTATTAATCTGTTTTAAAAAAAACACAACACAGAGAAAAAATTTTATTAGAAATAAAAAAAAAAGCCATTAGGGACTCCATCTTTAATTAAAAAAATCCTCTTCCGTCCGACGCAGTCCAAATCGCGATGTCCTCTCTGCTACATCCCCTGTGCATAGATATAGATGTCTATGCACAGGGAATGAGCAGACTGGGAACAATCTCAGCACTGCTACATCAGGCAGCAGGCGGGCTCTAGGACCCTGGAGCTGCGGCAGCCAGCACAGAGGAGACAGCCGGACTCTTATCTGTGCGAGTTTCCCAGCGATTACTTGCACAGTAAACGAGTCCAATGCAAATCAATGGCAGGCTGAAGCTTCCGAGACACATCTGTGATTTGTAAATCGCACACTACTCGCTATTACTCGCTTCACCATACATTAACATTGGACTCGCTAGACTCGCAACGAGTCCCGGGCTCGGACTCGCTAGAGTCAAGCGATTCCGAGTAATTTAGGATTCGCCCATCACTAGCTGACAACCCTGTCCTCCTTGTCCTCCCTGTCCCACTTCTAAGTGGGCGGACACCATCTCAACCTAAGACCACCTGTGGGTGATGAGGTGCAAAGTTGCAGACATGGAGCCAGATTCTCCATTTGTTATACACAAAACAGAAAAAACTGCACAGCACTCACAGACACAATGTGAACTGGTGCCAGCAGGGATTCTGGGTTAAATAACTAGAAAAATTTTCTGCAGCACTCAGTTACTACCAATGATGCACACATGCTAACAAGCAGTATATATTTGAGGAAAAAAATTTCAAAAAACTCAAAAATCTTAGTTTTTTATTTTCTTGGGGTTCTTGGTACAAACATTGGCCAATGTCCGTTTGCTCATCAGGAGGCAACCCCACTGTGGCACCCAGACCCTTGGGGCACCACACTAGCAAGACATTGCAGGACAGGAGTTCTTTGAGAAGAGTTCCTTTTTTCACAAGTACACATTATGCATCACTTGCCTAAAACTTCCCTTACTGACTGGAGCAGCGTTGATAGCAAATATGGGGATGAATCTCACTTGAACATTACAGGAGAGACTGTGGGTCTGAGCAAAATAACAAACCACCGTATTGACTCCTTCTCCACTGTAGAATAAGAAATTCCAAATACATAATGAGGACAGAAGTCTCAAAGTTGCGGCCCTTCCTCATGAAGCTACTCAAAGCTAAATATACAACCGGGGAAAAAGGAGATAAACGCTTCAGTATTACAGCACGTCTACAGATTTTAATTTATCCTTTTATATGGCACAGTAAAAGGAGGCAGTTAAATTGCTAAGCGCAGACGTAAAGCAGGGTACAAAAAACATGACATGCACAATAAAGACATAAAACATTCTTCAGAGCATACAGGGTTACAACAGATGCAGTGTCTCACTTTAAGTAAAATGCATACATTTGGGTGAAATAGGGGTCCAAATTCAGACCTCCATACCTCATTAATACCCACAAATATGAAAAGCACTCTCCTAAATAGAAATCTAATCTGCACAAGTTATAACAAATAGGCCCTTTAAAAAAAAAAACAGTCATGACGTGCAAATAGCAGTTACCCATATTGCTACAGGCTATACCAGGCAGCACCAGGACACAAGAGGGGAGACCCCAATCCCACCCCAACGTACGTTTCGTGAGGGTCCTTCTCCACTTTCTAAAATTACAATAAAAGTCTAATTCTTTGCATCAAAAAACACTTCTGTGGCTAAGGTAAACTGAGATGTAAATGGGAAGGATATATACACACCCAAGTCACAACCCTTCTACACAACCTTGGGTAAGAGGCCTTTCAGATGGTTTTATTTGTTTGGGTACAGAAAGCAAACCCCATAAAATGACTTATAACACCATAGAAAAAGACCTCGCCTTCTGTGACGAACCGCAAGAGTGAATAGAAAAAAATTATTATTAGCTTATCACTACCATCCAGACTCCTGGTGTGTTTCTGTAGAGCACAGGAGAGAAAATCCATGTTGACTGCATGTGAAAATAAAAAAAAAAAAATAAAGATTTCTCCAGAGTCTAAGGTTTCTTCATAATGTATTAGAAAAATTCAAAAGATTACATCAGAATGCAAAAAGATTTTAAAAGCAATGAATTTTAACTGTCAAATGACAAGTCTATTTCAGTCACTCTCCCTCCTGTGCTGTCTTCTTCCCTTGTGTGCACTCTCCTCTCAGCTGTCTCCCCCATTTGTGCTGTCTCTCTCCCCCTTGTGCACTTGCTCCTATCCCTGTGCGCTCGCCTTATGTGCTTTTTCTCCCCCTGTGGGCTGTCTCTCCCTTGTGCACTGTCTATTCTCCCTGAGTAATCTCTCTTCCCCCTGAGCACACTCTCTGCCCCCTGTGCAGTGTCCCTGCCTCTGTGCACTCTCTCTCCCCCTGTGTGCTGTCTCTGACCCCCCTGTGTACTGTCTTTGTTTCCCTGTATGCTCTCTTGTTCCTCTGTGTGCTCTCTTTCCCCTGTGTGCTTTCTCTGTTCCTGTATGCACTCCCCGTGTGTGCTCTCTTCCCCCTGTGTGCTGTCTCTCTTTTCCCCCAGTTTGATGTTTCTCTGTCACCCCTATGCTCTCTCCCCTCTGATTTTGAGACAGCAAGATGCCGGAAGTTGATGACAGACGGGACTTCGCAATTAAGTAAGTAGATGGATGCGTCAAATGTTGTTAAAGGCCTAATGTTTAGACAGGCAGTTTATTATTGATATGCATTTGATCAAATACTACTGTAACAACTTCAGTTTTCATTTTCTAAGCAACTCATGTATCTTATGAATGCATTAGTAACCAATTTAATACAAATTAATATGGAAAATGTGCATAGAAGTGCACTCATCCAAGAACTGTGTGGCCTCAAACAAGAAATAGTATCATTTTACCCTTCCAATGATGTGTAAGAAATATAGAACTCTGATTCGTTGCTATGAGCAACAAGACCTCTTCTTTTAGAACATATTTTCCCAATGTAACAAGTGATTTGGAATTTCATCTAGTCATCTAGGTATTATAATGTTTGCCTTCCTTTGGAGCAATGGAAGGCAGTGTCAGTGTCAAATTTAATTAGCTAGTGACAATACTTGTCAGTTTCTGTTGAGGATTAGGAGCCTGTTTCACATAGTCCTGGATGCTTTTGATTGATTTTTTTTATGCCAAAGCCAAAAGAGTGGAAGATAAGAAAGGATGATCTTATACTTCTATTGGATTTGGGACTAATCCAAAGATCTCATCACCATCAATACTGTATTGTGTGAACAAGACCTAAGGGGATGAATAGAGTATGTTTACTTTATATTCAAATGAGGATTTGACAAAATTCTCTATATTTATAAATCACTTGTAATGCAATGAAAACTATTTCTGCTATTTAAGAAAAAAAAAGATTTGGTTTGAAAGGAATCTGTAAAGTCCTTGTAGAGGTGCCCATAGATCAGGAGAAAGATCAAAATATATTATTAGTGATATATAGGGCAAGAATATGCAGGACTATATAAGAAATACCCTAGAGATTGTGCAGCGCCTCAGGGGTATTGGACAATATATTAAAGATTTTCATGATGCTGTACTTAAAAATCAAATAAGGAATAAAACTGTATATGATGCAACAAGTCTAAATCTTTATTGAAAAATATATAAAAACAATTAATGTCATTTTTTTTTTAAATTCATATAAAACAATGGGTAACCAAGATTTTATATATATAAGGTGGTCCGCATGCACCTCATATTATATCTATGACAATACAATGCAAGGAAAAAATGAACAGTATAAACTGCTGTGATACTATACCAAGTGAAAGAAATGCTACAAGTGTAAAAAATGTAAACCACTATAAAAAGTGCTAGGTGCAATATATCAAAAATACATACAAAGTAAAAAATGAGAATCAAAAACAACCAAGGAGAAAAAATCCCCTGTTATCTAACCATTATGTGCATCAATACAGCTCAAATGAGTGAAAACAGTGCAAAATAAAAAAATTCACAGCCAGTCTATCTGCCCAGTTAATTCAAGATGTTTACACTATGTCATATTTACCTGGTCCTTGCAGACCACCTAGGACCCCTATGTGCGCGTTTCGGCTGCTGCCTTCTTCTGGGAGTACATCCAAGTCAGAGACCAGCACCTTTTTATATCAAAAACTAAACTAACCAAATCAGTTATCACGCTCCAGACCTCCTGCTCCTATATATTCATATTTCATTCATATTGGATCTATCAGAGGACGTGATATCCACACGCCCACTACCTCCTTATATAGTCTTTCCGGATGTTATCTACCTGCACTTAAGCTTGAACAGCCCTTGCGCATGCGCCACTTTAACCCATGGGCTGTTCAAGCTTAAGTGCAGGCAGATAACCTCCGGAAAGACTATATAAGGAGGTAGTGAGCGTGTGGATATCACGTCCTCTGTTAGATCCAATATGAAACAGCTGGGATATAGGAGCAGGAGCTCTGGAGCGTGATAACTGATTTGGTTAGTTTAGTTTTTGATATAAAAAGGTGCTGGTCTCTGACTTGGATGTACTCCCAGAAGAAGGCAGCAGCCGAAACGCGCACATAGGGGTCCTAGGTGGTCTGCAAGGACCAGGTAAATATGACATAGTGTCAACATCTTGAATTAACTGGGCAGATAGACTGGCTGTGAATTTTTTTTTTTTTTTGCACTGTTTTCACTCATTTGAGCAGTATTGATATACATAATGGTTAGATAACAGGGGATTTTTTTCTCCTTGGTTGTTTTTTTATTCTCATTTTTTACTTTGTATGTATTTTTTTTAGATATATTGCACCTACCACTTTTTATAGTGGTTTACATTTTTTACACTTGTAGCATTTCTTTCACTTGGTATAGTATCACAGCAGTTTATACTGTTTATTTTTTCCTTGCATTGTATTGCCATAGATGTAATATGAGGTGCATGCGGACCATATATAAAATCTTGGTTACCCATTGTTTTATATGAATTAAAAAAAAATTACGTTGTTTTTATATATTTTTCAATAAAGATTTAGACTTGTTGCATCATATACAGTTTTATTCCTTATTTGATTTTTAATTTCTTTTGCTGTATGCAATTATGTATTTCCATGATTTTAGGATACAATATGGTTTTATATCTATATTTTTAGTATCCTTCTGCAGGTTTAAATTTTGAATATGTTGCTGTACTTAGTGGCCTTCCAGAAAATTATGACACACTTGTCACTGCACTAGATGCCCGACCAGATGATGAGCTTGTAAGAACCCACAGGTGACGGGATACGCAAGGACTGCACGGAACACAGAGTGTTAAACAAATGAACTTTTAATACAACTCGGGGAAAAGTGCGGGAAAGAAGGGGAAGGAGCGGGAAGGTGTGCAAAAGTAAATACAATATATATAACCACTGTGACTAGTTTGCCGAGAATGCAAGGTCTCTGAATGTCTTTAAATAAAGAAATGCAAAGTCTTTATCGAGCGAGACGCAGAGTTTGTTTTCTTTCTATTACTTGTATATCGAACTGCAGAGTCTTTTCCTATCTGTCCCTAGCTAAAACAGTGTGCACACTTTACTGCGAGTTTTACTGTAAGATTTACTGCGAGGTACCTCGTTGCCGTTGGGGCCCGTAATTCGCTGACAGGCGTCTCTCGAGTTCAGTCCTTGTCCTGGATCTCTGCCTTGCTCGTGCAGTCTGGCTCCTCACTCCACATCCAGTCTCTTTAGGTCTGTGTCTCTCTCTGCAACACACGTGGAAGTTGTCTCTCTTCTCCTTCTGGAGACCCCACCCATCCATCTCCTGGACTGTTCCATGTCACTCTCAGCAGCAGGGGGTTTTATCTCTGCTATATCCTTTCTTTTTGGCAGCAGGTGGCAGTATAACACCAGGAAGAGTGCACAAAACGTTTATATACATGGTTAAAGTACTGTTAACAGGTCTTACAAGCTCACACTAGAGTATGTTAAAGTCAAATTTGTAGATGAGTACAGGAAAAAAAAACTATAAATTTAAGTAGCAGTAAGTAGGGATGAGGGAGTATAACACAACAAATCAACAGACAACACTGGCACACAGACACCACTAAAAATCTACGGCGAGCGTCTAGGGTTGCAGAGCGGCGCTGGAAGAAAACACACTCACATGAAGACTACACAGCATTCAAACAAGCACTTCTCATATTCAAGTCAGCACTCACCACCCGTAAACAGAATTACTTCATTACCCTCATATCCTCTTTGTCCCACAACCCCAGGCAGTTATTCAACACATATAGCTCCCTCCTCCGCCCCCCACTGCCCCCTCCTACTTCTCGTATCTCTGCAGAAGACTTCGCAACATACTTCACCAACAAGATTGAACAGATAAGACAAGTCTTTGCTACCCAACCATGACAACCCCCATGTATACCAGACCACTCCCCTCCCTCACTAACTCCCTTTCCTCCATCATTGAAGGAGAACTTGCACACCCCCTCTCCAGATCGCACCTCATCCCAACCCACTTCCTCCCCAACCTCACCACCACACTTATCCCAGCCCTAACCCATCTCTTCAACCTATCACTAACTTCCGGTACATTTCCTTCTGCTTTCAGACATGCAACAATTAACGCTATCTTTTAGAAGCCATCCCCCAACCCCACTTCTACATCCAGCTACCGGCTCATATCCCTGCTCCTGTTTGCTTCCAAACTTCTCAAAAAGCATGTCCACACTGTACTCTCATCCCACCTCTCATCCAACTGTCTCTTTGACAATCTTCAATCTGGCTTCCACCCCCAGCAATCTACTGAAACTGCCCTGACCAAAATTACTAACGACTTACTCATAGCCAAAGCTAATAGACAGTTCTCCGTCCTACTCCTTCTAGACCTGCCCCCTGCATTTGACACAGTCGACCACTGTCTTCTATTACTGATCCTCTCTTCCATTGGCATCACTGACCTTGCCCTCTCCTGGATCTCTTCCTACTTTTCCAAACGCACATTTAGCATCTCCCACTCCCACATGACCTCCTCACCCCATCCCCTTTGTGTTGGGGTCCCTCAAGGGGCCCCTCAATTTTTCAATCTACACCCTTGGTCTGGGACAACTCATAAAGTCCCATGGCTTCCAGTGTCACCGGTATGCTGATGACATTCAGATCTATCTCTCTGGCCCAGATGTCACCTCTCTCCTGTCCAGAGGGTCTTTCAGCCATATTCTCCTTCTTCTCCTCTCACTTCCAAAAACTCAATGTAGACAAAGCTGAACTCATCATCTTTCCTCCATCTCACACACCTTCCTTACCAGATCTATCTATCACAATAAATGACATCACACTTTGCCCTGTACCTGATGTTTATTGCCTCGGAGTAATCATTGAATCTGCCCTGTCCTTCAAACCGCACATCCAAGCCGTTGCCACCTCCTGCCGCCTCCAACTCAAAAATATTTCCAGAATCCATCTCTTCATCAACCCTCAATCTACTAAACTACTAGTGCATGCCCTCATCATCTCCTGTCTCGACTACTGCAACCTCCTCCTCTGTGGCTTCCCTGCTAACACTCTTGCACCTCTCCAATCTGTCCTTAACTCTGCTGCCCGACTAATCCACTTCTCTCCTCACTATTCCTCAACGTCTCCCCTCTGCAAATCCCTCCACCGGCTCCCAATTCACCGACGTATCCACTTCAAACTAACACTGGCTTACAAAGCCATCCACAATCTGTCGCCCTCATATATCTCTGAACTAATCTCCCGATATCATCCAGCTCATAATCTTCGATCCCTGCAAGACCACCTTCTTTCCTCCACACTTGTGCGTTCCTCATCTAACCACCTGCAAGACTTCGCCCGAGCATCCCCCATTCTCTGGAATTCTGCACCCCAAAACATCTGACTATCCCCCACACTCGAAACTTTCTAGCGGAACCTGAAAACCCATCTCTTCAGAACTGCCTACAGCCTGCAATGCCCATGGTGCTGTTCCTCCACCACTGGACTTGGCGCTCCACCATCACCAGAGCAGACCCCACCTTACTGTCTCCCTTCCCATTGCCTTGTAGACTGTAAGCCTGCAAGGGCAGGTTCCTCTCTCCCCTCTGTATCGGTCTGTCACTGTTGGTTTGTTCATTGTATTTTTTACTTCTTTTTATCTAACCCTTTCTCATGTACAGCACCATGGATTCAATGATGCTCTATAAATAAATAATATTAATAAAAATAATAATAATCGCGAGTATTTGGTACTCGGCGAGTAATGTGGTACTCACGGCACTTGGAACATAGTGAGTATTTCATTATTTGCCTCACAATATTCAGATCTCCTGCCCAGCACTAGCCAATCACAGTAATACTGCAGCCTTCTTGGTTGTGGCATTACTATGATTGGCAGGCCACCCAGCGTCATACATGAGTCATAGCGTATAACTCAAAGGCTCTATATAAGTCATGCCGCCGCCATTTTCTGCACATTGCATGCAGAACACAGCTATTGTAGGGAGAGTGTGAGCAGCTGATAGGGAGAGCTGTGCTTGTGCAAATCATACAGAAATCCTCCGTAAAACCCAAAAGCTCTTGTGAGAGCTGCCAGTATTGTAGAACTAGGTGACTGTAGTGCAGGGAGACAGGTAGGAGCGTTACAGTATCACATAGTGCAGTCAGCAATGAATATAGAAGGAAAGTGGGAGGGAAAGGCTACTCACTGATACTCATAGGACTCGGGCCCCAGTGCAGTGGTTGCTGTCCATCCACTTGAATAATAAAGGCAAATTTACCGACTGCCGTCTTCTTTTTTATGATTCTATATTAGCTCAATATAAAAACATTACAACAGCAGGGAGAAACTACGCATTTCAAGGGGTAACATGACAGGAATATATACAAAATGTCCCACCCTCCATGCACATCTGAACCAAATATGGTTATAAGATTCTGGGATCAATTTAACCTAAAGGTTGCCACTCACTACCAAGAAATAGGACACAGTTAACAAATACATGTAGGTTCTAAAGTTCTCACAAAAGTAAGCAAAAAGCGCTAACAAGCAGTTAACATTATTTTTGCTGAAATTATCATAATACTGGTGGTGGATAAAAATATAGAGATCACTTAAATTACAATGAAAAAAATAGAATACACTCCCACAAAAAACAAGGAGAAACTTTACAAAAATGCACCATCCAAAATCGCACATAGAAAGAACTCAATGTGCTGTGTCAGATATCAGCATAATAATAAAGTATATGAAAGATTCTTACTGATATGTAATAAAGTCATAGACAGCAATAAAGTGCATATGCTTTTAGAATGTTACAATACATAGAAGCGCTAATGTAAACAATGAACACCAAATTAGCACCATTAAACTCAACAAAAAAAATAAGACAAATCATTTCTATAATTCATGCCCTGTGGGGCGCGGGTACCTAATTGGAGAATCCAATTAAGTTTGCGATTATGCAGTAATCGTTCCCAATCCCCATCCCTGTAGGGACATAAAACAAATTTGATACCTTTTACCCGCAGTGTTGTAAGATCCCAAGCATGAATGTCCCTGAAGTGTTTAGATATCTGGATCTGGATAGATCCAGATGTAAAAGTGTTTCAGTTCGGATTGTCCGCGGAAACATGCTCTGCCAATCTCTTCTTCGGAGGACGACTGGTGCACCCTACATAATCCATCATACACGAACTGCAGCTGGCCAGATACACCACATGAGATGTACTGCAGTTGATATAAGATTGAATATCAAACCCCTTACCAGTTACAATATTTTGGAAATGATCTGTAACGTCTATGCGCCGGCACAAGTTACATTTATTTCCAGCACAGCGGTAAGACCCCTTGCTGGTCAACTAAATTGGCTTCCTTTCAGGGTTGCTGGTAAAAGTACTGGGTGAAACTAGACTTCCAATACTGTTGGATTTACATGCCACCATTCTCCAGCCCTTGGAAAGAATCTGCCGAAGAATATCATCTTGAAATAGAATCGGCAGATTCTTATCCAGCAAACGCTTGATGTTAACAAAATCCGCACTAAATTGGGTTACAAAAGTTGGAACATATTTGTGTATCGCAGGACGGATGCAAGATGGCCGATACTTATTATCCTTACTGTGTCCCTCACTGAGCAGTCCAGATCTGGATATTAAGTCAGTAATGCTACGAGCCTTATTTATTGCCCACTCCTATATAGTTTCGAGTGGATCACTTCAGATTTTGTATCTCTCTCAAGAAAGAGATCCAGGAAGGGAATGCAATAAGTGCACACCTCCATAGTGAAAGAAAGATTGTAATCATTGTTGTTAAAAAATTCTGAGAGTGATTGGGGAGTGCATAAGGGAGATACACCTGATGACTGATCCCAAATCAGGATCAGAGCATCGATGTATGCAATTGATAAAAGGACTGCAATGATTGTACACATATCATATTTGTTTTCCCACTCCAGCATATATAAATTTGCTAGGCACAGGGAGAACTTCGCTCCCATTGGGCAGCTACATAATTGAATGAAAAAACACCCGTCGAAATTTAAAGAAATTACTATTCAAAAGATGTTCCAGACACAAAATTAGAAAATCTTTCTCACTTTTTTCAAATACACTGGTGCGATATAAAGCTTTGGTGACGGCGAGTATGGCTTTATCATGTAAGATGGAAGAATACAATTGTGTCACATCCATGGTGATCCACATGGAGTCCTCATTCCATTTCAATTGATCTAGTCACTGTAATAAATATATTGTGTCCTTTATCCTGCCTCTCATGCCCTCCACCAAGACCTGAAGCCTATTGTCCACCCACTCAGACAGCTTCTTGTGCAGGGAGCCAATCCCCACCACGATCTCTTGCAAGGGTGGGGGAAATATCCCCTTGTGGGTCTTGGGGAAGGCATGACATACAGGACAAATGGGCTCTGTACCTGAACTGACTTCTTAGTTTTAAGATCATTTAAGCCCATAGAAACTCCCTCACTCAATAATGAATCCAATCTGAAAAATACAAGGGGGGTCCTCAGACAAAGGGCGGTAGGTGGTGCGATCATTAAGTATGTCCAGAAATTGTTTTCTATTTTGTCTACTATCCAATACCATGACCGAACCGCCCTTGTCAGAGAACCTGACCACTACATTGGAATTATTTTAAATCTCCTTCAATGCACTGAGTTCTAATACAGGAAGATTATCATTAACCGACGTGTTATTTTCAAGGAGTGTTTTTCGTTCTTTCTCCATAATGTTCTGAAAGGAATCCATTACTGGTACACAAGAGGCAACTGGGAAATAAAGGGGGTTAGAGGTTTTTATTGTTTTTTATTTTTATTCATTTTACATAATTCTTCCTCTGCATAACCATTTAAACCATACGTGTCCCCCCAAAACCAGCACATCTCTTAACGCTAAATGCAATGGATAACATTCCTCACAAGAGAAAACATCTGACATATTAAAATCAAAATTTAAATCCTCATTGTCAGAGAAAAAGTGTCTTTTTACGTTAAGATTACAAACAAATCTGTTGAAATCCTTAATGGTTTGAAACCGATTAGCCCTGGTGACAGGCACAAAATTTAGTCCCCTTGCAAGTACAGACTTCTGTGGTTTCGACAGGACAGTGGCAGACAGGTTGATAACCGTAAACTTGTGCTCCAATGCACTTACTTGTGGTTCATTGTAGACCAGTTCCATTACTGAAGAAAGTCCTTTGGATGTTTTCCTGCGCCCAGAAAATGAAGCAGCGGTGTTTTCACCATCAGAGTCCGAGGAAGCTTCCACAGATTCAACAGTGGTAGAAGGTGATGAACAACTAACATTACAAGAGCTGTTCCCTTTAAGGGGATGTCTGAGAATGAACTGAGGATGTTTGTGGGGTGAATTACGATGAGGATATTGTGCTGTACGTGGAGTATTGGGAACACTCCTTTTCCATGTATATTCTAAATTCGAATCGTAATCATTGAAACCCCGATCAATTTTGGATTTTTTTATCTCAATGATTTTCTTCTCTAAATTGTTAATATGTCTATGCATACGATCCTTTAAATCCTCATAGTTTTCAGATGCCAAAAATTTATCCACCTCAATTTGAAACGTGGTAACATTCTCCTCCAAAGCAGAGTTTCTTTTTTTCTTCAGATAGAATAAGGTCAATTAATTTCAGGGAACATTCAGATAAAACATTATTCCCCTGAGAGATGAAGTCATCACAGGGTAGTCGGCAGCTTCTTGATGGGGAGACCTCTCGGGATCATTTTATGTGCAGCATACTTGCTTAGTGTTGCATGATCCCACCACACCCTCAGGTGTTGCAGTACGGTCTTCTTTAAGCCGGCAAAGGCTTCCTCAATGTCGGAAGCATTCATGTCAGAACCAACCCCACTTGTGAATAAAGTTTCCAGTTTCTTGGTAGGAGCATCGTGGCATAGTGACAAATAGGTAGAAATCGAGTCCATTGTGCCAACAAATTTGGATAATTATGGGCAATCCCCCTTGAATTAGTAGAGAGAGCTTGTGGCCAATGTACTTGAATATAGAAGAAACGGGGGAGGGAAAGGCTACACACTGATACTCATAGGACTCGGGCCCCGGTGCAGTGGTTGGCATCTATCCAATTGAAGCACCTGAGGGTGCTCCTTGTCCTCAATATCTGCATCTGAACATCTGCAGATATGTCAGAAAAAAAAAAAAAATCCTAAAAAGGCTGTTGAGATGGGACAGAGACATGGACATGAGACGTGGGCGTGGGGTTGTCAGTGGTGCCCGACAAGGCACAAAGTCTAAAAGCAATTCAAGAATGCACACATAGGGTAATACCTTCTTTTATAAGGCTAAAATATGTGTAAAGAGGGAGCTGCTCACATGATGCAGTTGTGAAAACCCACAACTGGTAATGATCGCTCATCTATGAGTGGTTTGCAGCAGGACCATACTTCCTGAGGAAGGAGTTGGGAGATAACTCCGAAACATGTTGGACAAATAAAGAAGAATCCTGTTTGATCCAGACATTCCCGTGTGGCTGGTTTTTTATCTCCATTAATTGAAGTGGCAGCGCGGACCCACGGTACTTTGTCCTACAAGCTGATTGAACCAAGGCACAAAGTCTGGGAGACAGAAGAAGGTTGATGCATCTGTGTTCCTGGTGGAATTTTCTAGTCTGGAACGTAATCTCATCTAGAAGCCAGAAGAGCAAGAGCAGATACTTTCTTGGATGGCTGATAAGGCCTCCTCAAAATTTTCTAGCAGCACCCAATTGTCCACAATCACACAGTCTCCTTTCCATACAGAGAATGCTAGGTCATCCTATTCTCGATCTGATCCTAGTTCATCATCACCACGTCAGGAGTCACAGGAAACATTTGACCCCAACCTTGGCCACTCCGAGGATCTCTTTCGTCCATATCCTTTTGTTGCCTCTGGCCTCTCACCGTGCAACATTGAAGAGGAATGTGAGGAGGTATCATCTGTTCATGGCCAAATATTTTAAAACCCACAGCCATAAGAAAGCCATTTTCATCCATGTAAAGGAATTTAGTTAAACAGAAGCGGTACAGCATACGGGACACTGAATTCATTACCTTTATTATACCACGACGCGTTTCCACGGCAGACAGCCGTCTTCATCAGATGGATTTACAATATAAACTGGTCTCACACATTAAATAGTTCAACAGTCCAATTAAGGTGTTAAAATTAGATGACATCATTTAACCCTTGACATACTGGTACCAGTTAAACCCTAAGCAGCGGTTCATTAACATTAACCATTTACAAGCCATTTAGGCTGCTTTCACATAACGATTTTATCAGTTCCGATGCTGTCCGATTAAAATCGGACAGCATCGGACCGATTTTGGGCCCCATGCAGCCCTATGGGCATCGGACCGAATCGGATGTGCACTAAATGCCATCCGATCTGGTCCGATCCGAATCTGTCCGATTTTTTTATCGGTGCAAAAATCGGAGCTTGCTCCGATTTTTGCACCGAAAATAAAATCTGACAGATTCGG
The DNA here is from genome assembly GCA_033576535.1 of Allobates femoralis. Lineage (NCBI taxonomy): Eukaryota > Metazoa > Chordata > Amphibia > Anura > Aromobatidae > Allobates > Allobates femoralis. The sequence goes on from JARQOC010000003.1 coordinate 636,062,150, forward strand.
ATCGGACCAGATCGGATGGCATTTAGTGCACATCCGATCCGACCCGATCAATTTGACATGGGGCCCTATGGAGAAGGGTCCGAGGAAACATCTGATGTCTCCTTGGACCCCGTTTTACTGTACTGAGCATGCTCAGTACAGTAAAACTGCTCCTAACTAGGAGCACAAGGGTTAAAAAAAAAAAAAAAAAGGTTATTCTCACCTCTCCCCGAGCCCCCGCCGTCTTCCGCCATCTTCTTGGAGGCTCCCGGTGGCTCCCGCAGGCTTCCTGTGTCAGCAGAGGTCTTCCTCTGCTGTATAGGACCTGCGGTGATGTCACAGTCATGTGACCGTGGGTTACCATGGTGAACCCGCGGTCACATGACTGTGACATCACCGCAGGTCCTGAACAGCAGAGGAAGCCCTCTGCAGCCACCGGCAGCCTGCGGGAGCCACCGGGAGCCTCCAAGAAGATGGCGGAAGACGGCGGGGGCTTGGGGAGAGGCGAGAATAACATTTTTTTTTTTTTCTTTTTTTCACCCCGGAGGCACCGATTTTATGCCGGAATCGGATGGCTATTTGGCACCCGATTCCAGGCATCAGAAGGGAGCCGATGCTGTCCGATTTATATCGGACAGCATCGGCTCCCTTCAAATCGTTATGTGAAAGTAGCCTTAGTGACGTGGAGTAATATTCATTAAAAATTGATCCTAAAATCCTAAATAATATTCTGCCCTGTCCGAACTACCGCAATTAAAAAAGAAACTATGTAAAAAATGTAACAATAAAATTTGAAAAATATAAGAAAAACAATAAGAAAAATAATAACACCTTATACAATAGCAAAATGTGTATCATAAGACAATATTCAATTACCTTAAAAAACATGATAAAAAGTTATTGACTTAAAAAAATACCCAATGACCTCCACCCAATCAATTGACCCATACAGTCTTAGGGCACCATCACACGCCGCAATTTTGCCAGGCGATATGTGGCGATATAATGTGCGCGGTCACGTTTTTCGTGTCTGCCTCAGATCGCCGATGGTGGCATCACATGCTGCAATTGCGCCCGGAACCTAAGGCTATGCGTTGCTCCGGAAATCGCCTCACCTACAGCGTAACCAATCTTGCCTCATTCCACATTGCCGAAATCTCAAAGGCAATGTGGGCGTATATATTCAGCGCGGTGAGGAGATAGGCTTGCCACAGTGGTTTACACCATGCCCCATACACACTCATTGGACAACACAACTGCGTTACGATTGGTCAGCCTGCTCTGGAAGGCTGGCTAATACATGACGCCATTGTCTATCGGAGTTTGTCACAAATACAGGCTCGTGTACTCTATTGTGGCTCCTGCAACACACTTTCGAGGCGCCAAAGTGTTACACAGGAGTGGTCTTGTGAAGTACAGTGTATTACACTACACGAATGGCTATGTGTGTGTCTGTAGGTGAAGGCGGGAAGATACAAACAACCGTATGAACATATGTGCCTGCATTGGTCGATGCCATGGCAGAGTTGCCATGGCTGAACTATGTGTGTGTGTACTGAAGTGTACCTACATCCCCACAAAACACCATTGCATTCTCTATGTGTGTGGTGCATAACGGACAGCTCTTCACATGGCGCGGTGTCAACTGGTAGCCAATGGGAACACAGTAGCCAACACCAATCATCTCAGACAGGGTGCGGACTACAGTACAATGAGGCACGCCTATGGGAAATCACAGGAAACACTCTTTCCATCAGTATTGCCCTGTAGCACGCCAAAACCCAAAAATATTACCTTACCGATTGCCCCTGATTACTGAGCAGTGCTCAGGAATCAGGCGACGGGAAATGGGCGATTTATTCACCACGAAATTCCCCAATCACACGCCGCAACTGTGAGGCAATTTCACGGCGATTGTGTCGGGGCGACATATCGCCTTTATGATCTCCAGGCGATATTGCGGCGTGTGACGTTACCATAAGCTTCATTTTTTACTCAAAATGATCAATTCCACCTATGATTAATTATTTGCATACATTCTCAATATTGAGGTTCTGGCCTTCAGGGTGGAGAGTACCCATTTTAAAAATCCAGTAATTTTCTTTTTGGATTAATTTATTAAAACGATCTTCCACAGTCTCTGGCATTGGATCTCTTATTACTAGCCTCAAAAGCCCTGGATCTTTTTGGTGTATCACACTCATTTGTTTGGAAACACTATGTAGCATAAATCCTTTCCGGATATTAGAACGATATTTGTTCAGTCTAGCGTGCATTTTCTGTACTGTATGTCCTATTTATTGCAGTTCACACACACACTGTAATAATTATATTACATAGTTTGAATGGCAATCTGCCCTACAATTAATATTAAAATTATTATTTTTATCTATTATGCTTTTACAGCACATACTTCCCAGAGATTTACAAGCAAAACAGCCTCTCTCTTCAATACTATCATCCACTTTTCCCATTCCTATTTTCAGGTGGTATTGCTAGGTAAAACTAAGCTCCAGAGTTATTGATTCCTCCTGTAAATTATTCCCGGATTCTCTGGATTCTCTGGAAATACGTTGTGGTATAATAAAGGTAATGAATTCAGTGGTGCTGTAGTGCTTCTGTTTAACTAAATTCCTTTACAATTCATCATATCCCCATCTGAGGGTTTAAGGAGCGGCTTCAGCCGGGATCACCAATAACAGACTGAAGGACCTGCGGTGATGTAGTACATCGTAAGCGGTCACATGATCGGCTCCTTTGAGTCACCTGACCGAAAGAAGGACTGCCACATGGAGGAGACTCTGCCGGCGGTTCCTGCTGTTCCGTACACACCGAGGTTGTGCAGGGTTGGCACAACCTCTTAAGGTGAGAGCAAACCCCTACAAACACTCTATAGAGACCCCCACAAGACCACCAGGTACTTTTCATAGCCTGCACCTTCTGCAACCTTTTTGTCTTGCACTTTTACCCACGTGATATACTGGGTGAAGAGGTATAGGATAATGGTGATGACACACAGTTGCTATCTGGCCTGCCGACAATATTAACACGGAAGGAGGATGATATGGAAGGCGAGGTGGTTGATGATGAGACCATTGATCCGACCTGGATCGCTGGCACGCATAGCCAGCACTGCAGCACAGAGGAAGAAGGTGGATAGGTAGCACAAACAAAGGCACCCAGGACTACTGGTTTGAGCAGAGTGCGAAGTGTGTCAACTGTTGCCAAGAGCAATCCCTCTGTGTCCCAAGTCAAGGCAAGTGTGCATTCAGCCGCTGTCTGGAATTTTTTTTTAAGATAGTCCTTCTTTTCTTTTCAATGATCTTTTTATTAAGATGTTGCATGTAATATAAAACAGTAAATTAACATCACAGTCAAGGTTAAACATTGTAGTAAAAGAGGAGCAAAAATGTGTATGTAGCTAAGAGAACAGCAAATGTTGTACATATCTTTGACTACAGCTGGTATCAAGGGATCGTATCCCGTTGTATGGCATAGTCTATTCCCGTCTAGGAAGAACTATAGGTAATAATTCACAAGTTTGTCAATGTCCTTGAAGTCCCGAAGACGTCGGAGTGCCATCGAATATATCTCTTGGCTGCGGAATTAGTACTAATTCTTAGCTAAAGATATCATATTCAATGAGAAAATGAGATCAGAAGAAGTTAAAAGAGAAAAAAAAAGAGAGAGAGAGAGTCGAGAAGATAGAAGAGATGGAAAGAAGTAGAATGGTGGGGTGGGGGGGGGTACGGAGGAGCTGGACACTCATCAGGTCAGCAGTGGCAAAGGCCGCCCAAGTCGTCAGAGGAGTTGGAGATTATCCAATGTTTGTTCTACATTCCCTAAAGCTAATCCAGGAGGACCAAGTTTCTCTGAACGATTTTTAACTATGTGTTACAGACGCCACTCGGTACAGGGAATCCACTTTTTCAAAGAGCTGCAGGGCAGTGGGTATATCTGGTGTGCTACAATGCATCGGAATCAGTAATTTGGTTGCCGACAAGCAATTAAGTGATAGTTTCGAGATATTTTTAGCATTTGGCCAGAGAGGGAAATTCAACAAGGCAGTCTCCAGCGTGAGGCGGTGAGATTTTTTCGTTACTTGTTTTATAAATTCACTCACTTGTCTCCAAAAGGCCTCGATCTTAGGGCAGGTCCACCAGATGTGTATATAATCTCCTCCAGTGTCCCCACACCTCCAGCAGTCAGTGGAGTTCCCTCTCTGCCAATGATGGGTTCTTTGAGGTGTAAGGTACGAACGTGTAACCACTTTGAAAGAGTTCTCTTGAGCCCTTACACACTGCGTGGGACCATGGGAACAATTATAAATATGTTTCTGTTGAGCTGGAGACAATTTGTAGCTCAGGTCCCTTTCCCAGTGTGCAATGTAGCTCCTTTTTGAGCAGCATTCGTTTGTCAGTAGCGTTTGATAAAGGGTAGAGAGAATTTTCTTTGGTCTGGAGGCGGTGGCACATAATTTCTCGAATGGAGTCATCGGGCATCAGAGATCTGCTGCTCTCAAGTTGTCGCGGAGGCAGTGATATTGAAGAAAGGTCAATCGCTGTAGACCTGGCATCCCATGCAGTTCGGTCAAGAGACCCGTCTATTAAGATTTGGTCAATGGACATTTCCGACCAGTTTTGAGGCATCACTACTGCACCGGAAAGCATCCCTGAGGAGGGGGCCACCAGATCCGCAAGGGTAACCAGGGGTGACAGCGAAGGGATTAATGTGTGTCTTCATTTTGACCGGATATGGAACGGGGCTTTGGTATGTATGTAGTGAATGAGATGAACAAAGCATACTGCTGCCACAGGCATTCACATGTGCCTTGCGGCAGCCGCATGGGCTCCCATAGGAGCCCACTATAGCAATCCTGCTGCGGATTGCAAACGGCTCCGAAAACAGCAGCCTGCATGATTTTTTTACGCAGGCTGTAAGTCCGGATGCGGTAACCGGATTGCATGTAGTGCAATCCGGTTTAAATAATGGGCTCCTGGGCTGCGGATCCTGATCCGGTTTTGAGCTTTTTAACAGCTCAAAACCGGATCAGGATCTGTATTTTTTACCGCAAATGTGACCCCAGCCTAACTCAGCCAACTGTTATCTACAAGGACAACCAAGGATGTATTAGACTTGCCCTCAGTGAGACTAGGGTCACACATAAGCCCTTGGTCCATTTTTGGCTTCATTTTTAGCATTTTTTTTTTCTAAGTCCAAAAACGGATAGAAAAATGGATTAGATGTAATAAACACCCTATCCGTTTTTTTCTGCACCTAAAAACATTGCTAGATACGTTTTTGGGGTCCGTTTAAAAAAAAAAAAATTTAACATGGGCCCTATGGAAAAACGGATCCATTTATTTTGGGTGCATTAAAAAAACGGATCCGTTTTTTCAAGAATTTTGGTCAAAAAGTCTAAAAACGTTCAGAAGTACAGGAGGCTCAAAAAGCACCCAAAAAAAAACGGATTGGTCATGGAAATCACTTCCAAAAACGGATTTCTATGTGTGACCCTAACCTGAGAAAGTTAGTGCAAGAACTAAGCACATTGATGTAAAACATCGCCACTTACATGATTTAGGCTATGTTCACGCAGTGCGTATTTTGTTGCGTATTTTTTACGCATGCAGTTTTCTAAAGAAATACGCGCGTTTTTTACGCGCGTAAAAAAACGCATGTGTGTTCACACATGCGTTTTTTGATGCGTTTTTATACGGACGCGTATTTTTCTGCATGTGTACTGCAAACACATAGAAATAAAGTTTGTTAAAAAAAAAAAGAAAAAAAAAAGCATTGTGATGTAATTTCCTTTCTTTTCAATTTGAATGGAAAATTAGCTCAATTTGTTAGCGGAAACCATGTCGCGTATGGAGGGTCCCTGTGTATCTCCACATTGGAGCTCCCCCACAAGTGACCCCATTTTGGAAACTAGACCCCCGAAGGAACGTATTTAAATGCATAGTGAGCACTTTGAACCCCCAGATTCTTCAGAGATTCATCTGTACTAATGAAAAAGCACTTTTTTTTCCACAAATAACTTCTTTTTTCATTAATACGGATCAATTTGTGAAGCATCTGGGGGTTCAAAGTGCTCACTATGCATCTAGATATAATCCTTTGGGGGTCTAGTTTCCAAACTGGGGTCACTTGTGGGGTAGCTCCAATGTGGAGACACACAGGGGCTCTCCATACGCAAAATGGTGTCCACTAACAATTGGAATTGTTAGCGGACACCTTGTAGGATATGAAGAGCCCCTATGTGCCTAAACATTGGAACTCCCCCACAAGTGACCCCATTTTGGAAACTAGATCACCCAAGGAACGTATCTAGATGCATAGTGAGCACTTTGAACCCACAGTTGCTTCACAAATTGATCCGTAAAAATGAAAAAAGAAACTTTTTGTGGAAAAAAAAGTGCTTTTTCATTTTTATGGATGAATTTGTGAAGCATCTGGGGGTTCAAAGTGATCACTATGCATCTAGATACGTTCCTTCGGGGGTCTAGTTTGCAAAATGGGGTCACTTGTGGGGGAGCTCTAATGTTCAGGCACACAGGGAGGGGCTCTCCATACCCGACATGGTTTCCGCTAACAATTGGAGCTAATTTTCTATTGAAATTGTTAGCGGACACCATGTCGCATATGGAGAACCCGTGTGCCACCAGCACAAGGGCAACTGGAAGAGTTAGGGTACAGCACCAGAAAATGCCGCCTCTAACGAATGTGCTATTTTCTTGGGTGGCTGTGGGTTGAAATTTGCAGCGTGGGGGACCCACAACATTTGGGTCTCTTCACGCTGAGGATTCCAGTCAGCCAGCTACCAAGTTGTACATGGCTGGCTACAAAAAATACAGTGAAGGGCTTTTTTTATTTCTAGAACTAATTCTAGAAAAAAAAAAATGACGTGGGGCTCCGCCATATTTTTGGTCCAGCCAGGTACAACTTGGCAGCTACAGACTGCTAGCAACCCCCAGCTGCCTTGTTGTACCTGGCTGCAACCAAAAATACAGCGAAGCCCATTATTTTTTATTTCTAGAACTAATTCTAGAAAAAAAAAATGACGTGGGGCTCCACCATATTTTTGGTCCAGCTTAGTACAACTTGGCAGCTACAGACTGCCAGCAACCCCCAGCTGCCTTGTTGTACCTGGCTGCAACCAAAAATACAGCGAAGCCCACTTTTGTTTATTTCTAGAACTAATTCTAGAAAAAAAAATGACGTAGGGCTCCGCCATATTTTTGGCCCAGCCAGGTATAACTAGGTAGCTGGGGGCTGGAATCCTCAGCATGGAAAGGCCCAAGCGTTCTGGGCCCCCATGTTGCGAATTGCAGCCCGCAGCCGCCCCAGAAAATGGAGCATTCATTGAAGCGCCATTTTCTGGCACTGTACCCATGCTCTTCCAGTTGCCCTGGTGCCGGTGGCAAACTGGGTAATAAAGGGGTTAATGCCAGCTTTTTATTGGCAGCTGGCACTAAGCCCGAGATTCATAATATAGGGCCAATGTTAGACCTGCCATTAGGAATCTCTGGTAAATAGTCAGAAAATACACACATAGAAAAATCTTTTTATTTGAAAAAAAAAACACAAACAAAATTCGGACTCCATCTTTATTATAAAGATCCGACGTAGTCCACAACGAAGGTCCCACGACGCTCGTTCGCCTCCGACGTAGTCCACAACGAAGGTCCCACGATGCTTGATCGCCTCTGCTCAATCCAGAGACTACAGCAAGGGATCAAGTGTCCTCTTCCTACAGTCTCGGGGGTCAGAGTTGTGGTGCACTGTATAACAATGATCTGTTATACAGTGCACCATGACTATGATCCCAGAGACTATAACAAGAGGACACTTGATCCCTTGTTGCACCCATCCATCCACCTATGCACCCATCATCCACGCACGCACACAACCACGCACGCACGCTGACATCCACGCACGCACATCCAAGCACGCTGACATCCACGCATGCACACATCCACGCACGCACACATCCACGCACACACACATCCACGCAGGCATGCTGACATCCACGCACATCCACACACGCACATCCACGCACGCACACATTCACGCACGCACGCTGACATCCACAAACGCACATCCAAGCACGCTGACATCCACGCATGCACACATCCACGCACGCACACATCCACGCACGCACACATCCACGCATGCTTGCTGACATCCACACATGCACATCCATGCACGCACATCCCCGCATGCACGCTGACATCCACGCACACATCCACATCCACGCACGCACACATCCACGCACGCACATCCACATCCACGCACATCCACACACACATGCACACACGCACATCCACGCACACATCCACGCACGCACACATCCACGCACATCCACACACGCACATCCACGCACGCTGACATCCACGCACGCTGACATCCACGCACATCCACACACACATCCACGCACGCACACATCCACGCACGCACATCCACGCACACATCAACGCAAGCACATCCACGCACGCACGCTGACATCCACGCACGCTGACATCCACACACGCATGCTGACATCCACGCACGCACATCCACATCCACACACATCCACACACACATTCACACACACATCCACGCACGCACATCCACATCCACGCACACATCCATGTACGCACACATCTTCTCACGCACGCACATCCACGCACGTACATCCACGCATGCACGCTGACATTCACGCACGCTGACATTCATGCACTCTGACATCCACACACGCACATCCACGCACGCACATCCACGCACGCATGCTGACATCCACGCACGCTGACATCCACACACACATGCTGACATCCACGCACGCACATCCACATCCACGCACATCCACACACACATCCTCGCACACATCCACGCACGCACACATCTCCGCACACACGCTGAAATCCACGCACGCACATCCACGCACACATACACGTACGCACACATCTTCGCACACACATTCACGCACGCACATCCATGCACATCCACGCATGCACGCTGACATTCATGCACGCTGACATCCACACACGCACATCCACGCACACTGACATCTACGCACGCTGACATCCACACACGCATGCTGACATCCACGCACGCACATCCACACACACATCCACGCACACATCCACGCACGCACATCCACGTACGCACATCCACGCACACATCCACGCACACTAACATCCACGCACGCTGACATCCACACACGCATGCTGACATCCACGCACATCCACATACATCCACACGCACATCCACACACACATCCACGCACGCACATCCACACACACATCCACATACGCACACATCTTCGCACGCACATTCACGCACGCGCATGCATGCTGACATTCACGCACGCTGACATTCATGCACGCTGACATCCACACACGCACATCCACGCACGCACATCCACGCACGCTGACATCCACGCACGCTGAAATCCACACATGCATGCTGACATCCACGCACGCACATATCCCCGCACGCACGCTGACATCCACGCACGCACATTCACATTCATGCACGCACATCCATGCACGCACATATCCCTGCACGCACGCTGACATCCACGCACGCACATCCACGCACGCACATCCACGCACATCCACACACATCCACGCACGCACATCCACGCACACACATCCACGCATGCACGCTGACATTCACGCACGCTGACATTTATGCACGCTGACATCCACACACGCACATCCACGCACGCACATCCACGCATGCTGACATCCACGCACGCTGACATCCACACATGCATGCTGACATCCACGCACGCACATCCACATCAACACACACATCCACGCACACATCCTTGCACGCACATCCCCATCCACGCACACATCCACGTACGCACACATCTTCGCACGCACATTCACGCACGCACATCCACGCATGCACATCCATGCTGACATTCACGCATGCTGACATTCACGCACGCTTACATCCACACACGCACATCCACACACGCACATCCACACACACATCCACGCATGCACACATCCAAGCACGCACATCCACGCACACATACATCCATCCATCCATTCACCCATCCATCCACCCATTCATCCATACTTACCCATCGATGAGGAGGAAGAGCCCCTGAGAAGAGGAGGGGCCACACCGGAGACTGCAGAGGAGGCCGACGGTCCGGGCCGGTGCACCGGCGCGTGCAGCCCGCCGGACCGGAATAGGTGAGCGGGGCTGGGGGTGGGTACGAGCAGGGGGAAGGGGGTCTGCAGCTTGACCGATGGGCGCATGAGCCCGCCGGCAGAAAAACTATAGAAGGAGGAGGGCGGGTGGATGGCGGGAACCGGTATAGGGGGTGCAGGCCGGACACAGGGGGGGCTGGACAGGACACGGGGGGGTATGGACACAGGGGGGGCTGGACAGGACACAGGGGGGGCTGGACGGAGCGGGGACAGGACACAGGGGAAACTGGAGCAGTAGATAATGGCCGGCGGGTGCGGTGGAACCCAGGGACAGTCACGGGAAAGCAGGAATCCCAAAATGGTGGGATTTCCTGTTTTCCCTGGGGCTGTTCCCGTGTGACATCATTTCCTCCACATACCCCTTGCCCCGCGCTGGAATGCGCATCGTCTGAATGGCGATGCATAATTCCAGGGGTTAAAATGGGGCCTATGGGAGAAGGTGCACGTAAAAAGGCGGAAAGAATGAACATGTTCATTCTTTTTACGTGCGCGCTTTCTCCCATAAAAGCGCGGCCGAAAATTGCGCTGCGTGTGAACAGCAAAAGTGAAAGTGCATTCACTTTGCTGTGACACGCAGACGTAGGTGCGTTTTGGGGGGAAATACGTGCGCAAAAAAGCGCCGCAAATACGCCCAGTGTGAACGTAGCCTTAGTGGAACGTGGAATACTTGAGTTTGTTTATTGTGAGTCTGACAAGATGATAGCTGATTGTATGACAAAGCCATTATCAAAAGCCAAGTTTAAGAACTTCAGAACTGCAATCGGATGAACAGGATAAGTAGTTTTTGAGTGGGGGTGTTGGAATATGTTTAATGCAATAACTCCATTCCTGTCTTTGATTGTTTAGTTGCTAGGTTTGTGTGCTGTTCATAAAGTTAGAATGAAAATAAAATAAAAAACAGCAGCAGGTCAAACAGTAACATCATGTGACTGTATTCAGATCCCTGTGTCTATGTGAAAAAAAGCTGCCTGTAGAACCTGCAGAGAGAAACATACAGAAATTATTTTTTACTTATCTATTAAGCTTATTGTTTTGTTCCGGATTGTTCCTTAATAAACCAACTATTATTGTTGCACACTTAGAGAATACCATGAATAATCTGCTGCAAACAGTTACACAGGTTGTCTGCGTGTTTGGATTTTTTGATTTACCTCAGTGGGACTTCTATGAGAAAGACAAATGTGTTTTTCTGAGCAGACAATCCTGCTGATGACGGACTGTGTATATCTTTGTTTATATTTTCTTATGCCGACACAAGGCCAGCTTTATGATTTCCCTGTTTGGAGCGGTTGATGGGTAACTGGATAAACCCATAGACTGTTTAAAGCAGGAAAATTGTGGCTGTTGTTGCCATGACCTGCATGCTGATTGAGTAACCCGATCACAATATATATACTCTATATGTACATATAAATGCCCTGTTCTACAAAGAACCATTCAAGGTGTTCTCCCAACTACAGAGTGACAGCATAGAAACAGCAACTCCACCAATAGCAGAGACTGAGCAATACTGCTGGGACATATGGGAAAAAAATCACCGAAATGGTACTTAATATATAAGAAAGGAAAAAAAAAAGGCCACTTACCTTTGCATTTTGCAGGACGCCATTAGCTACCTCAGAGGCAACCCATACCTCTCAATACCGGTGCACCATCTCCTGCAACCCTGGCATGCGGGCAATTGTAGCATCTGCGACCACCATGCCACAAGGAAGAGACAGGTGGCATCGCTGGGCATGAGGTCACCACAGGGCCGCAGCCACTCCAATAGTGAAGCATAATGCCAGAAGGCAGCCTATTAATGACGCCCAGCTGTTAGATAGGGCGGGCCGCTCTGCAACAAAGAATGCAACACAAGTGACTGCCGCCCCCTAGAGGACACTGATGTAAACTGCAGATAAAAAATGCAAATTGCAGATAAAAAAATGCAATATATCACTATAGATGACAGTGAGGGTTTAGTTTGATATTTTGGACCAAAATAGCGTAAGCTCGTAGCCCCCGTCACGGGACCTCACACCTACGAGTACCTAGCCACATGTTTAACACATGTATAATTTTATTTACAGAAAAATCACCGAAATGGTACTTAATATATAAGAAAGGAAAAAAAAGGCCACTTACAAATACCTTTGCATTTTGCAGGACGCCATTAGCTACCTCAGAGGCAACCCATACCTCTCAATACCGGTGCACCATCTCCTGCAACCCTGGCATGCGGGCGATTGTAGCATCTGCGACCACCATGCCACAAGGAAGAGACAGGTGGCATCGCTGGGCATGAGGTCACCACAGGGCCACAGCCACTCCAATAGTGAAGCATAATGCCAGAAGGCAGCCTATTAATGACGCCCAACTGTTAGATAGGGCGGGCCGCTCTGCAACAAAGAATGCAACACAAGTGACTGCCGCCCCCTAGAGGACACTGATGTAAACTGCAGATAAAAAATGCAAATTGCAGATAAAAAAATGCAATATATCACTATAGATGACAGTGAGGGTTTAGTTTGACATATGGGAAAAGGAAAAAAAACACAACACCAGTGCAAAGTGGCTACAAGATCTAAGGATGAAATACAATAACCACCTAGAACAAGAATCAGTCACCAATACAAAAGCAGACAACAGTGTGTCAAGAACATGCAGAGCTGGACAGCACCTGGTACAGACATGATCCATACCTACTGGCTAAAAAAATTAACAGAGGCACATAAACGCCTGGCAAAACCGGACCAACTGCTATAAGCAGGCAGCCACCTAGCTTGGCTAACACAAGGAAGAACAGTGCTGACCATGAAGGATCCTCACAAAGGAGCAATTCCATCAAACTACCACCCAATACCCTGCCTTACAACTTTCTGGAAAAATGACTCCACCATATTGTTGTAAGGCCGCTTGCCCACAGTACATTGTTTCATGCTTCTTTTTGACCAGATTTTGAGAATCTCGATCAAAATCTACATGTCTGTCATGAAGCCATGATAGTCTATGTGGGTTCAGTAGTGGTGTGCTAATGTGTTCATTTCCTTGCAGATTAGGTGCAAATTTTGGGGCAGAATAAAGAAATCTGAACCACATGTGTAAGGAAAAAAAAAGCAACATGGGCCCAGCACTTCTGACCGGTCATAGACTTTGCTAGTCTCTGGATAGACATATAGATTTTGATGCAGATTCTCAAATTCTGTGACAAAAAAGAATCAAACAAGGCACCGTGGGTGTGGTGCCCCTGCGGTCAGGTCACTGCAAAGGTAATGCACATAAGCCATAGGTGTGGTATCCCACTCCCAGGTAAGGAGGAGAAACAAACCCAGGACACACACACCTGCACCCAACACGCATCCTAACTCCAGGCCAGAAGATCTTGGGCGGACCCTACTCAGGGAGGGCCCCATCTTCAGGCTGGAGGAGGAAGTAGGTAGAGGGGGGTGGCGACAGTCAGTAGAAGACACTGCAGTTAGTAAGAGGAATTGGAGAGAGGAAGACCTAGAAGAAGGAGCTCTAGGGGAGGCTCACGCCAGGGGAGGAGTGGGACCGGAGAGAAGGTCGTCACGGAAACCTGGCCGGAGAGACTCTGTTCCAGCAATAACCCCCGCAGGGCATTGCTGGCAGAGCTAGGTTGCAAGAGGGGACCGTCCCCGATCTAGCAACATACTTTAAGTTGGAGCTAGGAAACTGGAGGCCACTTAACCTGTATGGAAAGTGGCTACTCACCATGAATATTCTGCGAAGCGGTGGTTAGACCTAGAAGATGGAACACCCGTCGCCCGGCAAGGTCCGCAGCCACCTGCTTTAGACACTGTGCATGAAGACGCAGTGCAGGAGAGGAGAGTACCCAGCGTAGGAAGTCAACCAGGAGAGGCTTGCGACAGGGTGTCTTGGTGGAGTGAACCCAAGTTGCCTTGGAATTGATCAGACTGCTGACCCGGAGGGCACAGCGCCCCACTGGGCTGGACTGCTGAACTGAGCTGTGAGTAAATGCTTAAGAACTGCAACCCAGGTGTCCTCCTGTCATTCTGCGCACTCTCCCTGCCGCCTATTGCACCCCAACGACTATCACCATCCCAATAGACTGTCACACTACCCTGGGGTCCCGCTCCAACTGTGGGGAGCAATACCATCCGTGTAAATACCCCTTTCACTGCACAGCCATGACCACGGAACCAGGTCACAGCCACCATGACCTCCCAAAGAACCCACCGGCCCGGCTACCAAGTACCCCCCAGCCCTTCCGACCGTTGCATGGGCACATAGCCTAAGAGTGTCCAAGGGAGAGTCACAGATGTGGTGAAAGAGCTTGAGGATCCCTCTTGACCTTTGGTTACCTCCACAGAGACATCTAGGACAGAGATGGCTGACTATAGTCCTCAAGGTCTAAAAAACAATGCAAGTTTTCTGGATTTCCTTAGCATTGCACAGGTGATAATTTCATCACATGCGGAGGTGATGATTCCAGCACCTTGTGCAATACTAGGTAAATCTTGAAAACCTGCACTGTTTGCGGCCCTTGAGGACTGACCTTGGCCAGCTCTATTCTACAGGAATGTGTGTAGTGTCTTGTATTTCCATACCTCAGACCGTCAGGCCAAAGGCTTTTTTGCCAGTCTCTGTAGAGCAGTATCAAAGCAACTTTTTCAGAACAGTCAAGCACACTATGAGGGAAGTAAAAAAAACTTCACTGTAGAACAGACTATAATAAGTATCCAATACACATATATGAATATACACAGTATAAGTAGAGAAAGTCCCACAAGGATCAGCAGACTCTTAAAGTGAGGGAAAATCCATAAAGGGCAGAGTCCATTAAGGGCTTTGAGTTGTAGCCCAAAGACTGTATGCATGCCTGGTCATTCAGCAGGGAAAAGTGCAAACAATGCAAAACTTGGGAAGGGGAAATATAACATTAACAAAACTCAGACTTCAGTCAAGAAGAAGTAAAATGCCTTCCCTTTTTAATCAAGGCAAAGCTGCACCTTGCATAAGTGCAATGGTCGACTGACCAAAGTAATGCTGTGGTAAGAAATTTTTTTTTCTAATTTGCCTTTGCCTTTGCGGATTTTGGACACTGATTTAGTGGCTAGGATTTAGTGGCTAGGACTTGTGATAAGTGGGGACCTGTGAAGAGGGTCACAAGCTTACATGTTTTTGGACCAAAAGATAAACTAATACCCCACAATTTCTTGAATTGTTAATGTTTTTTTTTGCACTCTTTATATTGCAGGGTGCAGCTAGGCCTTATGGGACGTTTGTTCTAGCAGATAGCAGTGTTGTCGTGCCAGAAACAACCCGCCTACTGAGATAGGGGCTAATGTAAGAGGCTGGGCACACATTGCAGTAACGTGTGTGAACAGCGTTCTATGTAAATCCTATTCATTGTGCAAGACAGCCAGTGGTTCGCTGCCCTCCAAGATTAAGGAGGTGTTTAGTGATTGGAGGTTGATGTCCTGCACTAGTAATGCCTTCCCTTTTTAATCAAGGCACAGCTGCACCTTGCATGAGTGCAATGGTCGACTGACCAAAGTAATGCTGTGGTAAGAATTTTTTTTTTCTAATTTTGTTCTTTGTGGATTTTCCACACTGATTTAGGGGCTAAGAAGTAAAAAACAACTAACAAAAGTCCTTCTTTAGACAAAATGCCAACTAAGAGACGAGTCATCAATCAAACAAGATGCCTTTTTTAGGAAAGTCTACTGTAGTTGGTGTTAATACTGTCTGTCTCAGCGCTGCCCCGGGTGAAGGTCACCATTGGTCTTGGTACTCTGCTGCCGGAAAGTCTGGGCTGTTCATAGGGGCTGCTTCTGCAGAGCCATTCATCTCCACCACCTGCCCCCCCGGCACACTCCATCATGGTCACCGCTGGAAAAGACGGAGGAACTTATGTGATGACCACTCCCCTAGGAGAGACCTGACCAGCTTCGGCAACAGCGACAGACTCTGTGGGTTTGGGTGCGGCTGGTTGGCTAACCAAAAGAGGCCTGTTGTCAATCACATTTCTTCCTGGTCGGCCTCCTTCTGCCACTTCACAAAGAGTCGTTGGCAGTGGCAACCCGACTTATGTAAATCACAAACCACCCCTTGCGTCCCATCACCTTCTCCCCAAAAAAGATGGTGCAGAGTTATTTGGGAAGATGGTCACTCAGCAGGGTGGACCGATTGATGTAGCACCCATTTCCAGTACCTTGTTCTGCTATGAAGCCAAACAACTTCTGTTGAAAAAATACCACCACCTTGCCTCAGGTACATTTGTCATGGAAGTGATTGGCCTTAAGCCCATACAACTACTCCCAGGCAATGTTATCAGCAACCAGAATCTCCTCAATAAGGTAGATAGGACAGGGTGGGTAATGCCATGTCAGATAGTTTCTTGTAAGGGATAGAGGTCCCCACATGGCATTCTACCAGTCGAAGGCTTCTTGCGGGGTTGATACACATGGCTGGGAAACAGGGCCTTTTGCCTCTTCTACCTCCCCCTCTTCCTTGTCCTCCTCCTCATGCTCCTGGTCCTGGTGGAATTGGTCATCCAGTAGCTGCGGCACCAGCTACAGATGGAATACAGCCAGGCATGCTTCAAGATTCTCTGCAGTCTGACATCTGCTCCCAGTCCTGGATGGCATAGGGAAAGAGTCACCTTCTGACTGTGAGCTCAGGTCCTCCTCTGGCATTGAAGTCAAGCACTGTATCCGCATCTCACTTCAGATGAGGCCCAATGTGGGTAGCATAGTGGAGCTCCAGATTACATGTGTGTCCATGCTATCCTGTGCAGGCCACTCTTGTTTTGGTGCTGCTGAAGCACCCACTGCTGGTGAGGAAGATGACCTCCTCCAGATCAGGCATGTCTTGCAGGGAATCCATTGCCAGACTTCTGCATACTGCAGGTACTTGGTAGCAAACATCAACTGAAGCAGAGTGTATCTGAAGCTGACTAGCTGCTTTGTAGGCAAAAGTCAATGAATAAAAGGAAAGGGGAATGGGAAAAGCTCACCCTTATGCCTCTCAATAGATCTGGTCAGGTGCACGACATGCCATATATTCTTACATGGATTCTTGTGGAAACTAACATAACATTGCAATTGTGCAGTCTATTATCCAACCTTTTCATGTCTTCCTTGTCTCAAAGCTTTCCTTGTATAATGAGCGGCTAGGTAAATGCAAATCATGTCGATTGTTAACACCTGATTTTAATGAGATTAACATGTGTTGTCTTGTATATATCTATGTATGTCAGTCTGTTTCTCTTGCCAAAGACTAAGGTTGTTGTAACCGAAATGCGTCTGGCTATGCCTGCCATACAGATGCGGATTTTAAATATGTGTATGTGAGTCCGAAAATAAAGAAGATCTCTTTTACTATATGGACAGGATGCTGGCTTTTTCTTCATTTTATTCCTTAGCTGCTTTGTAGTTCACTTTTGCCTGTTTGCTTTGCTTATGGCCCATTTCTTCCAGTGCCAAGAGTCAGACACAAACAATGACTTACAAGATATTACTATTTGCACAAACGTTTTGTCTAGCTGCTCATTAACCCTTCCATGGGGTGACCTGCAGAAGAAACATCACTCACAAATCCAATGCCCCATGCAACAAGGTAATAACTGGGTTGCGGTTAGGTGCAGTGATTATTGAAGCCTGACATATTTGGATGAGAAATATGAAAACAATTAAGTTTATTCAGATTGCCATTCACCAATTCATCTGGAATGCTGAATAAAACTAGTGGGCAGCAATACAAGGACAAACATATGCGTTTTTGCACCCAATGATTTCAATGGGAAACGCATTGAAAATGCAAGGAAAAACGCATGTCATTTTCTGCAAACGCAAAGTGTTGCCACATGGTTTCTTTTTGCCTTCCTCTGGATCAACATGTTAGGGCTCAGACGCGCTCATTGGAGTTTGTCTGGGGGGAGTCTGGGAGGGTTGGGGCGGTGGCCGTGGGCGGCCTCTCCGTGTCTGGGCGGGGCTGTCAGGGCTGTCCGTCAAGGGGGTGGGGGCATTCAGGGTCACTGCTCCGGCCCTTTCGGGGTCACTGCTCCGGCCCTTTCGGGGTCTCCTCGGTTGGGCTCGGATGTAACTAGGAAAGTATGTCCGAGCCCTTAGGCTATGGGTTGAACTAGATGGACTTAAAGTGTTCCTTCAACCTTAAAAACTATGTCACTATGTTACTATGTCACTATGTTTTTTGGCACACATGCTGTCAAAAATGGATTGCAAGCCAAATGGAATACAAATGCAGATGTGAAAAGGCCCTTACACATATAATACACTTGTGCACATGACAAAAATCTGTATTGTAAATGTATGGAATGAAAAGAAATAGTGATTGCACATTTTCAAGAAGCAATATCAATATTATGGTGTTTTATGAGTGTGAACAGACGTATGAGTCCATGTCTGTGAAGCATATAATGGCCATATGCTATTTTTATATCAATTGCTATCACATAACTGTAAAAGAGATGGCCTCGCATGCTGCTGATCATCTTCAAAAATGAATGTTTGCTCTCAAAAAAAAATAAACAATAATTAAAAAATTTTTAAAAATGTAAAAATAAATTATTAAACTTTCTTAAATGGATGTTTTAAGGACATTGTAAGCTTTCTGGACTTCCCGGCTGCTGCCACATCGGGCAATGCTTCCACAATTCACACCCTGCAGATGTCAAAACACCTGCAAACTCGAAGAAGCTTCAAAAAAAATTATTTAAAGCTCAAAAAATATATACAGCTTGATACATGACAATAGACCAGATGGCGGGAACACTCCTAACTATAGGGTTAGGTGTTGTTTCCAGCCAATGTGTCTTCTGGTGAGCGTTTTGACCCAAACAAACAGGGAAAGTTTTATAGCCACTTTAATTTTCAAACTTTTTTTTTTTTAAAAAAGCCCAGGTTTCCGATAACAAACCGAATCTGCAATGTTTCTTCCAAATTTGAAATTAGTCAACATGTTCAAGGAAAGTTCGCTCATTTCTATTGGATACGCAGTACAAGAGTTGATTTAGCTAGACATTTCCTGCCCTGGACAGGGACACGCGCATGCTGGAGTGTCAAAAAAAGCTTGTATACAAACTTTGGACTGGTTTTCCCCAACGCAGCAATGCAATGAAAGACACAGTACGCATCACAGATCTATACTTCCAACCCAGGGGATGTCAAGTCATCAGCGTAGAAATATTAACATTAGCAGGAGCAGTTTAACTATAAGAAGCAATTTCTGGAAGTCATTTGGCCAATTTTTTAAAACAGCCAGAACTGAGTACATGTCTGACACATTGTGAATGACTGGATAGGATGGTGCAGGAGTATTTAGAATTCAATATCCAAGCCATTGGGGGGGTTGGCCACTTTTTTTTGAAATTCAAAAATTAAGGAGTTCCCTGAGTTTACTAGTCATGCCTTGGAGATTTTGTCATGCCCGATAGCCAGCATTCTCTCAGAGGTGTCCTGATAGATAATCGCATCAGGCTGTCCCGTGAAAGTGTAAACCACGTAAATATCATCAAGATGAACAAGTCATGGTTCTCCAAGGACTTTTTCACCCAAGTGGCAGGCTAGGCAGACTAGGCAATATTGTACTTTTCAGTGTGCTGCATTCATCTCGCCATTACACCTTTTTTATTCTAGGTTAATTGATACCACTTTGGTGATATTTGATCTTAATTTTTTGAAATATGGAGACTCTTCTTGGGTTCTCCTTCTTGTCTGTTTCCTAAATTTAGTAGGGCTCAGTGAGCATGATGCCTACACATGTCACTAATCCACTTGTTATTAATCAATGTTTAACCATCAAATGCTAGGCCAGGCCCTGGTCCAGACATGCCATGCATGTAGGCTACACAATTATACAACTTTTATTCTATGTTAATTGATGCCACTTTTGAGGTATTTGGCCCTAATTTTTTGAAATGTGAAGACTCTTCTTGGGGTATCCTTTTTGTCTGTTTCCTGACAGACCGCAGGGCTGTCTGAGCACAATGCCTTAGCATGTTACTCATCCGCCTATTACTAATCAATGTTTAACCTTCAAATGCGAGGCCTGGCCCTTTTCCAGACCCTGTGCCATACATGTAGGCTGCACCTTTATACAATTTTTATTCTGAGTTAATTGATGCTACTTTCATGATGTCTGGCCCTAATGTTTTAAATGTGGAAACTCTTCTTGGAGTGTCTTTGTTTTGTATTTTGTGAATTTAGAAGGGCTCTCTGAGCACCATGTCTACACATATCACTGGCCCACCTGAATTTTTCTTCCTTTAGTGACAGTGAAGTTAACATTTCTGGCACCTAAGTGTGGATGAGCATAAAATTTATTGGAGTGGTTGCATGAGGTATGAGGTTCCCCTGCCACTTGGATTATACATGTCACTGACCCACCTGACTAATTCTTTTGGTAGTACTCCATGAAGCCAATACTTGTGCCACCCGAGTATGGTGGCGCATAAAATGTATTGGAGCTGTTGCATGAGGTATGAGAACCCCCAGCACATCATTCCTACACCGGTCACTCATACCCCTGTTCTTGATCACTTATTAACCTTGAAATACTAGGCTAAGCCTTGTTCCAGCTCCTAAGCCATGCATGTAGGCTGTGCCATTGTACAATTTTCAGCCTGAGTCAATTGATGTCACTTTCATGGTGTCTGGCTCTAATTTTTTTAAGTGAGGAGACTCTTATTGGGATTTATTTGTTGTGTTTTTTTGGGAATTTACCAGGACTCTTTGAAGACTCTTTGACGTGCCTACACCTGTCACTCATCTTCCTGTTCCTGATCAATGTTGAAGCTGGGCCAGGCCTTCTCCCATGCAGCCATAATGCACAATGATAAAAATTTTAAGTCTGAGGAATAGATGGCACTTTTACTGGTGTCTGCTCCTAATTTGAACTGTTTTGGCATGTGTTTTGTATGCCCTTGATTTTACCTACCATTGATTTAATGGGGTTCGGAAGTACAACAATCTGCTCGTCGAACAGTTCGATGAACTTTTGCCAATTTTGATGAACCAAACCGAACCTAAACTTTAAAAAATTTGCTCATCTCTAGTCATAACTTCTAGGTTAAGCCTATTAAAAAGCACCACAAATTACTAATACCTTTAGCTTTCTGCTGGAAGATGCCATAAATAGCTTGTTGCTTTCCTGTCTAGTATCCTGCCCTATATTTGTGTTTTTCCTGTTTGTCTTGTTCTGTTTGTGGACACTTCTCCTGCCTTGATGGTTTTTTATCTTGAGGCAATCTCAGTTTTGACCTGACTCCCTGACTACTCTAACAGATCCTAATTTTGTCCTTTTCCTGAACTCCTAACTTTGAATCTGCTTGGTGACTTTCCAGTCTCTGGATTGCAGCCCATCCATAGGCAGCAATCTTCTGGAACCCTTTGTAAATTCCGATACCTGTATGCCTAATTGAGCTGCTTGTGTCTAGTCCCTCTGAGATAGCCATTTTGTGCCTATAGCCTCAGACAGATGTCACAAGTTAATATTGTGTGTAATGACGAAGGGTTTTGTACCTACTGAGCTGGATAAATTAATTGCTATGTCATTAGCAGGACGTTTGCCTGTGGGGTGGCACTATTCACTTATTGATTTTAAAATAGTAGTAAGAAATAAGGTTCTTTTAACAACTGCCATTTTAATGAGTATTGGTGTCATTAAGTGGTTAAAAATTATTGACACCAATACTGCCATTTTAATGAGTATTGGTGTCATTAAGTGGTTAAAAATTATTGTATTTCACAACTTAAATGATTTTTTATTGCATTTTGCATGTAATATTTATTTTATATTGACACATGAGTTAACAAGTTTACTACGTTCAGTTTTTGTAAAATATAAAAAATATAAATTAATAACATTTAAATTAATGATTTGTACAATGCAGCTGTCACTTTGAGATATATATTCCCATTATCATACCAATAGATTTCAGATGAGCTTAGAGATAACTGAATATTTTTTTCCTATGAAACCCTGGGGAATTAAATTAATAAACCAATATAGGGAAGGTCAAAGCTGAAAATGTGAAAGGTGTGACAGGGTGAGTTCATGTAATGACAACCAAAATAATATCTTGAAATGCTATGGCAAGGTTTAGCCTTTTCAGTGCATCCTATATGCTCATTAATCGTGTTTGGACAGTAATGTCACTTTGGATGATGTCTACATCTCCCATGTTAAACAATTAATAAAATCTGAATAATTTATTGTCATTAAATTGCAACTTAACACAAACAGGTGTCATTATCCAGAATAATAGTATTGATAGTTTGTCAAAATGTAAAGTTTTGATATAATGTACAAAAAAAATGTTGTTTCTTCTGTTTGTGTTGACTAAAGTTTTGTACACAATTGTTTTGGATGTACTCTGGTTCACAGTTAATAGTAATTTGCTGAATACTGGTGAAGTTGGTAAGAGTTAAGGCTCACACTTATGACCATATTATGACTCCATACATCTTCCAAGTGTAAATGAATATACAAAATCCCTATAAAGGAACTATTAGGTTAGTAGGCCTCCATGTTTAAGTGCCTCTCTCGTTAAAGCCTCAGTGGGTCTTGTGAAGAAGACCTTATGAGAAGACAAAATTGCAATATCCAAGTGACTCCAAAAGTCTGACAAAAAAATAAACAAATTTTATATATATATATATATATATATATATCAAAAAGAAACTTTTGAGCAGCACCAAAAAACCGGGTGCAAATCTGTCCAACAAGCCACTCCTTGTAATTATATACGAAAAAATGACAGCAGCACTCCAACAAATCTTCAATAGCCTTTAATCGGCCTACAGGGCGACCTGCGACGTTTCAGCCACCACGTGGCTTTTGTCTAGCAACTAGTCTCAGCCCCCTTACTTCCTTTTAAAACCCACACAATTTACATAATGTACATAATATACACATCAATTACACCCTTTGTAAAGTACTGAAATGGTGGAGGTATATAGATGATACATTTGTACTATGGGAAGGCACGTTAGAAGAGTTGGAGGTGTTCCATTCCTTCTTAAATACTATTGATGGGTCTATTAAATTCACAAAGGTAGTTTCGAACAAGGAGATCCAGTTTTTGGATGTATTGGTAAAATTGGAAGAGGGACGTTTAGAAACCACATTGTACACGAAACCTAGTGATCGAAATAAATTGTTGCATTATAACAGCCACCATCCGGAACCCTTAAAAAAAGCTATCCCCCTGGGGCAATACAGGAGAGTGGATAGAATTGTGAGCGACGTGCATGAGTTGGGAAAAAAGTTCGAGAGTCTTACCAACAGGTTCATTCAAAGGGGTTACCCTAAAGGCCTATTACAGAATAGTTTGGCTCGTATGAAAAATAATAAGGAAAAAGTTGCACCTATAGGCAAAACGCCGACTAGGATTCCCTTAGTAATGAGATACGGGGAGGAGTCTAGGGACATCTCTAACATCATTCTTAAGCACTGGTCAATGTTAGGGAAGTGCTTGCCGGAAGTGGAGGAGTTTAAACTTAAGCCTTTAATTTCATTCCAAAGAGGGAAAAACCTGAAGGATAAGTTATCCAGATCCGATTTTGGTCCTTTGAAAATGTCCAGACAGCCCACTTTGACGCGGGGCACGCGTGTGGGGTGTTACCCCTGCGTATCCTGCGTGAATTGTCCGTATATGGTGAAGGGGGCAGAATTCTCTCACCCGCAGACAGGAGAAGTGGATACCATATTGTTGAATATGGAATTTTTGCAGGAGGAGATTACACGGTTGCAGACCGATATTAAAGAGACAGTGTCAGCCTTAAAGGCAAATTTGAGTGAGGATGATTGCAAAAAGTTTATGGAGACTGTCATTACTAAAGTGGAAAAACTAAAAAAAGAGTTGGAGGAGACTAAACGAGTGAAGTGGCTAAGAGATATGGAGGACTATAAATCCGGGAATGTATATAATTGGCAGAAGGAGCCACAACCGGGTTGGAAAAAGAAAGGTGGTTGTTGGGCCCGACGTACTAAAAAGAGCGATGTGAGAATGTATGTAAACCCCATTGACTTTGTTTCTCCCAGATCACGTCGACGACGAAGGGGAGGACGGCACCACCGGCGCAACAAAAAAGAAGAACAGGGACAGGAGGCAGAAGCCAATCAAGAAGAAGGACGGTTTTAATAATGAACATATCGGGTAAAAGTTTGAATGAGGCCCAAATCAATGTATTAGAAAAGGGTTTGAATTTTTGCCCCACCAGTCACGTCGAGTGGTTTAATGTGGATGTGGAATTGTATAAATTTTTTAGGATGATTAGGTTGAAACATTGGTTTTCCAAAAGGAAAGCGTTACCAAAGGCCAAATTAAGTGAATTTTGTTTGAGTGATTTCAAATTACATAAAAAAAGTGAGTTTGATCCTGATGAGAATGTGTCGGTCATCGATGCATTCATAGCGGCAGTGAAAAGGGATGTGAAGGAGTTAGAGAATAAGGGCACTTATATATATAGAAAACCTAATATAACGAAGGAGGAGCATGTAGCTATAACTGAGTTGGCAAAAAATGAAGAGCTGATTGTGAGACAAGCAGACAAAGGAGGGGCGGTAGTGGTGCAGGACAGGCAAATGTATTTGAAGGAAGTATTCCATCAGTTAAATGACCAGAAAGTATACAAAAAGTTAGAGAGAGACCCAAAACACGACATACAATGTATTATATCCAAGATTTTAGGGAAAGCTGAATTAGAAGGTGTAATAGACGGAGATATGGTTGATTTTCTGTACATGGAGCACCCAGTAACCCCAGTGCTATACACTATCCCGAAGGTGCACAAATCTATTGAACAGCCCCCGGGTAGGCCCATTGTAGCGGGCATAAATTCAGTATTTAATAACTTGGGAATATTTTTAGACAGGGTGTTGTCACCTATAGCAACATCAGCGGAGTCCTATATTCAGGATACAAAGAGCTTTTTGGAGAAATTAAAAGGGGTAAAATTGGTGGGCAATTGTATACTGGTATCATTTGACGTCACATCCTTGTACACCTCCATTGACCACGATAGAGGTTTACGGGCAGTAGCCTCTAAATTGGATAGCACATGTTATACACCAGAGGCCAAACAGTTTATTGTAGATTTATTGGAAGTAGCCCTGAAATATAATTATTTCTTATTCGGTGACACTTTTTACCTCCAGTTGTCCGGTACCGCTATGGGTGCAAAAATGGGGTGCTCTTATGCAAATACCATGATGACGGTACTAGAAGAAAGATTCATCTATCCCTCAAGCCATTTTTGTAAAGTACTGAAATGGTGGAGGTATATAGATGATACATTTGTACTATGGGAAGGCACGTTAGAAGAGTTGGAGGTGTTCCATTCCTTCTTAAATACTATTGATGGGTCTATTAAATTCACAAAGGTAGTTTCGAACAAGGAGATCCAGTTTTTGGATGTATTGGTAAAATTGGAAGAGGGACGTTTAGAAACCACATTGTACACGAAACCTAGTGATCGAAATAAATTGTTGCATTATAACAGCCACCATCCGGAACCCTTAAAAAAAGCTATCCCCCTGGGGCAATACAGGAGAGTGGATAGAATTGTGAGCGACGTGCATGAGTTGGGAAAAAAGTTCGAGAGTCTTACCAACAGGTTCATTCAAAGGGGTTACCCTAAAGGCCTATTACAGAATAGTTTGGCTCGTATGAAAAATAATACGGAAAAAGTTGCACCTATAGGCAAAACGCCGACTAGGATTCCCTTAGTAATGAGATACGGGGAGGAGTCTAGGGACATCTCTAACATCATTCTTAAGCACTGGTCAATGTTAGGGAAGTGCTTGCCGGAAGTGGAGGAGTTTAAACTTAAGCCTTTAATTTCATTCCAAAGAGGGAAAAACCTGAAGGATAAGTTATCCAGATCCGATTTTGGTCCTTTGAAAATGTCCAGACAGCCCACTTTGACGCGGGGCACGCGTGTGGGGTGTTACCCCTGCGTATCCTGCGTGAATTGTCCGTATATGGTGAAGGGGGCAGAATTCTCTCACCCGCAGACAGGAGAAGTGTTTAAAATCCGACATTTTGCTACTTGTATGACAGATCACGTCATTTATTTATTGGAATGCCCGTGTAAATTGTGGTATGTGGGTGAAACCACACTTGAATGTAAAACTAGAATAGGGCAACATAGGGGCACGATACGCCAAAAAAGGAAAGACCTACCGGTTCCAAAACATTTTTTGGATATGAAGCATACCGAAAAGGATCTGAAGTTTAGAATTATCGATGTGGTACCTGCGATAAGGAGAGGAGGTGATAGGAATAAGTTGTTGCATATAAAAGAACTACAGTGGATAAGGCGCCTTAATACGTTAAAACCAAATGGGTTGAACGTTGAGTATAGGCTGGCAGTTGCTATGTGATCTGTTTCATATTCATTTTGGGGATTAATGCTGTAAATGATACTAGTCACTGTTTGTACACTCGCACTGTCTAATAACCTGTTTTGGTTTCTTCCAGCACCGACACTTGGGTTGAAAATCCTCAAGAATCCCATCGGGGGGTGATAGACGTGTCAAACGGTCATATATGGGAAGTGCCCCATACATGTAATTATACCCAAGAAATTGTATTTCATTCAATGCTCCTTGGCATGAATTGTGATTAATGCCTTTTGCATGGTTTGGCTGTATATGTAAGCGCCATGTGGATAGAATTATTTTTGGTCACCGTTATTAAAAAATGAAAGAAAAAATATGTGGTTGTGGTGCAGTATTTATAAATACGGGGGTATTTGCCAGAATGCGTGGTGTAGATGTGTGGTCCCCGGGGAGCTGGAATGGCCATGAGGGGGAGTACGCTGACCCCCTGGCTTGCACTAAGCATGGTGCAGTTTGCAGGCCTATTAGTGAGGGGACGTGTGCTGGTATGTATGTTCTGGCTCCCCCTAGTGATAATGAACGGGGATGCAGCCTATTAGAGGTAATAAACATATATGCACCCAAAACCTATAAAAAACTTACATAACCTATGTGAGGATATTGTAAGAGGTGATATAGAAAGGTTCGGAGTTGATATTAGCAGTGTAGCCAGGAGCAGTGACAGCCGGAAGGTCTCGGGATTGTAAGCCCGCAGAGGAGTGTAGCGCGCATGCGCGAACGTTAGCAAGATGGCGCCCGCAATGCTTCTTGTGCTTCTTAGCAACATAGAAGCGGGACGCACATAGAATAATGTCACTTCCGGTGCGACGGACTCGGCAGCGTGCACCATGGAGTGGTGAGAAATGGGGATACACGTGTTGGGGCTACTAATAACCATAATAGACCGCAAGTATAACTGTCATCACACCACCTGGGATGAGGATTCAACCAATTAAGGTCATGAAAGAGGCATTATGTGAATAAGCAGCTTTGATGTACTGTTAATGTTATAAACAATGTCACATTTCACTAGTGAATGGTCGGGTATGGGGTATTGGAAAGTCTACATACAGAATGTATAATGTGTAGACGGTATAAAGGGTGTAATTGATGTGTATATTATGTACATTATGTAAATTGTGTGGGTTTTAAAAGGAAGTAAGGGGGCTGAGACTAGTTGCTAGACAAAAGCCACGTGGTGGCTGAAACGTCGCAGGTCGCCCTGTAGGCCGATTAAAGGCTATTGAAGATTTGTTGGAGTGCTGCTGTCATTTTTTCGTATATATATATATATATATATATATATATATATATATACATATATATATATATATACTGTATATCTATATGCACTGTATATACATATATATATATATACACTGTATATATATATATATATATATATATATATAGGATATGGATTCTAGTATTTAGGCATGAAACAAGCATATATCCAGTATCATATATATATAGATATGATACTGAATATACGGTATGCTTGTTTCATGCCTAAATACTAGAATCCTTATCTTATATGAAAGACTACTCATATAAACAACACAATTTAAAGGCAATTAATGAAACTAAAATAACAAATATTTTTGAAAAATGTAGATTTTTGGTATCTCCAAATTTTTTCGCTATCAACCCTTTCATATATATATACTAGCTGTGAGCCCGATGCAAATGCATCGGGTGTCTAGAATATTTTAAAATTTTTTTTAACATTTTCAAATAATATCCATATAAAGTATAGGGGGACTTGCGGCAGGTGCGGCAAGTGCGGTTTTGCACTTGCGGCAGGTGCAGCCGCGAAATAAACCACGGCTGACCGCGGTTTTTTTCGCGGCCGCACCTGCCGCAAGTGCAAAACCGCACTTGCCGCACCTGTCGCAAGTCCCCCTATACTTTCTATGGGGATTACCGCAACCGCGCCGCAAGTGCAGCGGTTATGCGGCAATCGCGGCAGATGCGATTTTGGCGGACATATGGTATGCGGACATATGGGGGGGGGGGGGGTGACAGCGGGGGGGGGGGATGGACATCGGGGAGCGTGGTTACAGGAGAGGCTCCGGAGCACTGTGTCAGCATGTGCTGACAGCAGCGGCTCCGGAGCGGGATCGGAGCAGGGGTGTGCGGACATATGGGGGGGGTGAGGACATATGGGGGGGGTGTGGTGACAGGGGTTGAGGGTGTGTGCTGACAGCGGCGAGGGGTCGCACGTGGTGACGTCACAGAGTGACAAAGGCACGGTCTTTTGCGGGGTCCGACACGGAAGTGCCTACAGCAATTATATAGTAGATAGAATACATACAGCAGTACCGGTGTGCAGCGGTGCCAGTGTGCAGCAGTGCGGGAGTCCAGGAAGAGACAGCAGGTGGGTGCAGTCAGGGGGGCTGGGGGACAGTGGCCGGGAGCGTTCAGGAGCAAGCCGGGGAACAGCGGGCAGAAGGAGGCTGGTGGAATAACAGCCATGTGTGGGCAGGAGGAGGCTGAGGAAGAGCGGCCAGGTGCGTGCAGGAGGGGGCCGGGGGACAGTGGCCGGATGCGGGCAGGAGGGAGGCAGGGAGACAGCAATCGGGTGCGGCAGGAGGGGTTCAGGGGGACAGCGGCCATGTGCGGGCAGGAGGGGTCCGGGGAACAGCGGGCAGAAGGGGGCAGGGGAACAACGGCCATGTGTAGGCAGGAGGTGGCCGAGAAAGAGCGGCCGGGTGCGTGCAGGAGGGGGTCGGGGAACAGCGGCCGGGTGCGGGCAGTAGGGGCGGGGGGGCCTTCCTGGCCGCACCCGCCCGCTGTCCCCCGGCCCTCTCCTGCCCGCAGCACTGTGCTTAGCAGAGTTTACAGCAACTCAGTGGTTATCAGACTTTATGCGGCTCAGTGGTTAGCAGAGTATACGGCGGCTGAGTGGTTAGCAGAGTATACAGGGTCTCAGTGGTTAGCACAGTATACACTGGCTCAATAGTTAGCACTGTAAACAGCCTCAGTGGTTAGCACTCTATGGTGGCTCAATGGTTGGCACTGTATATGGTGGCTCAATAATTAGAGCAGTAATGTGACTCAGTGATTAGCACTGTATACGGTGACTCAGTTGTTAGCACTGTATATGGTGGCTCAGTGGTTGGCACTGTATATGATGGCTCAATAATTAGAGCAGTAATGTGACTCAGTGGTTAGCACTGTATACGGTGACTCGGTGATTAGCACTGTATGGTGCCTCAGTGGTTGGCACTGTATATGGTGGCTCAGTGGTTAGCACTGTATATGGTGGCTCAGTGGTTAGCACTGTATATGGTGGGTCAGTGGTTAGCACTGTATGCTGGCTCAGTGGTTAGCACTGTACAGTGGCTCAGTGGTTAGCACTGTATATGGTGGCTCAGTGGTTAGCACTGTACGGTGGCTCAGTGGTTAGCACTGTATGGTGGCTCAATGTTTAGCACTGCACGGTGGCTCAGTAGTTAGGACAGTATGGTGGCTCAGTGGTTAGCATTGTACGGTGGCTTAGTGGTTAGCACAGTATGGTGGTTCAGTGGTTAGCACTGTATAAGGTGGCTGAGTGATTAGCACTGTATGGCGGCTGAGTGTTTAAGACTGTATACGGTGAGTCAGTGGTTAGCACTTTATGGTGGCTCAGTGGTTAGCACTGTATGGTGGCTCAGTGGTTAGCACTGTATACGGTGGCTCAGTGGTTAGCACTGTACGGTGGCTCAGTGTTTAGCACTGTACGATGGCTCAGTGTTTAGCACTGTACGGTGGCTCAGTGGTTAGCACTCTACGGTGGCTCAGTGGTCAGCACTATACGGTGGCTCAGTGGTCAGCACTGTACGGTGGTTCAGTGGTCAGCACTGTACGGTGGCTCTGTGGTCAGCACTGTACGGTGGGTGAGTGGTCAACACTGTACGGTGGCTCAGTGGTCAGCACTGTACGGTGGCTCAGTGGTCAGCACTGCACGGTGGCTCAGTGGTCAGCACTGTACAGTGGCTCAGTGGTTAGCAGTGTGTATGGTGGCTCAGTTGTTAGCACTGTATATGGTGGCTCAGTGGTCAGCACTCTACGGTGGCTCAGTGGTCAGCACTATACGGTGGCTGAGTGGTCAGCACTGTACGGTGGTTCAGTGGTCAGCACTGTACGGTGGCTCTGTGGTTAGCACTGTACGGTGGCTCAGTGGTCAACACTGTACGGTGGCTCAGTGGTCAGCACTGTACGGTGGCTCAGTGGTCAGCACTGCACGGTGGCTCAGTGGTCAGCACTGTTCGGTGGCTCAGTGGTCAGCGGAGGACGGAGGGCAGAGTGGTCAGCGGAGGACGGAGGGCAGAGTGGTGAGCAGAGGATGGAGGGCAGAGTTTATCAGCGGAGGACGGAAGGCAGAGTGGTCAGCAGAGAACGGGGGGGGGCAGAGTGATCAGCGGAGGCTGGGGGGGCAGAGTGGTCAGCGGAGGGCAGAGTGGTCAGCGGAGGGTGGGGGGGCAGAGTGGTCAGCGGAGATCAAGGGGGACAGAGTGGTCAGCAGAGGCGGGGGGGGGGGCAGAGAGTGGTCAGTGGAGGCCAGAGGGGGGCAGAGTGGCGGCGAAATACTTACTTCCATCGCCATCTTGCATGTCGCCACTGTGAACAGGGCGAAACCAAGATGGAGGCCGGGAACTCTCGTGATACTTCCCGGCCGCCATCTTGGTTTCAATATGTACGGGGCGGCGACATAGAAGATAGCGGGCGGAAGATGGAGGACAGAGGAACATGCAGGAAGAGGGAGGCGGGTGCGATCTGGTGGTAAGTATGATAGAGGTATCCGGCAACGGCTCGCAATGGCCTCGCGGCCATTGCTCGCGCATTGCTACGGCTCGCAATGGCCGCTACGCGGCCACTGCTTCGTGTGTGGCGTGGCTGCCTTGCGGCAGCCACATCCACGACAGCGGAAGTTGACCCGAAAAGGCCGGAAGTACGCTAAGGCAATTATAAATTACATTTATAGTGGCTCAGTAGTTAGCACTGTATGGTGGCTCAGTGGTTAGCACTGTACGGTGGCTCAGTGGTTAGCACGGTATATGGTGGCTCAGTGGTTAGCACGGTATATGGTGGCTCAGTGGTTAGCACTGTACAGTGGCTCAGTGGTCAGCACTGTACGGTGGCTCAGTGGTCAGCACTGTACGGTGGCTCAGTGGTCAGCACTCTACAGTGGCTCAGTGGTCAGCACTGTACGGTGGCTCAGTGGTCAGCACTGTACAGTGGCTCAGTGGTTAGCACTGTATATGGTGGCTCAGTGGTTAGCACTGTATATGGTGGCTCAGTGGTTAGCACTGTATATGGTGGCTCAGTGGTCAGCACTGTATGGTGGCTCAGTGGTCAGCACTGTACGGTGGCTCAGTGGTCAGCACTGTACGGTGGCTCAGTGGTCAGCACTGTACGGTGGCTCAGTGGTCAGCACTGTACGGTGGCTCAGTGGTCAGCACTGTACGGTGGCTCAGTGGTCAGCACTGTACGGTGGCTCAGTGGTCAGCACTGCACGGTGGCTCAGTGGTCAGCACTGTACAGTGGCTCAGTGGTCAGCGGAGGACAGAGGGCAGAGTGGTCAGCGGAGGACGGAGGGCAGAGTTTATCAGCGGAGGACGGAAGGCAGAGTGGTCAGCAGAGAACGGGGGGGGGGCAGAGTGGTCAGCGTAGGCCCAAGGGGAGGGCAGAGTGGTCAGCGAAGGTCGGGGGGCAGGGTGATCAGCGGAGGGTGGGGGGGCAGAGTGGTCAGTGGAGGGAAGGGGGGGCAGAGTGGTCAGTGGAGGGAAGGGGGGGCAGATTGGTCAGCGGCGGCCAGGGGGGCAAAGTGGTCAGCGGAGATCAAGGGGGACAGAGTGGTCAGCAGAGGCAGGGGGGAGGGGCAGAGTGGTCAGCAGAGGCCGGGGGGCAGAGTGGTCAGTGGAGGCCGGGGGGGCAGAGTGGCGGGGAAATACTTACTTCCATCGCCATCTTGCATGTCGCCACTGTGAACAGGGCGAAACCAAGATGGCGGCCGGGAACTCTCGTGATACTTCCCGGCCGCCATCTTGGTTTCAATCTGTACGTGGCGGCGACATAGAAGAGAGCGGGCGGAAGACGGAGGCGGGTGCGTTCTGGTGGTAAGGCTACTTTCACATTACGATTTCTTTAAATCCGATGCTGTCCGAAATAAATCGGACAGCATCGGATCCAAACTGATCTCTGCAATCGGATGCCAAATAGGCATCCGAATCCTACTTTTTGCAGGATCAGTTTGGGCTGTCACGTAGCTCCTCCTCCTCTCTCCCTCCTGTCATCTTGCTGCCTCTCTGCGGCCCCCCTGTTTTGCCCTACTGTCCCCCTACTCTCTCCCTACTGTCCCCTGCTGTGCCCTCTCATGTGCCCCCCTCCTGTGCCCTCTCATGTGCCCCCCTCCTGTGCCCTCTCATGTGCCCCCCTCCTGTGCCCTCTCATGTGCCCCCCTCCTGTGCCCTCTCATGTGCCCCCCTCCTGTGCCCTCTCATGTGCCCTCTCATGTCCCCCCCCTCCTGTCCGCTCCTCATGTGCCCCCCTCCTGTGCCCTCTCATGTCCCCCCCCCTCCTGTCCGCTCCTCATGTGCCCTCTCATGTGCCCTCTCATGTGCCCTCTCATGTCCCCCACCTCCTGTCCCCCACCTTCTGTTCCCCCTCATGTCCCCCCCAACATAACAAATGTTTATTCTCACCTTCCAGCGCTCCCTCGGCGTCTCCAGCTGCAGCCGATCGGGTGTGCAGGACCTGTGATGACGTCAAAAGCGTCATCGGTTACCGCGGTAACCGGTCATGTGACCCGATCAGCTGATCGGGTTCTGACATCATCACAGGTCCTGTTACCGAGCGAGCAGCTGCAGCTGGAGACGCCGAGGGAGCGCTGGAAGGTGAGAATAAAGATTTTTTATTTTTAAACACTTGATTTAACTTTAGTATGACGGGGCACAGGAGCACAGTGGCACAGGCTCCGGAGCACTGTGTCAGCATGTGCTGACAGCTGCTGCTCCGGAGCGGGGGCACAGGGGCACAGGGACACAGGCTCCGGAGCACTGTGTCAGCATGTGCTGACAGCAGCTGCTCCGGAGCGG
Organism: Allobates femoralis; assembly: GCA_033576535.1. NCBI lineage: Eukaryota > Metazoa > Chordata > Amphibia > Anura > Aromobatidae > Allobates > Allobates femoralis. The sequence continues at coordinate 636,095,787 of JARQOC010000003.1, forward strand.
GGGCACAGGAGCACAGGGGCACAGGCTCCGGAGCGGGATGACAGCGGCGAGGGGTCGCAATGCCCGCTACGCGGGCAATGCCTCGCACGGCGTGGTGACGTCACAGTGTGACATAGCCACGACGTGCCGGGGGCCGACACAAAACGTGCTACGGCAATTATATAGTAGATATATGGGTCATTCCATGTCAAGTGATCCAAAAATGAATATTTTTTTTCCCTGACGTCCTCAGATTTTTAAAAAAAATTTTTTATATGAAGAACAACTTTATCTAATTACAAAAAAAAAGTTTTGAATTTTTTTCTTTATCAGTTAATTTTTTACAGATTTTTAAAGTTTTAAAAAAGTGCGAATTTTGGCCTGGTATGGCTTTACATTTTCTATCATATCTCGGGCTAGGAATAAGATAGAGAAACAAAATAAACACCAATCTACTCAGAACTGTCCAGGCTTTTATCAGATATGTCACAAGAGGATCTTTGTTAATATTTTACCCATGTGATCGCAAGCGCAAAACTTTAAAACGCATTTCCGAAAAATCGGCGCGCTTTAAATATTTCAAAAACTGCCCATGTGTCTGCTTTGCTCTTAGCCACATCTGTACCAAATTTCAAGTTGGGATCGCAATGGGATCATATTTTAACATATTTTACTAGTAATAGCCTCAATGGGTCATTCCATATCAAGTGATCTAAATATGAATATTTTTTTTACCTGACGTCTTTAGATTTTTTTTTTTTTTTTCCTTTATGAAGTATTACTTTAGTTAATTACAAATTAAAAGTTTAGAATTTTTTTCTTCATCAGTTAATTTTTTACAGATTTTTAAAGTTTAAAAAAAGGGTGAATTTTGGCCTGGTATGACTTTACATTTTTTTATCTCAGGCTAGAAATAAGATAATGAAGTGGGAGAGGCATCATTTTACTCAGAACGGTAACAGCTTTCATTTGAGATGTTACAAGACCGTGTTTCTTTATATCAAATTCAAACTATTGACAGGCAATTGTGAAAAAATGACTGATTGTGTTCTTGGTGATTTTTGAATTGACACTATAATAGTTAAATATTTTGCACTTAGGTCCAATGAATGCGTCCATGGGGTCAAGCTGGGACAGAGTCATCACAAATTAGCCTTATTTGCAGATGACCTGCTACTTTACATCTCCCAGCCCCTGATCTCCATCCCTTCGGTCTTAGTGGAGTTTGAACGGTTCGGACAATTGAGCAACTTTAAAGTGAATTGCTCCAAAACCGAGGCACTCAATATTTCTTTGCCTGGAGAATTGGTTTCTCATCTATCTAAACAGTTCCCATTTAAATGGAAAGTAGAAGCCATTAAGTACTTGGGAGTCCTTATACCAAAAGATCTTAAACAAATATTCAATTTAAATTATCAACCCCTTTTGACTAACGCGGAATCGGCATTTACCTCCTATAGACAATTAAAGCTATCCTGGTTCGGGAGAATAAACGTAGTCAAGATGGATGTCTTGCCCCGACTCTTATATACTTTTCAGACAGTTCCTGTTCTATTGGATAGAGGCTTCCTCTCCAAAATGCAATCTATGATCCTTAGATTTGTCTGGGGGGGCAAGAGGTCCAGATTGCGAATGAATATCCTATCCTTGCCCAAGACCAGAGGAGGGGTTGGACTACCCAACATACGAGCGTACTTTGTGGTTTCCTCTCTTGTTAGAGCTCTAGATTGGCATTATCATGCGTCCTCCAAGAAATGGGTAGGGGTGGAGCAAGAGGGTTTGGGGATTCCGCTGAAACACCTGCTTTGGATTTCCCCTAAAAACTCCACAGACCTAGTACCTTTGACAGACATGACCAGAAACACCTTGAAGGTATGGCACCTAGTGACGAAAACCCTCCGCTTAAACGACAGACTTAGCCCTTTGACTCCCCTTTTTTCCAAGCCATCTTTCCCACCCAGATTTGACAGGCAGAGATTTTTATGTTGGCGGATTGTGGATGACACCCGAGTAGGACAGACTATGTCCAGTGGTGGTTTGCCCCCGATGGCAGAGGTACAACTCAAAGAACCTACGAGACCTCTTAAGTGATTCGAATTTCGCCAATACAGAGCACACTTATATTCAGCTGACCACTCTTGCAGGGTAAGATTGACGCCCAACGTATTGGAGAGGTTATTCCAACTGGAGGCTCCACCGAGGTGCAAAATATCAGTTCTATACCAGGCCTTAGGGTCCATGAGAGAGCAGGGCACCCTTTACTTCCAACGTGCTTGGGAGAGGGAATTAGGGTGTAGCATTTCAGAAGCTAATTGGCAGAAATGCTTTATATTTACTCACTCACTAGCTAGCGCTTGTTCTGCACAAGAAAGAAGCTATAAGCTGCTCACTAGATGGTACTTGTGCCCGACGACACTCCGGAACATGTTCCCTGGAACCCCTGATACCTGCTGGCGCTGTGGGGAAGAGAAGGGTACAATGATACACATTTGGTGGAGTTGTGGGGAAATCCGGCGGTTCTGGTCTGAGGTTTTCAATGCATACGCCCGGATAACAGGTAAACAAGCCGAATGCTGCCCAGAATCGGCAATGTTATCCATTTTTCCAGGTCCTATTGGGCTACAAAAGAGGGATATTCTCCGCTTTTGCATCTCGGCTGCTCGTGCTGTGATCCCGACGTTCTGGAAATCAAGCCGGGCTCCATCTCTACTTGATTGGTTCAAAGAATTGATGGACATATATCGAATGGAGGAGCTCGCAGCTGATGCGTCGGGATCTCGGAACAAATTCTTAGGGATTTGGGTTGAATGGATTCTTTTTCACGACTCTGCAGAATTTAGGAGTATCTTTTCCAGCACAGATAATATGGCTCGACCTCTGGCTGATGGGGAGCCAGTGGGATGAGTACCCTTTCTCCTTCCCATACCTCACCCGTCCCCCCCCCCCCCTCCTTTTTTTTCTTTTTTTCTTACGTGGCTTTTCTTTCCCAGTATAACTTTTTCTAATGGTTTATGTTTCTCTTCTCTCTCTCTTCTTTTCTATCTCTCTTTTCTTCCCATCTGATACATTCAGTCTAGGTATTTCCTTTCTACACCTATACCTTCAGAATTCTAGTGAACATTAGACAGGTATCGGAAACTCTGAGCTGTGAGTAGATCATTAATATTTCGGCCTTCCTTTCCGGTACACCAGTCGATAGACTATTCCAACTAGGCCTCAACGGGTAATGACCCACTTACGTGGTCAACCTGTTAGAAGGGGCCAAGTGATAAAAATCATTCTGCTGGGGCTGCTTGTCCCCTTGACATCAGAACATCTCAAAACCCTGAGAAAGGTTGTTTACTTGAGTGTTTGGAATTATATTTAGATTGTAGTATATATTGCACCAGAGATAAGCGCAAAAGTAAATTTGCAGCTTATCTTAAAGTTACTAATAACTTTGTGAATTCTCTTTTTGTATATTTTATATGTCTCAAGATTTTGTTAAAAGATTGAATGTATGTCTTTCATATGTTTTTTCAAAATTTAATAAAAATGAGATTAACCATAGTTAAATATTTTAAAATATGATCCCATCACGATCCCAACTTGAAATTTGGTACAGATGTGGCTAAGAGCATAAAAGACACATGGGCAGTTTTGGAAAATTTTTATTAAAATGTTTTTTCGGAAATGCGTTTCAAAATGTTGCGTTTGCATTCGCATAGGTAAAAAATTAAAATTAACAAATATACTCTTGTGACATATCTGGTGAAAGCCTGGACAGTTCTGAGTAGAATGGTGTTTATTTTGTTTCTCTATCTTATTTCTAGCACGAGATAAAACATTTTAAAGTCATACCAGGCCAAAATTCACCCTTTTTTTAAACTTTAAAAATCTGTAAAAAATTAACTGATGAAGAAAAAAATTCCAAACTTTTAATTTGTAATTAACTAAAGTAGTACTTCATAAAGGAAAAAAAAAAAAAAAATCTAAAGACGTCAGGCAAAAAAAAATATTCATATTTAGATCACTTGATATGGAATGACCCATTGACGCTATTAATAGTAAAATATGTTAAAATATGATCCCATTGCGATCCCAACTTGAAATTTGGTACAGATGTGGCTAAGAGCAAAGCAGACACATGGACAGTTTTTGAAATATTTAAAGCGCGCCGATTTTTCGGAAATACGTTTTAAAATTTTGCGCTTGCGATCACATGGGTAAAATATTAACAAAGATCCTCTTGTGACATATCTGATGAAAGCCTGTATAGTTCGGAGTAGAATGGTGTTTATTTTGTCTCTCTATCTTATTCCTAGCCTGAGGTATGAGGAGAAACGTAAAGGCAGGCAACAGCGAAATTCACACTTTTTCCGAACTTTGAAAATCATTTTTAAAAAAAATAAATTTTTTAAAAAATTTTTCTCTTCACATTTTGCATTGTCTGACATGCTATTATCAAATAACAAAATCTCAAAAGATTAAAAATATAGAGGTAATAATCATTGGTTCACTTGACATGGAATGACCCATATATGAATGTCAGAAAAAAAAAATCCTCAGAATAAAAAATGTCCTCACTTTGATTTTATCTGTATTTCAAATGTATTTATGGCAGAAATTTGATATATCAGATTATTTAAGTAATAAAATGAAGTTAATTCAAAGAGATATATTACATGACAGTCAGAAAGGATAGACAGGCACTATTTGACATTGAAGATGCTACATTTCGGCAGGGGGACTATAAAGTCATCAGCATGAAGAATGTCAGTCCTTAAAAAACATCAAAAACGAAGGTTCTAACCTGTTTTCTAATTATAAATCAGTGTTTTAAGTCAATGGAACTTTTTTTTTTATTATTGTACACAGGATCTGTTGAAGAGTAAGCACTACTCGAAACGGGCTCCGTCATCCCTGCACCTCCTTCCCCGCACCCTCCACCTGATGTAATACTGCGACTGGAATAAACATACCTGTCTTCACCGGTCCAATGAGTGCCGCCTTCTTCTTTCTTTATGAACTTATTTTTTTATTAGCTGATTGTCTCACCTAGAAACACAACAGAAATAGACAATATATTAGTGAGTAATGAAATGAAAGCCTTCAGATTGCTGTTTCACTGGAATAATGTCCATGAAAACTACAACTCTGGGTTCTCGGGAGTTTGTTGAGCATTCATTTGTGAGAAAATCTTCATGGCATATTAAAAATGAGAAATTGCATGTACTGTTGTGGCCAAAAGTATTGACACCCCTGCAATTCTGTCAGATAATACTCAGTTTCTTCCTGAAAATGATTGCAATCACAAATTCTTTGGTATTATTATCTTCATTTACCGTATATACTCGTGTATAAGCCGAGTTTTTCAGCCCAAAATTTGGGCTGAAAAGTCTCCCCCTCGGCTTATACACGAGTCAATACGGGGGGGGGCTGTGTCCGGGGCTGTGTCCGGGGGCTGTGGAGGCTTCAGGAGGCGGGGGGGGAGGGCTGCTGTATGAGCGGCCCCGTCACGTGGGGCCGCTCATTAAATATGCACTGCTTTCCCCTGTCTATCACCGGCAGGGGAAAGCAGTGCATAACTAATTAAATCCCCCCCCAAGTGCTGGCACCTGCCCCCCCTTGTAAGGGCCCCCCCCCCCCGATGGTTATATTACCATTCCGGACTTCTGATCCGCGCCGCTCCTCGCTCCTCCTCGCTGCTCCGTCCGTCTTCTACATCTCGGATCTCCGGCCGTCGCAGGCATGTGACGTCATCGCGCGGCCGGGGATCCCGGATGTGGAAGACGGACGGAGCAGCGCGGAGGAGCGAGGAGCGGCGCGGATCAGAAGTCCGGAATGGTAAGAGAAGCGGGGGGGGGGCCCTTGCAAGGGGGGGCGAGGGCCGCTGTGTACCCCCAGGGGCTGCTGGGGACCCCCAGGGGGCTGCTGGGTACCCCCTGGGGGCTGCTGGGGCACCTGCTGGGGACCCCCTGGGGGCTGTTGGTACCCCCAGGGGGCTGTTGGTACCCCCTGGGGGCTATTGGTACCCCCAGGGGGCTGTTGGTACCCCCTGGGGGCTGTTGGTACCCCCAGGGGGCTGTTGGTACCCCCTGGGGGCTGCTGGGGTACCTGCTGGGGACCCCCAGGGGGCTGTTGGTACCCCCAGGGGGCTGTTGGTACCCCCTGGGGGCTGTTGGTACCCCCTGGGGGCTATTGGTACCCCCAGGGGGCTGTTGGTACCCCCTGGGGGCTGTTGGTACCCCCAGGGGGCTGTTGGTACCCCCTGGGGGCTGCTGGTACCCCCTGGGGGCTGTTGGTACCCCCAGGGGGCTGTAGGTACCCCCTGGGGGCTGTTGGTACCCCCAGGGGGCTGCTGGTACCCCCAGGGGGCTGTTGGTACCCCCAGGGGGCTGTTGGTACCCCCAGGGGGCTGCTGGGTACCCCCAGGGGGCTACTGGGTACCCCCTGGGGGCTGTTGGTACCCCCTGGGGGCTGCTGTATACCACTGGGGCTGCTGTATACTACCACTGGGGCTGCTGGGGCTCCTGTATACTACCACTGGGGCTGCTGGGGCTCCTGTATACTACCACTGGGGCTGCTGGGGCTCCTGTATACTACCACTGGGGCTGCTGTGGCTCCTGTATACTACCACTGGGGCTGCTGGGGCTCCTGTATACTACCACTGGGGCTGCTGGGCCTCCTGTATACTACCACTGGGGCTGCTGGGGCTCCTGTATACTACCACTGGGGCTGCTGGGGAATCTGTATACTACCACTGGGGCTCCTGTATACTACCACTGGGGCTGCTGGGGCTCCTGTATACTACCACTGGGGCTGCTGGGGCTCCTGTATACTACCACTGGGGCTGCTGGGGCTCCTGTATACTACCACTGGGGCTGCTGGGGAATCTGTATACTACCACTGGGGCTGCTGGGGAATCTGTATACTACCACTGGGGCTCCTGTATACTACCACTGGGGCTGCTGGGGCTCCTGTATACTACCACTGGGGCTGCTGGGGCTCCTGTATACTACCACTGGGGCTGCTGGGGCTCCTGTATACTACCACTGGGGCTGCTGGGGCTCCTGTATACTACCACTGGGGCTGCTGGGGCTCCTGTATACTACCACTGGGGCTGCTGGGGAATCTGTATACTACCACTGGGGCTGCTGGGGAATCTGTATACTACCACTGGGGCTGCTGTATACTACCACTGGGGAGGCCTGTATACCACACTGCTGGGGTCTGTATACCTGTGCTGGGGTCCACCCTCGGCTTATACACGAGTCAATAGGTTTTTCCAGATTTTTGGGGCAAAAGTAGGGGGGTCGGCTTATACACGGGTCGGCTTATACACGAGTATATACGGTAATTTGTCTTCAATGAAAAAACACAAAAGAGAATAAAGCAAAAAGCAAAACATTGATCATTTCACACAAAACTCCAAAATTGGGCCAGACAAAAGTATTGGCACCCTCAGCCTAATACTTGGTTGTACAACCTTTAGCCAAAATAACTGCGATCAACCACTTCCGGTAACCATCAATGAGTTTCTTACAATGCTCTGCTGGAATTTTAGACCATTCTTATTTGGCAAACTGCTCCAGGTCCCTGATATTTGGAGGGTGCCTTCTCCAAACTGCCATTTTTAGATCTCTCCACATGTGTCCTGTGGGATTCAGGTCTGGACTCATTGCTGGCCACCTTAGAAGTCTCCAGTGCTTTCTCTCAAACCATTTTCTAGTCCTTTTTGAAGTGTGTTTTGGGTCATTGTCCTGCTGGAAGACCCATGACCTCTGAGGGAGACCCAGATTTCTCACACTGGGCCCTACATTATGCTGCAAAATTTGTTAGTAGTCTTCAGACTTCATAAGCCATGCACACGGTCAAGCAGTCCAGTGCCAGAGGCAGCAAAGCAACCCCAAAACATCAAAGCACTGATCTCAATCCTATTGAAATGTATGTGCAAAGCTGATTTCATTTCAGATAGGAATAAAAACATGTATATGTGTCTTTTTATATAGTGTATGTACACTTCTGCTTTCAACTGTGTATGGGGGACTATTGGGTGCATTATAGTATATGGAAGGAAATGTGGAGCCAATTATACTATATGGAGGACTATGGGGTGTACAATACTATATGGAAGGCATATATTTGAGGCTCATTATACTATATGGAAGTCAATGTGCATTATACTATATGAACTACTATGAGCAATGTTTTAAACTGTATTGAGGACTATGGGGTATTATATTATATGGAGGACTATGGTAATTCATGATACTACATGGCAATGTGAGGCCCATTATACTATATGGAATGCAATATGGAGCTTATGATACTACATGGGTGACTATGGGGGGCATTATACTATATGGAGGACTATATTGTGTGTATTATACAGGGTGGGCCATCTATATGGATACATCTAAATAAAATGGGAATAGTTGGTTATATCAATTTCCTGTTTGTGGCACACCAGTATATGGGAGGGAGAAAATTTTTCCAGATGCATGGTGAGCATGGCGGCCATTTTGAAGTTGGACATTTTAGATCCAACTTTATTTTTTTCAATGGGAAGAGGGTCATGTGATACATCAAACAATGGTGTGCTTTGTTTTAATGCAACCTTATTCTTTCATGAGTTATATCAGGTTGATATCATCATTCATTTCCATTTTATTTAGGTGTATCCATATAAATGGCCCACCTGAACAATTGGGCCATTTATATGGATACAACTAAATAAAATGGGAATGAATCGTGATATTAAATTGAAATAACGCATGAAAGAATAAAGTTACATTAAAACCAAGCACACCATTGTTTTTCTTATGACATTCTCAATAAGTTTGGTGTGTCACATAACCCTCTTCTCATTGAAAAAATAAAGTTGGATCCAAAATGGCCAATTTCAAAATGGCCACCATGGTCACCACCCATCTGGAAAAGTTTCCCCCTCCCATATACTAATGTGCCACAAACAGGAAGTTGATATAACCAACCATTCCCATTTTATTTAGGTGTATTCATATACATGGCCCACCCTGTACTGTATGGAGAACTACAGGGTGCATTATACTATATGGATGTATGGATGCCTGTAGGGTACATTATAATAAGTGGACAGTTATATGAGGTCCATTAAACTATGGAATCTGGGACTCGTTGTATTATGTAGAAAACTATACTATATATAGGGCTATTGGGGAGCAAAAATAATATTTGAAGCGCTATGTGGCAACCTATATCCTTATGGAGGCCTATGTGAGGGCGATTATACTGTATATGCAAGAAATTAAGAGGTGTGAAGGTTTTTGTGGGTCCATAATATAGTCTGGAGGACTAGTGCGTTCAATTGTACAGTGTAGAGAAGTGTGGGGGTCATAATACTATGTAAAGGCCAATTATACTGCATAGTGGGCTGTGTGTGGGTCAGAGTTGGGGATTATACTGTTTTGGGGTCACCATAATTTGTTTGCTAGTTGAAGGGCGCTACAGTAGTGTTATCATCCTGTGTATGTGGAAGGTACTGTGAAGGAATCTTCTGTATGGGTTTTATACAGGGTTTGAGATATATATTTGTTCGAATCATATTTTATGGATGAAGGTGGAATCTAAGGGCTACAATAGGAGGCAAATTATTTTGTAATGGGTTTAAAGCTGTGTAATAAGCTCTCACTGGACCTCGTCAATTTTTTTTTTGTTGGGGGGGCAATATGACTTTCTGCTGTGGGGCCCCATGGTTTCTATGTACATGCTTGTATGGCAGCAGTATAAAACAAAAACAAAAGACATTGAAATCCTTGACAGGTGAAATGTCAGAAATAGCATTCTAGGAGTGAAAAGAAATGTAAGAATATAGAAAAAGATATCAAATCTGTTGTTGGCTAAAGAAAAAATCACCAGGGATATTAAAATAAATCCCTCCAAATTTTACAAATATATTAATGTCATAAATAAAACGTCTCATGGCATTGTCTCAAAACCTACGATCATAATAATATATAGTAGAAGACAAAAAGAAAGCTGAAATCTTAAAAATATTTTTCATCTGTATTCACCTCTGAATTGCCTTTTCCATGTATTCAAGTAATCAAAGTCTAACACCCAGTTGAACAAACTTAACTCAAGAGGAAATCTGGCAGTATTTGAGCAAATTAAACATTAACAAAGCCTTTGGATAGCATTTACCTATGTGTATTGAGGGAATCTAGCTCAGTAATTGACAGGCTGCTGTATCTCATCTTCTCTCTGTTAACAAAGTCATGTCTAACTACCATGTTTGGTTTTTACTAGGAGATAAGTGCAATTCTAGATATTCACAATGCAGCTGATGGGATTTATTTGGACTTTGTAAAGACTTTGGATATTGTATAACACAACAGCCTTGTACTTAAGCTTAACAAAGGACAAGGAAGCCTAATTCCAGTTATGTGTACTTTTCAAAGAATACCTGCTTTGTATGATGTAGTCTGAGTCCCTTCTCCCACTAACAAACATAACTTCATAAAACCACAATACACTGTGTGCAGAATTATTAGGCAAATTAATATTTTGATCACATGATACTTTTATACATGTTGTCCTACTCCAAGCTGTATAGGCTTGAGAGCCAACTACCAATTAAGTAAATCAGGTGATGTGAATCTCTGTAATGAGGAGGGGTGTGGTCAGTGGCATAACTAGAGTTCAAAGAGCCCTGGTGCGAAATTTGGACCTGGGTGTAATGTTGTTATATCTGCTGTAGTTTGCTTGTTGTCTTCCCTGTTTGCTTTGTCTGCTAGTAACAGGATGTAAGATAGAGGAGGAGCTGTGGCAGGAAAAGGGGGAGCTGGGAAAGGGAAGAGATTCATTAAAGTATGGCCGCTCGACTGAGCAATTCAGCTATCTGTGTGTGTTTCTGGATTCATCATCATCTGCACTACAACACTACAATTGAGTAGGAAGCGTTCATTCATCTTCTAAAGGTATTTCAGTGCCACAAGATCATTAGTGCTCACCATGGCCTGTCTACCTGCATTCCCAGCTTTTGATGTGCATCAGTCCCAAGCAAACCTAGCAGCATGTTGGAAAAAATGGCTGAAGCGCTTTGAGATATTTCTGCAAGCCATGAACATAGCCGATGAACAAGAAAGAAAGCCATGTTATTACACGTATGCAGGGGAGCAAGTCTATGATATTTTCACTACTCTGCCTATACACAGGGAGGACAAGGACTATGATCTCAGCAAAGCAGCATTGAGCAAACACTTCTCCCCGCACAGAAATGCAGCATTTGAAATCTTCAAATTTAGACAATCAAAGCAATCAGCATCAGAAAGCATTGATGAATATCATGTCCGGCTACGGCACCTTGCAGCTTACTGTGAGTTTACAGACGTAGACAAAGAAATCCAAACGCAGATATTACAAGGATGTGTTTCTTCAAAGTTAAGAAGACAAGCACTCAGAGACCCTACCATGACCTAGCAAAACTATTAGACACAGCACGTATAAATGATACTGCAGAGAAACAGGCAAAACTCAGAGAGCAGTGAGCCAGGAGCGCCATCTTCCATAGCAAAGCTTACACAGAAACCACAAGTACAGGCGGCAACTTGTTACAACTGCGGTGGGTCGTATCCTCACCAAAACGTTTGTCCAGCAAAGGGTACAACCTGCCATAATTGTGGAAAACTAAACCATTTTGCAAAAGTGTTCAGATCTACACTGCAGCAATCTGCTCGATCCCACAGTACAGCCCAGGTCACAGAAGGTCCAAGCACTGCAGCTAAATGACGAGGCTCAAAGCACTTACTTATTCTCAGTGACTGAGGAAGGATCTCGGGCTGTGCACATGATTAACAATCCAATACGAGTCATCCTCATAAATGCAATCCAGTGGAAGCCCTGGTGGACACAGGGGTCAGTCCGTTCAGTAAAACAAACTGTCACAGTCTATCATAATATCTATAATCAATCTCCTGGAATTAGACTCTGCTCTAACAAAATCGCCAGCCTACAGAATTTTCCCTTATCGGTTATCCACCAGCTGCCCTTTGCCCCTTGTGTGTGAACAAATTTCCAAATCAAGAACTAAACAGCTGAATGGATAGAATCCCATCAACAGACCGAAAATTTTTTACTTTTTTAATGCTAGTGGCAAGTGGTGCTGCTGCAGAGTACGCTTCATCAGCTAGCAGTCGATGCCTGCAGATGTCACTATAGGCCTAGGTGTGAACCTGTCTACAGCGTTACAGGTTCTTCAGTCCCACATAATATGCAGAGGTACACCAGTCTCTTTAAAGGCCTTGGTAAGCTAAAAGACGTTCAGATAAAGTTACATATTGATCAGTCGATACAGCCCTCCATCCAACCTCACAGGCGCATTCCCTTTCTTGTCCGCAAACTTGTGGAGCAAGAATTGCAAGACCTGGAGGCATCTGATGTTATTGAAAGGGTTGAAGGCCCAACTCCCTGGGTCTCACCAATTGTTGTTCCGCCTAAACCAAAACAGCCTGGTAAAATACGACTTTGTGTGGATATGCGGCATGCCAATCTAGCTATTCAAAAAGAAAGGCACATCACGCGTACTATTGATGACATTCTCACAGATCTGACGGGTGCAAAGGTGTTTTCAAAAATTGATCTAAAATCCGGCTATCATCAATTTGAGTTGCATCCAGACTCCAGGTACATCACAACTTTTAGTTCTCATATGGGCCTGCGTAGGTTCAAGAGGTTGAACTTTGGTATCTCATCAGTCGCAGAAATTTTTCAAAATGTTAATAGTCAGGTTCTGTCTGGAATAACGGGAGTCCTCAACGTCAGTGATGACATTCTCATATACAGGACAACCCAAGAAGAACATGACAGTCGCCTGGAGCAAGTGTTTCAGAGACTGCAAGCCTGCAATCTAACTGTCAATCCATCTAAATGTGAGTTCAACCAAACGTCATTAAATTTTTTTGGATACATCTTTTCAGGACAGGGTGTGTCAGCAGATCCTCAGAAAGTCGCTGCCATCAAATCTGCTGGTCAACCTCAAAATGCCTCAGAGGTTCGCAGCTTTCTAGGACTGGTCACATATTGCGGACGATTCATACCCGACCTAGCCACTATTTCTGAACCCCTGAGACAACTCACAAAGAAAGATATTCCTTGGTCATGGGGTACTGAGCATCAAGCATCGTTTGACGCGTTGAAGTCCAGCCTAACTGGTGACACTGTCATGGCTTACTTTGACCCATTAAAGTCCACAGAACTGATTGTAGACGCTAGCCCAGTAGGCCTGGGTGCAATTCTCACACAAGTGTCCAACAGTGGTAGCATTTCTACAATTTCCTACGCAAGCAAGGCATTAAAAGATACAGAACAGCGCTACTCACAAACTGAAAGGGAAGCTCTTGCAGTTGTGTGGGGATGCCTTCACTTTCATCTGTACCTTTTCGGACACAAGTTCACAGTCATAAGTGACCACAAACCGCTTGTTCCAATTTTCCACAAACACTCTTCCAAACCCGTTCCACGAATTGAACGCTGGTTACTCCGCTTACAGAACTACCATCTTCAACTGAGATATGAGGCAGGAGTGGAAAACCCAGCGGACTATTTCTCAAGACACCCAATACTACAACCTACTAAGGACAACATTCCAGCAACTATTCTAGCGGAGGAACATGTAAATTTCGTTGCTGCACATTCAGTGCCAAGAGCTATGGCTATGGAGGAAATACAACAGGCGGTGGACTCTGATCCCCAACTTCAGTTGGTGATAGAATCTGTTCGGTCTAAGAAATGGAGCTGTTTTCTTGCTGAGGCTCGCCTTCAACCACCAGATCGAGTAGGTTATTTGGAGGCTTTCTTTAATGCATGACATTCACTCTCAGTGTCGGACTCATATCTGCTGTTGCGTGACAATCGCCTGGTGATACCTCAGAAACTGGAGGACCGTGTACTTGATTTGGCTCACGAGGCTCATCAAGGGGTGGTAAAAACAAAGCAACTTCTTGGTTGTCCAGGACTGGACAAAAGAGTAGAGGCATTGATTCAAACATGCATTCCTTGTCAAGCAACTATAGTTGACCATAGGCGTGCACCTCTACAAATGACACCCCTGCCAAAAAGCCAATGGACTGCTGTCAGTGTTGATTTTTGTGTTTTACCGGACCGCTCCTACCTGTTGGTGGTCATGGATGACTATTCTCAGTTTCCAGTCATTGAACATGTTATGACAACATCGGCCAGGGCTGTTATACCAAAATTAGACAAGATTTTCTCGGCTTATGGCATACCTGAGGCAGTGAAGAAGGACAATGGACCTCCATTCAATAGCACAAACTTTCAGTCATTGACAACTTATCTTGGTTTCTCCCACAGGAAAATAACTCCGTACTGGCCTCAAGCCAATGGAGAAGTGGAATGATTCATGCAATCAATCAACAAGACCCTGAGGATTGCTGCCATGGAGCACAAGGACTCGCAACAAGAATTACATAGATTCCTTAGACAGTACAGAGCCACACCACACTCCACTACTGGGATACCACCAACAACGGCATTGTTCAGCAGGCCCTTGCGCATCAAAATCCCATGCATTCCGTCAGTTCCTGTCCAAACCCCAATTGCTATTAATGATTCCGTCTCTAAGGATAAAATGAAGCAGTATGCAGAAAAAAGTAGCCGCCGTTACAAGCATCCAGAAATAAAGGTGGGTGATTGGGTTCTTGTAAAGAGACTGAGACCTAGCGACAAGTTTGTATCGCCATACAATCCCGAGCCCTTTCAGGCCACACAAATCAGAGGCACCATAATTACTGCTAAAAACCAAAATCATCAGGTCACTAGAAATGTGTCCCATTTTAAAAAACTTCGTGGCTCCGTCCCAGAGACGACGCATGCAGAGGAAGTAGATAGCGACGACATACTGCCAGAGACAATGAACTCAGCTGCTCCCATAGGAGATACCTCAGAAGACCCCCCCGAGTTTATCTGGAAATGAGATGTCTCGACGTTATCCTGGGAGAACAAATTGAGGGCCACCAGTCCACTTTGCGGACTATGTTCTGCAGTAGAAAAAAAAAAACTTTTCTACAACGCGAACTTTTGAACGGTTAACTATTTACTTGTTTTTTTGTAAGATGATAAGAGATGTAATGTTGTTATATCTTCTGTAGTTTGCTTGTTGTCTTCCTGTTTGCTTTGTCTGCCTAGTAACAGTGATGTAAGATAGAGGAGGAGCTGTGGCAGGAAAAAGGGGAGGTGGGAAAGAGAAGAGATTCATTAAAGTATGGCCGCTCGACTGAGCAGTTCAGCAAATCTGTGTGTGTTTCTGGATTCATCATCATCTGCACTACAACACTACACTGGGCACCCCCCTTCCCCCATATGCCCACATAAGTCAGATGTACGGGCCCCATGTAACATTCCAAATCTTTTAAAGACTCACAAATTTACCCCTCTCCCCTTCATTGTGTATTAATGTCACTCATCCTGCTATATATGGTCCTCCTCCTGGAATATGCCCTTATCCTGGTATATATGGTCCGCCATTATAGTATAACGCAGCCTCATAGCCCTCCATATAGTAAAATGCAGCCTCATATCCTTCCACATAGAATAATGTAGCCTCATAGCATCATTATATAATGCAGCCTCATACCCGTCATATAATATAATGCAGACTAATAGCCCTCCAGATAATATAATGTAGCCTCATAGCCCTACAGATAATATAATGCAGCCTCATAGCCCTCCCTATAATATAATGCAGCGTCATAGCTCTCCAGATAATAAAATGCAGCCTCATAGCCCTACAGATAATATAATACAGCGTCATAGCTCTCCAGATAATATAATGCAGCTTCACAGCCCTACAGATAATATAACGCAGTGTCATAGCTCTCCAGATAATATAATGCAGCCTCATAGCCCTACAGATAATATAATGCAGCGTCATAGCTCTCCAGATAATATAATGCAGCTTCACAGCCCTACAGATAATATAATGCAGTATCATAGCTCTCCAGATAATATATGCAGCTCATGGCCCTCCAGGTAATATAATGCAGCCTCATATCTCATAGCTTATCATAAAACACATGTTATTGTTTTTTTTTTTATTACCAATAATTCACCAATAGGAACTTGCTTGTAAAACAAGTGGCCCCTGTGCAGCTGTACAGGTTGCTTCAATGGTATGTCTGCCCTTGGTCCTGTCCAAGGTTACGGAGGCACCCTGTGGGGCACTGCATCGGCACAAGGGAATGTGTGACAACGATGCAATGTATAGAATAGAGCCAGGCAGACATCTCACTGAACCTCATGCACTGAGATCACACTGCCATGTGGGTGATACTTGTAGATGGCACATGGAGGGTGGCACACTGAACACAGGCATTGTGGAATTTTGGATAGTAGGGAGGTGATGTCAGGCCCAGAAAGGTAGATCAGGGTGTCGTCGATGTAGAGATGGTACTGGAGGCCATGGGACTCACT
Source organism: Allobates femoralis (assembly GCA_033576535.1). NCBI lineage: Eukaryota > Metazoa > Chordata > Amphibia > Anura > Aromobatidae > Allobates > Allobates femoralis. Next base: position 636,112,215 of record JARQOC010000003.1, read on the forward strand.
GAGTTTTCCTAGGCAAAGGGTGTAGATGGAGAAGAGTAGTGGTCTCAGAACCAAACCTTGGGGGATGCCGACAGATAAGGGGTAGGACAAAGAGAAGGTGTGGGAGTGGGTGACACCAAAAGTCCAGTCTGTTAGGTATGAGGAGACCCAGGAGAGGGCTAGGTCAGTGATGCCAAGAAATTCTAGGATCTGAAGTAGGAGGAAGTGGTCATCATGTTGAAGGTGTCAGATAGGTGAAGGAGGAGGAGGGAGTAGTGTCATTTGCTCTTGGCGGTCAATAGGTTGTTGGGGACTTTGGTTAGGGCTGTTTCAGTGGAGCAGTGGGCTCGGAAACCAGATTGCAGGTGGTCAAAGAGGGAGCAGGAGGAGATGTAGGAGGACAGTTCGGAATAGATGTGTTGTTCAAGTAATTTTGAGGCGAAGGGAAGAAGAGATATGGGGCAATATGTAGAAACAAATGCTGGGTCAAGGGAGGGTTTTTTGAAGATAGGTGTGTTCAAGGCATGTTTGAAGGATGAGGGGAAGACGGTGGTGAGTGATAAGTTGAAGAGATGGGTTAAGGTAGGGATGAGGACTGTGGTGAGGTTTCGGATGAAGTGGGAGGGGAGCGTTTCGAGGGCACTGGAGGTGAGGTGTGATCATGACAGAAGGGAGGAGAGTTGTCCTTCTGTCATGATGGAAAGGCATCCTTTGAACGAAGAGGGTTGGGTGGTGATGGGGGGGACAGTGGGTCAAAGCTTTCTCTGATTTTGTCAATCTTCTGTTTGAAGAAGGCAGCAAAGTCATCAGCAGGGATAAGGGGGTGTGGGAGGAGTTGCAGGGAAACTGAGTAGAGAGTTGAAAGTTTTGAATAATGTTTGGGGTTGTGGGACAGTGCGTCTATTAAAGACGAGAAATAGGTTTGTTTTGCGGCAGTGAGTGCAGTATTGAAGTTGGAGAGAGACTGTTTGTACATGGCGAAATGCACCACAGAGTGGGATTTCTTTAATCTCCGTTCATCCACTCTGGACGCCCGCTGTAGTTCTTTAGTGAGGGTAGTGGGCTAGGGTTGCCTGTGTTTGCGGGTTTTGGTATGTGTGAAGGGGGCTGTCTGATCGAGGGCTGTAGTTAATGTGGTGTTATTGAGGGTGGCAGCAGTATCAGCGTCAAGTGAGGACATATATCTGTAATCCATCTTTATTACTCCATCATACCCTTCCTCGATCCTCTGTGACATCTTCATGTTTGCAGGCTGTGGTGAAGAACACAGTGTCCTGTCACAGCAGCACCCAAGATTGAATGAATGAGCCGGAAGTTCTAATCCGGTAAGCGGTGACTCCTGAGGCCACTGTTCAGGTAACCATGGTGTCTGATAACCATTGCAGGTACCATTGTTACCTGAGTTGTCCTCGAATGACCTCAAGAGTCATTGTTTACTGGACAGGAGCTGGCAGCTCATTCATTTATAGTTTGGAGATTGTGGTGACAGGACGCTGTGTTCTTCACTGCAGCCTGCAATCATGACGATGTTACAGAGGATCGAGGATGAGCATGGGGGAGTAATAAAGATGGAGTCCACATGTATTTCTAACAAAATGTTTTCTCTCTGTGTTGTGTCTTTTTGACTATTAACCAAGGTAGAGAAAGGCCCTGCATATACAAATGCGCACACCGAAATCATATTAAGAAAATGACAACTTTATTACATATATACTAAGAAAACAAAAAAAAAAACAAATAAAATCAGTTAAAACAATGTGGGTCCCGCACACTTTTTTCCCATTATTTATTTTTTTTATGTCAGGTTACACATCCTTCATCAAGCAGCAGGGAATCCCACTGTGGCTGCAGCTGCAATCTAGCCAGACATACTGTCAGATCCTCTGCAGTCTCACATGTGCTGGTCCTGGGCCCAGATGCCATAAGGTAAAAATAACCTGACAGCTGGGACTCACTCCTCAAGTCCATGTCATGCATTGGTACCCAGGACTGGATTCGCACCTCATTACAGATGATGCCCAAATTGGGAAGTGTAATGGAGCTCCAGGTGACATAGGTCCCACTCTCCATCTCCTTTCTATGATGCCACTCTGGGTCTGGCTCTGCTGACCAAGCTTTTGCCACTGGGGTGGTTAGGTAGATTATATCATCCTCTGACTTGAGGTCAGCCCTGCCTTGCAGGGGATCCATAAAGAAACAATTACAGTGCAAAATCCAGACAGTGTACCTGCGTGCCACTGGGAGTGCAGAGATAAGATGTCAAGACATTCTGTAAAGGTTCCATGGGTTTGGGTATATTTTGTTTGCTTTCCATAAGGAGCCGACCTCTTGGAATGAGTGCCATGATTCAGACCAGAGGAAGTATTACTGGAGTTGGATGTTTGCACAAAATTTTGGATAATGACTAGTGATGAGCGATTAGCGAAATATTCGCACTTGCTATACTTGTAAAGAGTAGTTTTTAATACTCACTATTAATCTCAATAGAGTCTAAAGTTAGTCAATTAATGCTAAGCTCCACCCACACACATCCGGCCAAAATACATGTCTTTCCATGACAGGGTGTGAGGCTTTTTTGCGTTTCTAATGCATAAAACACCTTGCTTTGCCCCCCAGAGATACCATACCATTCAATCTGCTCTCAGTGAGGTGCCATCCCCCATTGTTTTGTGATTGTTTCTTGAAGGGAGCTGTCAGTTTGTGTCAGATCGATAACGTTCAACACATCACTCATGAACACCTGTCATACACCCCGAGTAACGAATATCACGGATTCTGTACTATTCATGTGAGTAGCAAATAGTAACGATTATAGTCATTCAACCCTAATAATGACTATCTGTTAATTAATACCTGTATGGCAGGCTATAATGTATATAAACTGGCTTGCAGGTACTTAGTTTCAATCATTATTGAAACATAACATGTTAGTATGAAAGATAATGATGAAAATAAATAAGTTTCAACAGGTCACCAGTAGAGATGAGCCACCACCCCGGTGTTCGAATTCGATTCGTCAAATTTGATGTGTGTTCGTCGAATGTTCATCGAACACCATCGAACACCATTGAAAATTAATGTAATAAGTGTTTTAACATTAGTACCGGGCGCGGGGAGCACCTACAGGGAGAGGAGAGCGCACCACCGGGAGCAGGGAGCGAAAAACACAGGCGGTAAGCCGGCAGTGAGAAGGGGACTTCACCGCCGGCTTTCCTGGTCTGGGCCGTGCTCCCCGCTCCCTGATGCCCCTTCCATGCTCCCTGGAGCTGCTCCACCCACCCGATCCTAAGTTAGGAGGAGGGAGTAGCGGGGAGCTAAGGAGCAGGGCAGGGAAGCCGGGGGCGGTGAAAAGACTGCCCCGCCGGCTTTCCTTCTGTGTTCTGCTCTCCCCGCTCCATGATGCCCCCTCATCGCCCCTCCGCCGCCTCCCCACCTGATCCTAAGTTAGGATCAGGCAGGGGGAGCAGCTCCAAGGAGCGGGGAGGGGGCATCATGGAGCTATTTCTATGTCCAGCCAGGTACAACTAGGCAGCTGGGGGCTGGAATCCACAGCGCAGGGAGGCCCAAGCTTTCTGGGCTCCCCCCCACTGCGAATTGCAGAAGATGGCGCGTTCATTGAAGCGTCATCCTCTGGCGCTGTATCCAATTCATCCAGGGCCCTGGTGCGGTGGCTCACTGGGTAATAAATCGGTTAAGGCCAGTGTGGCACCCCAAGGGTTAAAGTGCCATAGAAACATCAACACAGGTTTAATCCCCACACAACACTACACTAGAAAGTGGGAGGAGCTTAGGTGGCACCTGCACTAGTGGGAGGAGCTAAGTTGTTTACCACAGAGCAGAAGTGACAGTTAGTTCAGTTCTGAGTCTGGAGCAGGAGCAGAGTCAAGTAGAGGTGGAGGTCCTGAGAGGTCTGAGGAGAGGAGGAACAGAGGAACATACCCGGGATAAAGAGTTACCCCAAAAACTTGACCCTGGGGAGGCACTTAAGACGGATACCGGATCCGAGGCTGTGCCTGAGACAGACAGGACAGTAAACACCGGCATAGTGAAGGTCCACCATCTTCACAGTACCATAGCAAAGCAACACGGAGGGGTCAGTGACACAGAGGACTCAAATTGCCCAGCAGATTGGTACCCGTGAGCAGAGACAGGGCCAGCAGTACAGCTACAAGCAGCAGCAGGGCAACACACAGCGCTTAAGTAGGAAGCCAAGGACCCGGTCAGGGTGGGAGCAACCTGGTACAGACTCTGTGGACAATATTGTGATATACCATCTGCAAGTAAAGACTTGGAAAACAACAGAAACCGTGAGTGTGTGTGATCCTTATACTGAAGCCCCACTTGCCCTCATATACTGTGATTACCTCTACTCTCATCATCTCTACTGCTACCCCTACTCTCCTGCAGCATCAATAACTATCCTCACAGACTTTAACTACTACCACTGCCCCGGGGAACCCAGTTCTGCCCACAGGAACTATTCCATCCAAGCTGCTATCCCATCATCCCCGGAGGTTCTGCAGCAGCGGCGGCCCCATTGCTGGCCGCATATAGTGGGTGGCATCATGAGTGACAAATCCCCTGTAAACAACCCCCATTTTATTGTGCGGGTCCGGGACACGGTCCGGACCAGGACCGCCGTGACATCCCCCAGCAGTACCCCGGTCTGGCACCGAGTACCCCGTCCCAGTGGGCTCCACAACCAGCTTTGTGTTATCAACTGGCCTTATGCCCGAAATTCATGGGGTCACGCCAATATTAGACATGACCACCATGAATTTCTAGTGAATTTTGTAAAAAAGACACAACACACAGAAAAAATATTTTATTAGAAATAAAATGAAAAATACACTTACACTCCATCTTTATTAAAAAATCCTCTTCCGTCCGACGTAGTCCAATCTGGTTTTCTACTTTAGCTCAGCTACATCTTTGGCAGAGAATCTCTACCAGCGATGTAGCTGAGCTGTGCAGCCCTGGGAAAGTTCATGTGAGTTCATGCTGCACCGTGGCTTCTTCAAACGAACAGCTGATCTGCATCAGCTGATCATTTGAAATAACCGGCGGGAAAGCCAGCGGTGAAGACACTGCCGGCTTTCCTGCTGTATTCTGCGCTCCAGCTCCATGATGCTCTCTCCCTGATCCCTGGAGCTGCTCCCCCCACCTGATCCTAACTTAGGATCAGGTGGCGAGGCGGTGGGGGGGGGTGATGAGGGAACATCAGGGAGCGGGGAGCGCAGAACATAGCAGGAAAGCTGGCAGGGAAGTCTTCTTACCGCCGCCGGCTTCCTCGCCCTGCTCCTTCGCTCCCCCGGTGCTGTGCTCCCGCCAGGTCCTGACTCAGGATTGAGATGGGAGGCAGCGGGAGGAGCGGAGGATGGGGATGGGAGGCTGCGGGGGGCAGAGGATCGGGCTGAATTATTGTTTAAAACCACAGTCAATTTTAAACATTATTTCAGCCTTTTCCTCTGCCCCCAGACCACTTTATAGGGTCCTTTTGGTGATCGAAGTGTTATCGAACATAACCTCGAACTGCTGAGTTTGAAGCTAATTGTTGGCATTGGTCGAATGACTCGAACACCGCCCAAAACAGTTAGAATTTGAGATTGGCGAACATTTCGAATCAAACATCGCTCATCTCTAGTCACCAGTCACCACCAATTCATCTAGAATGCTGAATAAGCCTACTTGGCACTTCAAGAATGCCAGGACAAGAGGAATATGCATTATACATGAAATTTGATACCCAATGGGCACAGTGCTGCAAATATAAGTAAAGCGCTATCAAATTAATTGCACAATATACATGAGTACATATTATTATTTGTAGTATTATGATTATTATTAAAGGGAACCTGTCACCCAAAATCACCCTTGTTAGCTGTAAATACATGTCCCTGAAGCATAACACCACAGTCCTACACATCCCTTTGTGGTGTTTTAGTTCAATATGAAAGTGCACTTTAGTCGTTTCAAAACTTACAAAATCCGTGGCAGTGGGGCGTTCCCAAGCCTTCTTGTCTATGAGGCGGTTCCCCTGTGTGCCGCTGTATTACGCCCTAATGGGCGTTGTTTCAAACTTTGTAGCGCGGGCACGATTCATAATATCGCGGCCGCGACGTCACGGTCATGTGATGCCGTGACGCGTAATTTCCGGGCGGACGGGGCGCTGTTGTCTGACGCGCACCGGCCGACTTCATAAAGCGATCTGCGCATGCACTGGCCAACTTCAGCGCATGCGCAGATCGCTTTATGAAGTCGGCCGGTGCGCGTCAGACAACAGCGCCCCGTCCGCCCGGAAATTACGCGTCACGGCATCACATGACCGTGACGTCGCGGCCGCGATATTATGAATCGTGCCCGCGCTACAAAGTTTGAAACAACGCCCATTAGGGCGTAATACAGCGGCACAGGGGAACCGCCTCATAGACAAGAAGGCTTGGGAACGCCCCACTGCCACGGATTTTGTAAGTTTTGAAACGACTAAAGTGCACTTTCATATTGAACTAAAACACCACAAAGGGATGTGTAGGACTGTGGTGTTATGCTTCAGGGACATGTATTTACAGCTAACAAGGGTGATTTTGGGTGACAGGTTCCCTTTAAATAGTGATCGCACATTTTCAATAAGCAATAGCTATACTATGGGGTTCCATCAGCGTGAAATGACCTATATGATTATGTATGAAGCATATAATGACCATATGCTATTTTTATATGAATTGCTTTCACATAAGGGTAGAACAGATGGCTTCACAAGCTGGTTGTGACCCTCTACAATAAGAAAAGTTTGCTCTCCAATAAAAAATATATATAAGTAAATAAATAATAATAAATATAATAATAGTAATAAAAAACATTTAAAAAAATTCCCTTAAAAATTTAAAGCTCACCTAAACGGATATTTTCAGGACATCGTGAACTTTCTGGATTTCCCAGCTGCTGCCACATCTGGCACTGCTTCCAAAATTCAGGCCCTGCAGGTGTCAAAACACAAGCAAATTCCAGGAATCTTACAAAAATTGCAAAAATCTCCCAAAAGTGTACAGTTTAACACAAGTCGATAGAACCAGTGCATTTTTTGTAGGGGTACGTGGTGGTACGGCGTACCGGAAAATACACAGAGGGGAAGTACGTACCGGAAAATATATCCTGTGGGGGGGCGGAGCCATGCTGATATCCCTCCCCGCTCCTCAAGTTGCCGGAGTCTGACAGCACCCCCCCCACTTCTCAAGTTGACGGAGACTGACAGCACCTCCGCTCCTCAAGTTGCCAGTGTCCGACAGAACCCCAACCCCACTCCTCGCTCCTCAAGCTGCCAGAGCCTGACAGCTCCCATATTCACCCCCCCGCTTCTCAATTTGACGTAGCCTAACTGTACCCCCCACTCCTCAAGTACTGGAAAATACTTATTTATAAAAAAAGCACTGGATGGAAACGATGGCTGGGGACAATCCTACCCTTAGGTTAGGTGTTGTCTCCAGCCAGCGGGTCATCCGGCAAGCGTTTTGGCTCCAAATAAAAAGGAAATGTTTTAGGGCCACTTTAAATTCCAGTTTGCTGACATTTCAAGAAAGTGTCCGGGTTTACAATCACTAAACCGAATTAGCCATGGTTTTACCGAATTTGAAATTGGCAAACATGCTCGAGCAAAGCTCGCTCATCTCTAATCATGAACCCAATGTATTATTACCCCTCTATAAATCTCTTGTTAGACCACTTCTAGATTATGGGATCTAGTTTTAGGCTTTGTATTTTAAAAAAGAATATAGGTTCAAAAAGATGTGCTTGATTATTTTAGAGAAAAGAAGACTCAGAAGTGATCTCATTTACATGTATAAAGATGATTTATTAATTCGAAGGGCCTTACAAAGGACCACATTTGTTATGTGTGGAGGAAAAGAAAAAGGTTCTTTACAGTTAGAGCAGACATATTGTGGAATGCCCAACCACAAGAGGTTGTAATGGCAGACACTTGATTAGACGTATATCTTTTTTTCAACCTATGTAACTATGTAACTACTGTTTTGAAAGTGTGATTCTTACATACTCTGGAAACCTTTTGAAATATTACTTGGGATGTTTTAAAAGTGTTCACCCACCACAGAAATGTTGTAGCATATACATACTCAGGGGCGTAACTACAATAGGTGCAGGGGCTGCAATCGCACCCGGGCCCTGGAGCCTCAGGGGCCCCAAAATTCCCTTTAACCTATGGAGAAAGACTACTGCTATTAAAGATTTGCAATACTTGGGGGCCCCATTGGAGCTTTCGCATCAGGGCCCATGAGCTTCAAGTTACCCCACTGTACATACTGCTTGGCTAAAAAAGCTGTGGAGCGCTAAACTTATTTTTAAAATTGTCTTCAGAACACCATAAACTGCAAACGATAGGCTATTATTCCTAGTACGGTAATATGTAAAACATTCATTATAGTTGACTTATTTAAAAAAATACAGTGTAACCACAGTTTCAAATGTTTGTAACTATTTTCCATTTATTTTATAAAATCAGCTATGGTTTTGTCATTTCCTTTAAAATAAATATGATTATAAGGACATTCAAGTCTGATAAATTGCTGTTACAAAATTGAAGCAAATTGAGTGGGTAATGATGCTTCTTCCCAAAAGAATATCCACTTACAGCATCCTGCATAATTCTGTAAGAAGAGATAAATAAAGTAGGTCAGTGGCAGTGAAAAATAACAATAGGATGCGAGTTAGAATGGAATGCTGCACTGTCTGAGCAAATATTTCATCAATCATTTATAGACAACAGTACAGAATTCTTATGCTAAAATGAAACACATGAACTGAGCTGTTTTGCTGTATGTTTGAGCTGCATTAAGCTGTTACGTACTGCACAACAGGACATGTTTTAGTAAACATCATGAGTATATAGAGAGATATCATTAGGCATATCCTTAATTACAGTATTGAATTGGTTTATTTGGTAAATATTAATTTGGCTCATTGCACTCGGCTACTGTTATTCATTGAACATTGTTAAAGCCCCAGTCTCACATAACGAGATCATTAGGGAGATCACAGTTACAATGATCTCCCCAGCGATGTTGCTATGTGTGACATCTAGCAGTGATCAGGCTCCTGCTGTGAGATCGCTGATCGCTGCAAAGGGCTCAGGACCATTTTTTGGTCGTTGGCCTCCCGCTGGTCAGCACGCATCGCTGCGTGTGACAGCGAGAGACCAGCGATCAGTGACCTCACAGGCAGGTAACCATGGTAAACACCGGGTATCTAGGCAGTGGCGCTGCCTGGATACCCAGTGTTTATCATAGTTAAAAGCGTCCTCCATGCTTAGCGCTGCCTGTAAGCAGGGAGGAAGCTGGTAACTATGATAAACAGTGGGTATCTAAGCAGCGCGCACTGCCTAGATACCTAGTGTTTATCATAGTTACCAGCTTCCTCCCTGCTTACAGGCTGAGCTAAGCAGGGAGGACGCTGGTAACATCGCTTCCAGCGATGTGAGAGGTGGCTACCAGGTCCCTGATTGCTGGGGAGATCTGCCTGTTTGACAGCTCTCCAGCGACCAGGTAACGACGCTCCAGCGATCCCGGCAGGTCATTATTGCTGTCGGGATCATTACAGCGTCGTTGTGTGTGACTGGACCTTAACGGCGCTTTAAATCTAAGTCCCCAGCCCCTGGTCATATGCTCACCCTCCTTTGGCTTCATCTGCTATCACCATTGCTCTTGTCATTCTCCTATGATTTGTGACCTGCCGGCAGCTCCAGTGGTTCACAACTCAATGTGACCCTATGGGAGCCTCTTTCTGGCGCTTATAGAGTTGTACTGAGATCTTGTGATGCAATGTCTGACTTCCGGCCAGTCTGAAGTTACAGGCACAAGATGTATCCATGGGACCAGAGTGGCGTCAAGAAGTGAAGCCGCCAGAAAGTGTATAGATGACCGGGAGCTGGGGGTTGAGATTTAAAGCACCACTCCAGCACTGAAAGAAAAAACAAAAAATACTGGAGCTCTGCTTTTAAGCTCATTGAAAAAAAAGGCACTACAATTTACTTTTTTGGAGCATAGATTTAGGGAATGAAGACTTAATAGTCTACTTCGACATTACTGAAGAGGCCCAAAGTTATCTCTGCCTCACAAGCAGACATCAATATAACAATTGCAAAGGGTAGACTTTGCATCGAGGTCTAGGAACTTAAAGGCAACCTGTCAGGTCCCATGTGCACCCAGAACCACAAACAGTCCTGGGTGCATATCTGAAATGACTTCCAAACAATTCCAGCATCTAACAACATACATAAACCGATCTCTAGCAAAAGTATTTCTAAAGATTGATTATGATATGCTAATTAGAGCTTTAGTTCCCCTGACTAGTATGTCCACATTGCATGTTATAATGCCCCCAGTGGCGTAACTTGAAGATCACATGGGCCCCGATGCAAAAGCTCCAACGGGGCCCCCAATTATTGCAAATCTTTAGGAGCAGTGGACTTTTTCTATAGGTCAAAAGGACTTTTGGGACCCCCTAGGCTCCTGGGCCCGGGTGCGATTGCAACCCCTGCACCGGTTATAGTTATGCCCCTGAATGCCCCTGTAGACATGATAGCTCCAAAAAATTACAAGTGATATTGTGAGCGCTATAAAACAGTAACAGGACTCGGCTCAATTAAGCATTACCTCTCAGCTTTAATTATTCAGTGAATCACTTGAAAAAGGCGCAATTGGCGCTGAAACGCGTTGTGGCTAAAGGGATCCATTCGCTGAATAATTAAAGCTGAGAGGTAATGCTTAATTGAGCCGAGTCCTGTTACTGTTTTATAGCGCTCACAATATCACTTGTAATATTTTGGAGCTGCACATTTTCTTCCCCGTCGGGAAGCGTGATATATAGCAGCTTTGAACTTCAGGACCTGGCAGACGTCACACCACCACTCCCCCTGAGCTGTCACGTGCACCGAGATCCACGGGGAATACGTATACATTCCACCATGCTGCTCGGAGCCTAGCAAGGAGAGCCCAGTTGGGTGAACCACAAACCCTTACTCCAGTTGTGCGGACAGGCACAACATTAGAAGGTGAGCAGAGGAGATTAATGACCGACCCCACAAATCATTGAAAGCAGTTTGACGCAAATCTGTGTGTTTTCCTGTAGACATGATAACATGCTATGCATACCATCGCGTCGCTGTGTAGTTTACTCATCAGTGAGCATCTCTGTCTCCGGGTGTATGCACCCCCGCCTTCAGAAAGACTCAACAAGCATGAACAGAAGGCGCCGCATTTCTGGTCATGCGCAGTATATCAGTAGTATTCTTTAGGAAATGGCTACAATTAAGTGCCAAATTATTAGTTATTTATGTATCCATATTACATAACCATATAAAGATTCCTCTTGACTGCAAATATGAGTGGGTGAAAATATTGTATGCTCAAACATAAATTATGAATTTTAAATATTTCATTACACAAAAAAAGATCAATTTAATTCAATGTATTTATAGACAACTTTTTGCAGATGTTTTTAAAATAATAGTAATATTATCAAATATGCAAAAACAATGTCAACACATTATATAAATATAAATTAACTAGCTGGGAGCCCGATGCACATGCATCGGGATTCTAGAACGGCGAGTCTCTGACTCGCAATGGCCGCTTCGCGGCCAATGCTTCGCGCTGCAAATCGACTCGCCATGCCCGCTGCGCGGGCATAGCGAGTCGCCTTAGAACTGCTCGCAATGGCCGCTGCGCGGCCAATGCTTCGGGCGTATCCACATGACCACGCACGACTCGCAATGGCCGCTTCGCAGCCAATGCTTCGCGCGTATCCACATGACCACGCCGGGGCCAAAAAAGCCATTCGCAATTATATAATAGATGGGAACCTGTCAGCTCCCCTGTGCACACCAAACCACAAGCAGTTCTGTGTGCATATCTAAAACCCCCTTAAGATAGTTCCAGCATCTAGCAGGATACATTAATTGATCTTTAGAGAAAGTATTTCTAAAGATCTTATATGATATGCTAATGTGGCAGCGACTAGCCAATGGGGCGTCAGTTCATCATAGCATGTTATTCTACTCCTGTGGGAGTGATAACATGCTATGCATAGCATCGTGCAGCTGTTTATTACTCACCATTCAGAGTCTCTGCCTCCTGGAGTTTGCACCACCAGCTTCAGAGAGGCTCACTGCGCATGCTCAGAATAGGCTGCATTTCTGGTCATGCATACTATATAGCCGGGTGTATGTATCCCAGCTCCATAGATGCACAGAGAGCACACAGGGGGCAGAGAAAGTGCACAGGGGGTAAAGAAAGTTCACAGTGTGGCAGAGAGTGTGCACAGGGGGCAAAGAGAGTGCACAGGAGGGCACAGAGAGTGCACAGGAGGGCAGAGAGAGTGAACAAGGTGGCAGAGAGTGATGGGTCTTCAAATATAGCGGTACTAGTACACTGTGCAGTGCCGCCAGTGGTGCCGCAGTTGAAAACCACCATCACCGAAACCGCCACCCACATTACCACCTGAGTAAGGGCGCATGCGTATACCCACCATGCATGCGCACTTACTCAGGTGACCGCCGTCTTTGAACACCTGAGTACACAAAATGGCGTCTGTGTGACTTCGTGCGCACACGCAAACTTACGCTGCCACCATCTTTGGACACCACAGCAGAGAGAGAGCATGAAGGGGGAGAAACAAAGTACACGGAGGTGAGCGCACAGGGTGTCAGAGAGCACAAAGGGGGGCAGAGAGAGCACATGGGGGCAGATCAAGTGCACAGGGAAGGAGCCAGCACATGGGAAGAGAAAGTGCAAAGAGGGCAAAGGAAAGTGCATAGGGGGGCAGAGAAAGTGCACAGGAGGACAGAGAGGGTGCATGGGGGCAGAGAGTGATGGGTGGTCAAATGTGGTGGTACTGGCACATTGTGCAGTATCGCCAGTTGTACCACAGTTGAAAACCACCGCCACCGAATCCGCTACCCACAGCCGCAGCCTGAGGCACATCACTGCCTGAGTAAATGTGCATGTGTATACCTGCCGTGCATGTGCACTTAATCAAGTGATCACCATCTTTGGACACCTGTGTATACAAAGATGGTGGCTGCATGACCTGGTGCACACATATACACGTACACTGCCACCATCTTTGGACACTATAGCAGGGAGAGAGCACAAAGGGGGAGAGACAAAGCACAGGAGGGCAGAGAGAGCACATGGGAGGAGGGATGAGCACGCAGGGGGAGGGGCAAGCACATGAGGGATAGACAGCGCATAGGAAGGATACAGCTCAAAGGTGAGAGCACAGAGGGGAGAAAACATCATAGGGGAGAGCACATAGGGGGAGACAGGTCATAAGAGAGAGCACAGAGGTGAGAAGACAGCACAGCACATGGGGAGAGAGAGAGCAGATGCGGGGATACAGCCACCACAACACAGAGCCCGCCCCTATCATGACATTACTAATAAATCTAGTATATATATATATATACCCCCCCAAAAAAATAAAGGGAACACTACAACATTACATTGTGTTGTTAAATGTCCCTTAATTTTTTTGAGCAGCAAATATATAGCAATATACAGTATATATACATATACAGTATATATATAATCAGACAGTTTTCTTTGAAAAAATAAGAGGCCCTTAAATAGCTTAACTAATAAAGTAGAGTGATTTAAGTGTTCTGGCTCTCAAAGATAGAGTGAAAAAAAAAAATGTTACTGTTCAATGAACTTTGTGGGGAAGAAGAGAAAGTGAGAGAGAGTGTGAGAGAGATCTACAAAGTATGTTGAGAAATCCCATGCAGCAGTCTGTGACAGACACAATCTACTACAATGTGTTAGATTGTGAAGAACATTTTTGAGTGATTTTTATTAATCAAATTGCACATTGTTTAAATATAACTGGTTCAAGTCCTCAAGTAGTAGAAAAATTACTGGGCACTGCAGCTCTCACCCTATAAGCCTGTGTGTGACCTCATACATATACAGGTGCAAGTGTTGAAGGTCCGGAATAGCGGTGCACGCTTAATAAAGTGAGAACAAATTCTTTAAGAAAAAATGAGTGGCACTCACCATGTTGAAATCTTGTGTCTTTTATTTGCCAAAGTGTAGGCACGACATGGCTGCTGTAGGGGAGGGAGTGTGGAGGAGTGACGACGGGCCGTTTCGCGGTGCTGTACTGCTTCTTCCGGTCAGACACAAGATTTCAACATGGTGAGTGCCGCTCATTTTTTCTTAAAGAATTAAATATAACTGGAACTGCAGATTTAAGGAAATTTCTTGATTCCAACTGCATTGAATCAATTCAGTCTTCTCTAGTTAACACAGACTCCCCAAAGAGTAAGGCCACATGACGTCAACCCATGAAGCACTTATGAATGTTTACAACTACCTAACTTTGCTTTGTTTTATTATTTAAAGGAAATCTGTCTGTAGCTTATTACTATGTAATATGAGATAACCATGATGTAGGGACAGCTGGCACAGATTCCAGCAATACTTTTGAGCTGTGTTTTGCTAATTAATATATTCATTGTTTTATCAACAGGAAATTATCACTACAAGACAAACTGCCTTATGCCTTCTAGCCCAACCACGATCCCAGAACTGATTAGCAGTTTTCTGTCATTATAGAATGTGCCTAGAAAGCTGGGGTGTGGGTGAAGTTTTAAAGGGCTTAACTTTCCAAGCTATGCGAAATCTACAACATAGAAAAATATGATTCTATTACAACTGCTGCTCCTGGTAAATGAACCTCTGTTTCTGATCATATTTACTATACACTTGTACTGTTTTGGGTCAATATGACACGATCTATAAAAATGCTGATTTTTAGCTACTGCAGCTATCGGCTACTGTTCCTTCACATCTGGGGTTTACTTTTCTGGCTTCGATATGCGGCCTAACTAGGGATTTTCCTAATTCCTCAATATAAATTCTTCTTTTATGCAGCTTATTTCCATTCCAATTGGAGTTGATTTCTCTCCATAAAACAAATGTGTTGTATGCCGAAACATCCAGATTGTTGACTTATATTATCATTGGCCAACAATTACTTTTGCATTTGCATGTGTATGTTGATATTGCTTGATCTAGTGTATCAACTGCCACTTTTGAGGCATTATAATCTGATATCATGTCCGGCTTTCTGTCTTCTCGATTACTTATTTGCATTGTCATGGTGCATTGTGCTCATTAGAATTACGTTTATTTTTTTGGGAACCCGAGACACAACTGTTGTATCTCCAGTAAAGTAAAAAGTAGAACTACACACATCTCTTTTAGTAAGGATACATTGTGGCAGTTCTGGCTTTTTCTTTCCTTATAGTACCCAGCATGGTAAGTTATCTTTTTCACAACATCTGGCCCAGTTGGTAGGATGTGAAAAGTTGTCACGTGACATTTTGTCCTTTTAGTCCATGAGTCAAATCGAGAACAACTCGCATGCCCTGATTTTTTTCAGGTCTTTTCCCAGGGTTTCTTCCTGTATACACTTGAGCATTTACAATCTATCAACATTTGCTGTCACAAAGTGTCCATATCTAGATGCCGTATCTTTGCTAGCTTACTCGGTATGTATTGTCTGAACAGGCCCCTTTACCTCGAAATGCATACCTCGGAAAGCATAGCTTATATGCTACATACCTGTAAAGATGTGTATTCACAGCTCACTGTCCTTTATCACATAATCAGTTCTCTCCTCAGATTGAAATGAACTATTGTGTCCTCTCTCACAGATGAGAAAATGACTGGATGAGTACTTGCTCACTGATAACAGTGAAACCTCCACCTTTGAAAATGATGTGATACACGAACAAATACATTTGCAGTAATATGTGACCTGTTAACAGTATAAATTTTGAGTCATATGACCGACAGAAAGTGAAACATAGGGTAGCAAAAAGTACCAAAAAAAAGAATAACCCACACTCAGTAAGAACCCTGAATGAGAATTCATTAATCACAAGTTTCAAATCCACACATTATATAATTGCAATGTTTTGCCTTTGATCACCAGTGCGATCAGCTGTCATGTGTACGCCGAAGCATGCCCGCAGCGCCATTCGAGCGTTCTAGGCGACTCGCTATGCCGCGCACGGGCATGGAGTCGCCTTAGAGCGAGCATTGCGCGAAGCGCCATGGAGTACAGACTGCTCTTCAAATCCCATATCTGCATCAGCACCAGTGGTCATTATATAATCGCGAATCGCTTTGCCCCGCGTGTATGTGATACGCGCGAAGCATTGGCCGCAGCGCCAGTGCGAGCAGAAGCGTGTCATGTGTATACGCAGCGGCCCAATGGCGAGTCGACTTAGCAGCGGAAGATGGCCGCAAAAGGACCATGCGAGTCAGAGACTCCACCTTCTAGAAACCCGATGCATGTTCAATCCGGTTCCCACATAATAATAATCTGCAGGGTCTCAAATTTCATATTGGGTCATATGGACCTGAACAGAACAGCAGGGTTAAGTGAAGCATCGCTGGAATCAGTAACTCTGTTATAACGCAGCGCTGTCAGTAGCAAGCAAATGCAGATTCCCTATAAATGGAGGATAATCTGTGATGAGCAAGGCCATGAGATTCTTAATATTCAATTGTATCAGCTTTTCTGTGCACTTCCAGAATCTCACCTTGGAACAGTATGGCCCTTTTCACATGTAAGCCTGGTCTGTGTTTTGCTTCATTTGCATTTCTATGCGTTTTTACCGCTAAAAAATGCATGCAAACTGCATGCAAAAATGCATGTGCATTTTCCAAATTCAAAAACGCATGCGCAGCACTAGACACATTGCCCGACATTTTTGGCTGCGTTTTTGCGTTTGGAAAATGCACATTCATTTTTGCATGCATTTTTGCATGCGCTTTGCATGTGTTTCCATTGAAATCAATGGGGGCAAAAACGCATGCGTTTGGATGCGTTTTTAGCGGTAACAAGCATAGAAACGCAAATGAAGCAAAACGCAAACTTGCATTAGATGTGAAATAGGCCAAAGTGTTTAAAACCTTGGAAACTATGAAGATGTTAGGTGACATAAAAAATTACAACATTTTTTTAACGTTTTTAAGACTATTTAATGCAACTGAAATAATCTTTTTATATTAGAGATGAGTAACATAACAGTAACATAATTGTTCAGAATGTTATGTGCATTATTTAAATTTCCACAATAAAATTTGCTTGGCTACAATAAAAGCTTTATAATGTTTCACTTGCATTATTCCATGGTCCGTCAGAACCTATTCCACTGAATAGCACAAATGAAGATATGAAGTTGGATCAAAGATTACAACACATAATACAAAATCCTGTTCTTCCAAATCCACTGAATAATATATGATAGAATAGACTTGCTAATGAAGCTAATGACAAATCAAAAGTTCTTCATAAATTATAGACATTTACCCATTTTTTGAAAACTAGGCATGTTTTAAGTAAAATAAAACAATAAATGAGAGAGAAACTCTCTGGTGCAGATAAAGTAATTTTATAAATGTATATAATATACAGTATATGTACTACATATAATTGTCACAGTTTCAGGTGTGGAAAAAAATGTTGCAAGGTAAGGGTGGCGTCACACTGCGGTGTGATCCGGTCCGGGGCTGTCAGAGATGCACTCCTGTCCGGTGTGCAGCCACACGCAGCTGCCACCGCTGATAGGTCTGACCCGCGGCTAGCTCGTGAGCCCCGGACCGGATCACACCGCACTGTGAAGCCGCCCTAATAATGCTTTAAAAATAGAAGTGTTGATCATTTATTTTTAGCAAATATCAAAATGTACAAAAACTACTAGAAAAAAGCAGCATCAGAAAACTCACCATCCATGCCAAAAACAGAAACCAAATGCACTTACAGGACGCAGTCAGAGCCCAAATGTGAAGCAAGCCCAGCTGCAGGCTGATAAAATCACTTCTACCAACAAGATGTGGGAGGCGACCTGCCATGCATACACTAGGACTGCATAGAGCACCATTCACACTGATACATATGATGCAGAGTGTCTGAAAGCTACCCAACCGCTCCGCTGCCTGAGCATTGGGCCGCACAGTACGATGCTACTGCACCACTAGATGAATGGCGCCCCTATGGGCCCAACTGCACCCTGGATGGATAAAAAAGTGCAAAAGTTTTTTATATGATAAATAAAAAACCTTTATAGATGGGATTTTGGTTCATGTGTTGGCCCAAGACATTTAAGCTGGTGACCCACGACAAGGGATCCCATGCGTCCTGTAAGTGCATTTGGTTTCTGTTTTTGGCATGGATGGTGAGCTTTCAAATATCAAAATGCAAAGTGAAGGTACCAAAGAGAAATCCAAATCAAATATATATAACCAACGCCTGGCAAAAAGTGTGGAATCACATGGCTCGGAGGATGTCCATTCAGTTGGTTAATTTTGTAGAAAGAAAGCAGATCACAGACATGGCACAAAACTAAAGTCATTTCAAATGGCAACACTCTGCCTTGAAGAAACACTATAAGAAATCAAGATAAAAAATGTGGTAGCCAGTAACGGTTACTTTTATAGACCAAACAGGGGGAATCATTATGAAATCACTCAATTCTGAGGAAAAAATTATGGAATCACCCTGTAAATTTTCATTCCCAAAACGAACACCTGCATCAAATAAGATCTGCTCGTTAGTCTGCATCTAAAAAGGAGTGATCACACCTTGGAGAGCTGTTACACCAAATCGATTGACATGAATCATGGCTCCAACATGAGAGATGTCAATTGAAACAAAGGAGAGGGATTATCAAACTTTTAAAAGAGGGTAAATCAATACGCAATGTTGCAAAAGATGTTGGTTGTTCACAGTCAGCTGTGTCTAAAATCTGGTCCAAATACAGGCCCCATTACACGGCATGATATCCTTAATGATATCGCTTAAACATCACGGGTTTGGAGTCGTTCAAGCGACATCGTTAGGACGTCGTTGAGTGTAACACCGAGGTTCAACTATGATAAGTCGTTGGATCACTGATCGCAGGTTTGAGAACGTGTTCTCAAATCACACGATCAATGATCAGCCAACCTGGTATATCGTTGTGTGTGACACCGCGATAAAGATGTCGTTTGAGACTTCGCCCATTCACAGCAATGAGCAGGTATCGTTCGCTGGGTTGTGAGAACGATACCTGCTCACAACATCGTTGGTGAGTCATCCACGATATCTAGACGTGTGACATCTCATAAATGATGTCAAAACGATGTCGGAAACGACCGCGTGCCCACGAGATCATTGCCGACATCGTTCCAACGTCGTGCCATGTAACGGTACCTTACAAACAACATGGGAAGGTTGTTAAAGGGAAACATACTGGTAGACCAAGGAAGACATCAAAGCATCAAGACTGGAAACTTAAATAAATATGTCTCCAAAACAGGAAATGCACAACAAAACAAATGAGGAGCGAACTGTAAGAAACCGCCTAAAGGAAATGGGATTTACATACAGAAAA
>JARQOC010000003.1:636131749-636153838 GCA_033576535.1 Allobates femoralis
TGACAATATCCACTTGCAGCCCCTATCATCCCAATATGCAGCCCCCAATATCCCCATATGCACCCTGCAATATTCCCTTGCAGCCCCCATCATCCCCATATGCAGCCCTAATATCCCCCATCATCCCCATATGCAGCCCCTAATATCCCCTTGCAGCCCTCATCATCCCTATATGCAGCCCCCAATATCCCTATCCCTATATGCAGCCCATCATCCTCATATGCAGCCTGCAATATTCCCTTGCAGCCTCCATCATCCCCATATGCAGCCCACCAAATTCCTATTAACTCTTTATCTACCAATGTCCTTTTTTTGGGACGCTTAATCTTTTGCTTCTAGCAACTAAGATTTTATAATTAGGTCCAATTTTTTGTGTTGTGTTTGTAAAATGAATGTTTTTAAAACAGGAAATCATGTCATTGTAATTTTTAATTGAATATTCTTCCACCCAGAGAGCTTTTGAAACACCTATTTTCGAGGCAGAAAATTACTAATTTGGCAAGAAATGGAATAAGGTACCTGCAGTGAGAGAAACACACAGACCTCTTCTCAACTATCTGTCGATGCATGTATTCCGGGTCACTGGGTGCCGCTCTGAACTCTCTCAGCTGCCGTATATGTACGTGACTCGCTGGCCAAACAGACACTGGCGGCTGCTGGCATCTGATTGGCTTTGGGCTTCCTTACATGTACAACGGCTGAGAGAGCTCAGAGGTGCAGCGGACAGTGGCTGCGGACAGCGTAACTCTGAACTCTGCTGCCAATAGCTGAGAAAGCTCAGAGCGATGGCGGACACTGGCGGGTGGACAGCAGCAGGTGGCATTCTGAGCTCTCTCTGCTGCCGGCGGCTTCCCGACATGTATGGCAGCTGAGAGAGCTCAGAGTGGTGCTGGAAAAATGGATAACCAATTATACCACACAAATGATAACTATCATCATTTTCATAAGCAGTTTGAAACACAGTCATTGACTTAAAGAAGTTGGAACTATGCAATAAGGTTAAAATGAAGTAATAAATGAGCAAACTCTGCTTCAAAGATGAGTTTGTAGAAGACAGCTTTATTATGGTCAGAGTAAGCATATTACTAGAGGTGAGTGAACTTTCCCTGAACATGTTCACCAATTTCAAATTCGGTGTGAGCATTGCAGATTTGGTTTGGGATTCGACATCCGAACAATTTCCCAAAAAGTGGGTGAACTCAGCTTTTCTGGAAAAGAGTTTGAAATTTAAAATGTCCCAAAAATTATCCCTATTTGTTTGGGGCCAAAACGCTCACCAGAAGACTAGTTGCCCAGCAACATCACCTAACCTCACGGTTAGGAGTGTTCCTGCCATCGGATTTATCAGTTTACATCAAGATGTAGAATTTTGCCAAATGGGGCAACAGCTGTGAAGTCCAGGAAGCTTACAATGTCATTAAAACATCCATTTAAGAGAGCTTAATATTTTTTAGGGATTTTTTTAAATTTATTTTTTATTTTAATTGTTTTGCTCTTATTCTTGTTTTAATTATATTATTATTATTATTATTTTTATTATTATTATTTTGGGGAGTGCAAACCTTTATTATTGCAGAAGGTCAGCAGTGTGCAAGACCATTTCTTCTACACTAATGTGGTAGCAATTCATATAAAAATAGCATATGGTCATTATATGCTTCACACATAATCATGTAGGTCTGTTCTTGTTCACACTAAAGAAACACCATACTATGGATATTGCTTCATGAAAATGTGCAATTACTATTTCATGTCATTCCATACATTTAATATACAGATTTTTTGCAAGCGTACAACTGTGTTATTATATGTATTATTCATACTGAAGCTGTCCTTGCATTGCTGCAGTGCACTGCCCACTAGCCTTATATGTCTAAATATGTCAGTCTTCAATAATCACTGCACCTATATAAACAACGAACCACCTCAAGGTGTTTACAATCTCCCATTACAAATGGAAGGAAAGCAAGGTTCTTATGCACAAATACTCATTTTTAATACAAAAGTCAGCACAAGAAGCACAAGAGCCAACACATTGTAAAATAAAGTTACATAGGATGGACCAGGCAGTTAGGGGGAGACAAAGACACTGGAGGTGTGAGGATATACCATAATACAACAATGGGTTAATTTACACTACATGGCAAAGTCCCAAAGTATAATAATACATGGAGTCACCCTTGTACATACATATGAACAAAAACATTCCCAATTCTGCATAGTGACAGAAAGCCATATAAGTTTCAGATATGCATACCCATCAGCCATATGGCGACACCCACAATGTCATTGAGGAGCACCTAGTACTCGTGCAACCCAGTTGTCACCTTGTGGCTTGGGGAATTGGATATGTGAGTGATGTTACTTCTGCAGCCCACTGCATGGAAGGGTTAATGAGGGGAGCTAGGTAACAAGGTTGTGCAAACAGTAATATCCTAGTGATTATTTGTGTCATTCCTGGAAGTGGAAGAGGCAGGTCCTTAGGAAAAGAAAGCAGGTGTCAGTGGAGTTCTGCATCTCAGCACCATTTTATTAGTAGACCAGATACTCTGTGATACACTGTGATTCACTTGCTACAGTGTGTTGGCATTATGTAGTTTGGTGATGGATCCCCCATAATACTTGCCTGCCCTGGAGGACGTAACCTATGTCACCACTCCAGGGGCAGAGGGTGCATCAGCACCAGACCCAGAGTAGCATCTACCAGAGGAAAACATGGACACATATGTGATTTGGAGCACTACTGCGCTACCTACATTGGGCCTCCTCGGCAGTGAGCTGCACATACAGTGCTGGACTCTGATACCAGAGGAGGACCTGAGCTAACAGTAAGGAGGTTACACATTCCCAATGCCATTCAGGAGCACCACATAATACACATATGTGAACTTGAGCAATGCGCTACCCACATTGGACCTTTTGTGCAACATGGCACTGATAGGCTGGGGTCACACTTGAGCCTTGGATCCATTAAAACCACCAGTTTTTTAACTTAGAATTTTGAAAAACTGATGGTTTTAACAGATCCATAGACTTCCATGCAAAAAATGCAGTGTCAAAAGTGCACAGAATGCATTCTTGAAACAGCAACAAAAAACGCTGCTAGCAGCATTTTTGGGTGTAGTAAAAAAACGCATAGCGTTTCTTTAACAATGGGCCCTATGGAAAATGCATCCGTTAACGCATGGAACATATAGGTACCATGCGTTAATGGATCCATTAACGCATAGCATTCTTTAGATGAAAAAAATGGCAATTTCCAAAAACGGAATCATGTTTTGACAATGCAGAAAAATTACATGTCAAGTGTGACCCCAGCCATACAATGGACTCCAATACCACAGGAGGACCCAAGCTCACAGTCAGGAGGTTACCCAATTACCATACCAACCGGGAGTACCATATGTCACACTGCAAAGGATCTTGTAGCATGCCTTGCTGTATTCTACCTGTAGACAGTGTTGCAGCTACAGGATTACCAATACCACCTTGACCAGGAGTATGATATGGAACCTGAGGAGGGGGACGAGGTAGAAGAGGCAGAAAACTCAGTTTCCCAGACATGTGTATCACACCCCCAGAGGCCATCGACTAGGAGAATGCCATGTAGGCACCCCTACCACTCCAAGCAACTATGTGCTATGGCATGTACCACCCCATCCTGTCTCCTTAATTGGGGAGATTTGATTTACAGATGCCATCACCCGGGAGTGGTTGCATGGGGCCAAGGCCAATCACTTCTATGAACTGTGTACCTGAGGCAAGGTAGTGGCATTCTTGCATTATAGGAGATTTGGCTTCCTAATGGAAAAAAGTACTGGGCATCGATGCTATGTCAACCAGTCCACCCTGTTGTGTGACCATCTTCCCAAAAGACTGTGCACCATCTTTGTGGGGGGAAGTCACCTTTAAGAAGGTGTGGGGCAGCAAGGGGTGGTTTGCAGTTGGCATATGTCAGGTTGCCACCGCTGCCAAATTTGAGAAGTGGCAGTAGTAGACTGACCGGTAGAGAATGTGGCATTGGGTGGAGGACAGGCCTCTCTTGGTTATCCAGCCAGATGCACCCAAACCCACAAGGCATGTCGGTGTTCCATAAGTTGTTTATGTCTGTCCTAGAGGGGATGGTCATTCCCTACTTCTTCAATCATCTTTCCGCAGTGACCATGATGGAATGTGCTGGGGGGCAGTTGGTGGCAGAGAATGCCCATGCCATAGTAGGTCCTTCAACCCCAAGACCATCGGGCAGCAGAGTACCATCAGCAACAGCAACCTTCAGCCCAGGCAGTGCTGAAAATGTTGGGCACTCATTCTGCCAATTGATCCTGTGTTCTCTATTAAAGTTGCTGCTAGACATCTTGGGCAGTATCTTATCATAGGGAGGAAAAGGATCTACGGTACTTTGTGTACACAGGCAGGCTGGATCCTTATCTCCCTCGACAATTATCAGTTTCAGCCCCCATACTCATTAGACTTTAAGCAGAACTAGTTGATATCCTTGGGCAGGGTCGGACTGGTCCACAGTAGAACCAGAGGCACAGCCGGCTGAGTGGAAAGCTTAGCTATAGAAGAGATTGATGAACGTGTGCACTGCTTTTCCATGCTGTTCAATACATGATAAGGACCCAGCAGTAAGTAACAGCGATCTATTCAGTAGAAGTGAGAATAAGTGAAGTGTGCACCACTCTCTCAGGCTCTTCAACACATGGAAGAGTAGTGATAAGGATCAAGCAGGATGTAACAGTGATCTCTTCAGCAGAAGATAGAATTAATGAAGCTTATGCCACTCTCACGGACTGTTCAACACACGGAAGAGCAATGCTGAGGATTCAGTGGGATGCAACAGTGTTCTAGTACCCAGAATACTCAATACTCAAATGAGCTGTCAGCATCAGCAATAGTCAGATCACAAACAACACGTGTTAGTGTTATGGTACCTTTACACGCCGCTACAGAAGGTTGGAAACAACCGGGTGTCAGAGACAAATGTATCTTGCACCGTCTAATCAACCCGAGGTAGCGGCGTGTAAACTAGGTTGTTGCCACCCGTCACTATCGGCACCTGTTTCAGAGCAGTGCTCTAAAACAGGTTGGTTTCAACTCGATGGTAGCGGCGTCTAAATAAGGTACGGTAAGGTTTTTTTGCCACCTAGTTAACTCCCTGGGGCGTGACACAGCCTCCGGGAAACCGCCCACCTTCAGCGATCATTGGTGGAAGCTCCTGCATTACGATTGGTTGTCGCTGCATAGGGCGGCATATTTAAGGAGCTGACCAGTCACACTACACATTTTAGCCAGCCTTCCTGCGCTGGCTGGCCAATCATGATGCTATTGCATTGTCCAATCATCGTACAGTGATTGTTCCGACATCGTTAAGGCGTTGTCACACACAAGGATATTGTTAACGATATCCCATTCGGCAACGTACCAGTTAAATAGGAGAGCAAGGACTGAACGATATTTTAAAGCGGAAGGAATAGGAGATTTTTGAACGACATCGTTCATAAAGGTGTCACACTGAATGATGTGGCTTCTTCAAGCAGCGTTAATTGGACGATGAACGACAGATTTGAGGTCAGGATCTCATTTTTTGGATGAATGTTCCAACAATTTCTCCATCCTACATCGTTCATTTACACGCAAGGATGCACTAACGATATCGTTAGAACGTGCACAAATCCGTGACGTTTCAAGGATATCGTTAACGAGATTCTAGCGTGAAACAACCTCAATTAAATGATAAGTAATTTTTTATCTTCACTATCATTTTCTGTGTATTCTTTCATATATATATATATATATATATAATATATATATATATATGTATATATATATATATATATATATATATATATATACAATTTTATCTGTCTGTCTGTCTTTATAGTATTTATAGATAATATTTTCTACATATGAAGAATCAGCTAGCAGCATTTCAGTTTCGAAAGGAAATGGCATCTCCATTCACTCCATTTAGAAAACGCATATGTGGGAAACAGAAATCTAAATGGCATGTCTTACTGTTCAACAAGTATTGGGTTATTTGACATGGTGTTTCAAATGGATATTAAGTATCATTGATTGTGACCAAGATTTAATGGGAACAAAGGCTCAAGATAGAATGCCCAGGGTTATAAGACTTCTGATTAAAGTGGAGCCTTAGAATGTACTGCTGTAATTTGCTATTCTGGTGCATCAACTCTTTTGTGAGGTTTTAAGGCCAGACAGCTCTTTCAAGGCTGTTGGCTGATTCATTCTAAGTAGGTTTTACCCTTGAGAATTTGTCTGTTTCGTATTGATTAATGTAGTGTCTTATACCTCCAGATTTTGTTCTGAAGAGAGTAGCTAGTTTCACAATTGGTCTTAATTACTGAGTTTATATGAAACAAAAAAAAATACGGTTTACAGCAAGTAGGTGGCTGGAGTTCATTAAGAACAAAGGCTGATTTTCCTATTAAGCTTAGCAAAGGCATTCTTAAAGAGGAATGATTCACAATTAAAAGTACGCACACATACCATCAGATAATTGACTTAATAGTCATTGTTTTTTAGAATAGTGTTAGTACAATAAAAACACAATTTTATAAACTTACCTTAGTTTTTTAGTAGAATTGTATATGTATAAGTATTATAAGTATCATGATATCTGAAAAGTATAACTTGTATTTTGAGTCAAGTTGAAAAACTAAAATATATTATACATAAACATCTGTCGCTTACTGCAATTTGCTTTAAGTCCAGAAAAAAAAAAATGTACCTTTAATATATATATAACAAAAATACAAGCACAAAGTGGATGATGTATCAGAATTCTTGTTTAAACGTGTTTTGGCCACTTTACACGTCCCAACATCGTTTCGATATTGTATACAACGGCACGGGAGCACGCATTTTTTTGGCTGAAATCCAAGATCGCATAGCAGCTGTCACACATGGAGATATCGGCAGGCAACACAACTGCGATGTCTACGCCCCCTTGTACGTGTGAAGCAGGGAACGACCATTTAACATGGGAGTGAATAGGGAAAGTTGCTCTCCAAGTCGTTGTTGGGCTGTCACACAGAACGATCCTGCCAGATCGTCCATCCAATATCAGGCAATTGGAGAGCCTGCTCAATTCTTCCCCGATATCATTTTGGCATCGCTCTTGCATCGAATTGAACATTTACACCATACAACGCATGAACGATATCGGCGCCAATGCACAAACCACGTGACTTTTTATCAAAGTTGGACGATGATATCGGGACGTGTAAAGTGGCCATTAGAAATGTTGCCAAAAAGATCGTACAAAAAAAAAAATTGTGACTTTTGAAAATGCTATGCCAGTCTTGGCCAGCACTGTCAATTTTTTATCTTTTGAAATGTGGTTGGAACCATAAATGTGCGACCTTTCCCCGAACATTTTC
This sequence comes from Allobates femoralis, assembly GCA_033576535.1. Classification (NCBI taxonomy): domain Eukaryota; kingdom Metazoa; phylum Chordata; class Amphibia; order Anura; family Aromobatidae; genus Allobates; species Allobates femoralis. The sequence goes on from JARQOC010000003.1 coordinate 636,139,156, forward strand.
ACCAATTTCAAATTCGGCTTGAACATTGAGGTTTCGCTTTACGATCGTAAACCCGAGCAATTTATAAAAAAAGAAATCGCTGAACGCGGCTTTGTTCAGGAAAAAGTTTGAAATTAAAATGGCCCTAAAACTTTTCCTGTACCTTTGGCGCCAAAACGCTCGCTGAAAGACCGGCTGGCAAGAAACAACACCTAACCTTATGGTTAGGAGTGTTCTCAGCCATCATGTCTACTGGCATGTGTTAAACTGTAGAATTATTTGGAGCTAAAGGCCAGACACACACTGAGCGAGACACATGTGAGTTACTCACATGAGTCTCGCATACGTCACTTCGCACAGCAGCTTGCTCTCTGGACAGGACAGCATCAGCTGCATGTGTTTCTACACAGCTCCACAGGAGAGCTCTCTACCTTACCGGGTGAGGCATGCAAGACTTGTGCAAGTATCATGCAAGTAGCTTGCAATCGTCTTGCTCAGTTGTGCTTAAGAATATTTTAAAGTACCTTTCCAGAAGCCACCAATCCTCATACTGCACAGCTTGGAGCTGCTGCATCATCCATGAATCTTGCAACCGCTGGGCACTCTTCATAATATAGTTTAACTCATTGGCGTTCTGTGAAATTAAGCCGAGCAGCTGCCTTTTGCGCTCTCCCTCCTGTCAAATATGCACCCATGCTGCGTGTAACACAGAGAGGCTGCTCATAGTATGGCGGTGAAACTGTAGACTAATAGCGTCATACAGTTTCACGCCATACTAGAGGCGAGCGCTCTCTGTTGTTTTCACGCAGCATGGCGTGCATAATACGACAGGAGGGAGAGCGCACACAGCCACCTGCTCCGGCTTTAAATTCACAGAAACGCCGAAATGAGATATGAAAACTATGATTTATGAAGAGTGCCCGCGTTTTGCAAGATTCATGATGATGCAGCAGCTCAAGCTGCATGCTAGTATGAAGGAGGGGTGGCTTCCGGTTTAGGTCATTAAGCTTCCTAGAGTTTGCAGGTGTTTTGATACCTGCAATATATGCCAGATTTTGTAGCAGTTGTGAAGTCAGGAACTTTACAATGTCCTTTAAATATCTATTTAAGAGAGCTGCTTTGTATATTTTTTTTATATATTGTTTTACATTACTTTATTTAAATATTTATTTATAATAATTATTATTATTATTTTGTTTTTTTAGAGCAAACCTTTATTATTGCAGAGGGTCAACAGCATATGAGACCACCACTTCTACAGTTATCTGCTTTCAATTCAGATACAAATAGCATATGTCCATTATTTTGAGCTGATGGAGTGCTTCTGTATTTTTGGTCACCAGCGCAGATAGTACATGCAAGCACAAGCACGAGCAAGTACAGGCTGCCACCCAAGCCCAGATCAATTAGTGAGTTTCGAGTAGCTCTGTGAGCAGGCTGACATGGGAAAGCTGACCTCACCTCAGGTGACCCAGACCTTGACATTGCCACTCTCACAGCAGGAGTCAAAACTCAATGATTAAAGTACCCGTCGGCTTTTGCTGTTGGAGCAGGACATACACCTGTTCTAACAGTTACTTTACATAGGGAACGTAAGAGGTACATGGAGAACTGTCAGAAACGGCATCTGTTATGCTCCAGCTCCAGGTCTGACCTCATGTAAACCAGACTGTTAGTCAACCCGCTCACAGTTTGCTTTCAGTTTCAGTTCATCTCAGATCAGCTGTAGTTGACCTCAAATCAACCAGACTTTGATGTCACCCTACTCACAGCAGCCCCTTTGTTTCTGTGAACGGACATCAAAAAGAATTGTGGAGGGTTTGTGTGCGAATAATAAATATGGGAATGAGGCATGTGCTTTTTTTACATATAAAAGATTTTTCACGTTGTGATGTATTATTTACTATTTATTTAGAGGTTCATAATGGGCTTGTCTAACATTGGCCCGACATTATGAACCTCGGGCTTAGTGTCAGCTGGCAATATTCAGCTGGCTTCAAACCCTTTATTACCCATTTAGCTACCGCCACAGTGCAATTGGAAGAGTGTGGCAACAGCCGGTTTTGGCATTTCTCATAAAGGTGTCAATTCTAGGGCAGCTGCGGGCTATAATAGTTAGCATGGGGGGCCCACAACACTTAGGTCTCACTATGCTGAGAATTCCAGCCCCCAGCTGGCTCGGTTACCTTGGCTGGCAATAAAAAATACTTTATTACTATTTTTTCAATTATCTATTTATTTTTACAACAATCTAACATCATACAGACACTCGGCAGAGAGGGTGGGCAGGGCTAAGTCTGACTTTATCTAATCAAGGTGGGGAAGCAGTGATGTTCATGAGCGAGCCTGAAAGCAGGATATCAATGGCGCTGAAGCTTGGTAAGTAATTCTCTAGGAAGCTAATGTCTGTGGAAAAAACAGCAGAACTCCACTGTAAAATGGTTTGAGCTGTGTAAGGCAGATATACAAGGTGATTTAAGGTGTTTTTTATACCTTTGATTTTGCCTCCCATTGATTTGCATGGGGTTCAGAAGTTTGGCAAACTGTTCGTCAATCAATTTGCTGAACATATGTAAATTTAGTGAACTGAACCCAAACTTAAAGTTTGCTCATCTCTATTTGGTGCTTCAAAAGGATGATGTGCAGCAAGACTTTCAAATTAAAGATAATTTACGATACAAAAGTGTAGCAAATTACAGCATAAATGTAAACCAGTCCACATATAGAGTACTTTTCTGACAGTGGTGCTTGGTAGCTGAAAGATGCACAAAATTCTATGCTTGATGAATCTTAGCCAGAAAAGTCAAGGTTCTGTCATTTCCTCTTGATTTTGGTTGCTTCTCAAGGTGAGTGATTTTGACACTAGAGAATTGATTCCATATGGTTACGCTATGTTAGTTCCCATTCATCATGAAAAATGAAAACTGCAAATAAATATACAGTATACATAAAGCTACTAAGCTATCACTATTTACAGCATAGGCATTAACTTACTAGTACTAATATATATACATATATATATTTTAGAAATGAATGAAAAAAATAGAAAGTTCAAATTAACCCCATATTTTCCACCTTTAAAAATAAAGGCGAAAAAATAGATATAATAATACAGAAAGGATTTTGCCAGAGACCATACTTCCTTTTTCTTCCTTTATTAAGACGTTATTAAAATGAACAGAACTGAACGCTGGACGCGTTTCGGGGGACAGCACCCCCTTAGTTCTCAGCATAACAAATAAAATCATTCACAAGTATTTAAACATAAAACACTGTTCATTTTACAGGTGATACAAATAAAGTTAGGAATTAGTTTAACTCTTACAGTGCTGGGCTCAGAGCAAAAGTGCATTCAGAGGAGTCATAGTGATTAACACACATCGTATTTATATAAAGGCTGAAACCTTAATATAATATATTAAAGACACATACATGTATTATACCATATTACCTCGTCATATGTTAATACCGTATATACTCGTGTATAAGCCGACTTTTTCAGCCCAAAAATTGGGCTGAAAAGTCCCCCCTCGGCTTATACACGAGTATATACATGTGTGTGCTGAGTGTGACGGGGACGGGGGCTCTGACTGGGGGCAGGAGGAGGCAGGAGCGGGCTGCAGTGACACCGCGCGGTCACGTGGGCCCGCCTCATTGATATGCACGCATCCCCCTGTCCATCCCCGGCAAGGGGATGCAGTGCATATTGCCGGACACAGCCCCTGGCGGCCCCCGGCAGTGGTATACAGCCCCCCCACCTAGTACCGGGCCCCCATGCTGCGGCACAGCATACAGTAGTACATACACTACCATCTCTCCCTGCAGCGCGCGGCTCCTCCATGTCCCAGCCGGCATCTTCCTGTAGTGTCATGTGACTGGCGCGTCACATGACACTACAGCAACAAGCCGGGCGGGAGATGGAGGAAGCGCGCGCTGCAGGAGATGGTAATGTATGAGCTACTGTATGCTGTGCCGCAGCATGGGGGCCCGGTACTAGGCGGGGGGGCTGTATACCACTGCCGGGGGCCCTGTATATCACACTGCTGGGGGCTGCAGTATACACCTGTGCTGGGGGCTGCTGTATAAACCCCCGGGGGCCTGCTGTATAAACCCCCGGGGGCCTGCTGATACCCCCGGGGGCCTGCTGATACCCCCGGGGGCCTGCTGATACCCCCGGGGGCCTGCTGATACCCCTGGGGCCTGCTTAATACCCCTGGGGGCCTGCTGTATACCCATGGGGGCCTGCTGATACCCCTGGGGGCCTGCTGATACCCATGGGGCCTGCTGTATACCCATGGGGGCCTGCTGTATACCCCTGGGGCCTGCTGATACCCCTGGGGGCCTGCTGATACCCATGGGGCCTGCTGTATACCCATGGGGGCCTGCTGTATACCCCTGGGGGCCTGTTGATACCCCTGGGACCTGCTGATGCCCCTGGGGGCCTGCTGAATACCCCTGGGGGCCTGCTGATACCCCTGGGGGCCTGCTGAATACCCCTGGGGGCCTGCTTATACCCCTGGGGGCCTGCTTATACGCCTGGGGGCCTGCTGTATACCACTGGGGGCTGCTGTATACCATACTACTGGGGCCTGTATACCACACTGCTGGGGGCTGTATACCTCACTGCTGGGGGTTGTATACCTGTGCTGGAGTCCACCCTCGGCTTATACGCGAGTCAATAAGTTTTCCCAGTTTTTGGGGGCAAAAGTAGGGGGGTCGGCTTATACACGGGTCGGCTTATACACGAGTATATACGGTAATTTCACATGTTGTGAATATATAAGAAAAATTGCATACTAATTGTATTTTCTTTTCTTTGCTTTTATTTTTATTTCTGTTTTATTTTATTTTTATTTTTATTCTCATTTTATAGAGAGGTGATGAATCCAGCAGCTTGTGCAATGCTAAGCAAATAATGAAAAATTCACTGTTTGCAGCCCTTGAGGACTGCACTTTGCCAGCCCAGTTGTACGGGGGTTTGTGTAGTATCTTGCATTTCCATACCTCAGACTGTCAGACCAGAGACCTGCGGTGTGGTAACCAGTCTCTATAGGGCACTATCAAAGCACCAATTTGCAGAAACAATCCAGCACACAAGGAGTAAAGTACAAAAATTTTACTCTAACACAGACTATGTCTCAAACACAAACAAATGATTATATATTGGACACACCTTCTCATTCAATGAGTTTTCTTTATTTTCATGACTATGAAAACTGTAGACATACCATATTTGAAGGACAGTGCCTCACACAAAAGTGGTGATGAAAAAAAGTTTCTCCTTTATTCCATGGTCATACATGGCAGTGACGTTTCGACCAGCAAAGCGGTCTTTATCAAGGTTTGCTGGTCGAAACGTCGCTGCCGTGTATGACCATGGAATAAAGGAGTAACTTTTTTTCATCACCACTTTTGTGTTAGGTGCTGTCCTTCAAATATGGTATGTGTCTAATAACCAGATGTGGACTATCTGGAGTGCACGGGCGCCCTGAGATGGGCTTATATGCATAGCCCTATGTGCCAGGAGGTGCTGTGACCGTTTCTATATATTGCATGTATGAAAATTGTAGATTCACACTGAAGGCATCAAAACTATGACTTAACACATCCAAGTTGGTTGGATTCCTGAGGAAGGACCGAGATTGATGCTCCAAAATGCGTTGAATAAAGCCACCAATCTATATCCTGATAAAAGCAGTGCGGATTATCCATGTATATATCCATTTGCTTTCTTTGGGACTGTGTTATACACGTGGTTTGGTGCATTCTGAAGCAGTCATTATATGCCTTTTAAACTAGTTGATGGTCACACAACTTAACCAGGTGAACAACAACAATTAAATTGTGTATGGTTGTATTGATGATAAGACCCTATTTGCTCTTCCATCCATATCTATTACAGTCTTACTCTACGAGGTAAAAACTGGGTTGCGCTGGTACTAGGTGCAGTGATTATTGAAGACGGACATATTTGTAAGACATAATGATAAAAAGAACTAAGTTTATTCAGGTCATTAATTCCCCTCATCTGGAATGCTAATGAATACAGCTAGTAGGAAGTGCACTTAAGAAATGCAAGGACAAGTTCAATATGAGTTATACATATAATAACACAGGTGTACACCTGCCAAAAATATGTAAAGATATAAAATGACATGAAATAGTTATTGTACATTTTCAAGAAGAAATATCCATAATATATTTTTTCTTGAGTGTGAACATGAACAGACCTATAAGAACATGTAAAAGTAAACACGGTTTATCTTCAGCTCACCTGGCCCAGACTGCCAGGTGCTCCTTTCCTTGGTATCGGTGCAAGGAATTAGTTCATCCCTGACTTAGGAGAAAATCCTCAGTGGTAGTTGTAAAGAATTTTTTTTTCTAGCAACACGATTTGTCATACCACTTGAGCTGTCCTCGGGTTACCTGAGTTAACCCCCCTTACAATGCCACTCCACGCCAGCCTCGAGGGGTTAATAAGGATGCAGTCCCTAAATGTATTTTATTAATGAATTTTTCCCCAAAAATTTGACGTGGGCTTCGCCATATTTTTGTGTCCAGCCAGGTACAGCAAGTAGGAACGGGCTGCCTCCAACCCCCAGGTGCCTATTTGTACCTGCCTGGAAACAGAAATAGTAGGAAGACCTTTTTATTTATTATTTCATGAATTTCATGAAAAAAAAAATGTGTTGGGCTTCACACTATTTCTATGTCCAGCCAGGTACAACTAGGCAGCTGGGGGCTGGAAACCGCAGTGCAGTGAGACCAAAGCTTTTTGGGCCCCCCAACCCCCACTGGGAATTGCTGTCCGCAGCCACCCCAGAAAATGGTGTGTTCAGAGAAGCACCATCCTCTGGCGCTGTATCCAACTCATCCAGGGCCCTGGTGTGGTGGCTCACTGGGTAATAAAGGGGTTAGGGCCAGCTTTGTGTTATCAGCTGGCCCTAAGCCCGAAATTCATGGGGTCATGGCATGTCATTTTTTTAAAAAAAACACAACACATAGAAAAATGTCTTTATTAGAAAAAATAACAAAACAAGATTTAGACTCCATCTCTATTAAAAAAATGTCTTCAGTCCGACATAGTCCAGTCAGGTTTTCTTCTTTAGCTCAGCTACATCTCTGGTAGAGAACCTCTAACAGAGATGTAGCTGAGTTGTGCAGCACCCGGACATGGGAAAGTTCATGTGAGTTCATGCTGCATGAACTCACATGAACCTTTCCCTGACAACACCGTGGCTTCTTCAAATGAACAGCTAATCTGTATCAACTGATCATTTGAAATCACCATCGGGAAAGCCAGTGGTGAGACTTCACTGCCGGCATTCCTGCTCTGTGCTGTGCTCCCTGATGCCCTCTCATCGCTCCCCCCGCCACCTCCCCGCCTGATCCTAAGTTAGGACCGGGCGGGGGAGCAGATCCCAGGAGCATGGAGGGGGCATCAGGGAGCGGGGAGCGCAGCACAGAGCAGAAAGGCCGGCGTTGAAGTCTTCTCACTGCCGCTGGCTTCCCGCTCTGGTCCTTCGCTCCCCGCTCCCTGGTGCTGCGCTCCCATCTGGTCCTAACTTAGGATCGGAATGGGAGGTGGCGGGGGGAGTAGAGAATAGGGATGGGAGGCTGTGGGGGGCAGAGGATTGGGCTGAATGATTGTTTAAAAGCCGGTGGCTATTTACCGCCAGCTTTTAAACAATCATGCCCCCATTTCAGCCTTTTCCTCTGCCCCCAGACCACTTTATAGGGTCCTTTTGGTGAGCGAACCATTATCGAACATAACCTTGAACTGCTGAATTTGAAGCTAATTGTTCGCATTCGTCGAATGACTCGAACACCGCCCAAAACAGGTTGAATTTGAAATTGGTCAACATTTCGACCCGAACATCGCTCATCTCTAATTACAGCATTGTCACAAAAATAGGTGAATTTAGGTAATCAGATGGTAAATTCAGCACAACAGGATCAACATTAACTCAAAAAGAAACGTTAGACAGTCTTGGACCGTTCTGAACAGTTCAGCTTCAAGTGGCAACAGTCCATATTTTTCATAAGATAGTTGAGGCTTCATTTTGAAATCTTTTACAAAACCATTACTAGAGGACTCCTGAAATATTAAAGTTCAATTTTTATAGAGTGACCTTTTATTACATCTATAACGGCAGTTCACAGGTTACAAACCTGCAAACTGTGCAGTTCACCGACTGTCATGGGCTGCAACAAATTTATAAAAGGCATCAGTCATTGAAACTACACTAGTGACAAACAATCAAGCTTTACTGACTCTGATATCACATAATGAAATTGACACGACCTGAAAAATCATTGATATTTGTGCACTTACATCGTTAAAAGTAATAACACTAGTACTTAAAGAGTAAAGCAGATTCCAGCAAATATTTAGTATTTTTTTTATGCTTCATGAAAACATATACTGCGTAATGTATATAAAATGTATAAAGAGTTAAATATATCAAGTGCAAAAAGCAACTGACACAACTATATTGCCTTGTCTATGTGTCTTTTATCAAATGCTTTTAACATTGATGCAATTGCTTTACAATATTCTCTTCCTTGGTGATATATTTTGTATTTATTGGTTTTCCATTCCAGCTTCAATGATATACAGTAGACAGCACAAAGCAATTATTTCACATTCTTTGTCAGTTACATACTGAAAATACACTTGCTTCTTGTCTTCCCCAATCATCTTAGCCTTGGTTTAAGAAATCTATACTCTCTCTTCATTTAGTTCTAATGCAATCGTCCTTATTCTATTTGGTAAATAAATTAAACAACTCAACATGAGGGAATGAGCAACAAATGCAAATGTGAAAAAGATGCACGTGTTTCATTTGTCCTTTATGTTCTTGTACACATATGTTGGTGAAGGTGGATGAACTATTTTTCTATCTCCTTAAAGAGGCTGTGGGGGGCAGAGGATTGGGCTGAATGATTGTTTAAAAGCCGGTGGCTATTTACCGCCAGCTTTTAAACAATCATGCCCCCATTTCAGCCTTTTCCTCTGCCCCCAGCTTTTTGAAAGCTCAAAACCGGATCAGGATTCTATAAAAAAAACGGAGATGTGACCCTGGCCATAGAGTAGGAAGCTGTATGGCCAGGTAGTTATAGGTTTGGGGGCATAAACTAGGCGACAGGTTCCCATTAAAGCTTGTTACAGTTCAAGATACCGTGCTTTCTTGCATACTGATACATATGCATAATTGTAAAAAAGTGGCTCCTGTTTCAGCATACAAGCTACGGCATACAGACAATTACATATACATTTTTGTTTTTTTCAGTAAGGGTACCTTTACACGCAGCAACTTTTCTAGGAATTTCACTGGTAACTTACTGGTTGCAGTGAAATCATAGAGATATTGTTCCATTTGGACACAGCAACAAGATAGAACAATGTGTCCATGATTTCACTGCAACCAGTAAGTTGCCAATGAAATTCCTAGAAAAGTTGCTGCGTGTAAAGGTACCCTTACTGAAAAAAACAAAAATGTATATGTAATTGTCTGTATGCCGTAGCTTGTATGCTGAAACAGGAGCCACTTTTTTACAATTATGCATATGTATCAGTATGCAAGAAAGCACGGTATCTTGAACTGTAACAAGCTTTAATGGGAACCTGTCGCCTAGTTTATGCCCCCAAACCTATAACTACCTGGCCATACAGCTTCCTACTCTATGGCCAGGGTCACATCTCCGTTTTTTTTTATAGAATCCTGATCCGGTTTTGAGCTTTCAAAAAGCTCAAAACCGGACCAGGAAACGCTCCTCATAGGAGCCAATGCAAAAACACCGGATGGCTTCACAAGCCATCCGGTGTCCGTCTCCGGCACTGCAGCCTGCGTTAAAAATCATGCAGGCTGCAGTTTTCGCAGCGGTTCTCTGTACCGCACTGCAGTAACCGGATGGCTCAGGATGTGTAATCCTGAGCCATCCAGCAACTGCATAGTTTGCTGATCCTGGCTATTGCCGGGATAAGCAAACTGTACTATGTATAGTAAAGAGTTAAATTTACTAACTAAAGGAATGTTTGAGGTCTTTAGGGGGGCTTAGACCCCCTAGAGACCGGCCGCCCACTCCAGTGGGCTTCTACTACAATTTCCCCCATGGCACGGGCTCCTCCGAGCTCCGTGCAAGTCCCCAAAACTCCGCCCCCCCGTATCACTATACAGGGGTGCCTGCACCCCTCTTGTATAGTTATTCCTTTTTTTGGTAAAAATGATGTATTAAAGTATAGATAGTAGCTCATATTTACGTGACCTCGTCGGCAGTGTTGTGGGAAATCCATGGGCGGGGCTGTTTGCTGCAGCCTCCGCCCCCTCATTCACTATGGCCGCCCCCTCTGGGCTTCATCCAGTGTTGTGAGGGCGGCCGCGTCATGAAAGGGGCGGGGCTAACGGTGTGACGCGGTTAGCCCCGCCCCTTTCATGACGCGGCTGCCCTCACAACACTGGATGAAGCCCAGAGGGGGCGCCCATAATGAATGAGGGAGCAGAGGCTGCAGCAAACAGCCCAGCCCATGGATTTCCCACAACACTGCCGACGAGATCACGTAAATATGAGCTACAATCTATACTTTAATACATCATTTTTACCAAAAAAAGGAATAACTATACAAGAGGGGTGCAGGCACCCCTGTATAGTGATACGGGGGGCGGGAGTTTTGGGGACTTGCACGGAGCTCGGAGGAGCCTGTGCCATGGGGGAAATTGTAGTAGAAGCCCACCGGAGTGGGCGGCCGGTCTCTAGGGGGGTCTAAGCCCCCCCTAGAGACCTCAAACATTCCTTTAGTTAGTAAATTTAACTCTTTACTATACATAGTACAGTTTGCTTATCCCGGCAATAGCCGGGATCAGCAAACTATGCAGTTGCCGGATGGCTCAGGATTACACATCCTGAGCCATCCGGTTACTGCTGTGCGGTATTCAGCACACATTTTTGTGAAAAAATGTGTGTGCCCGGCATTGCGTTCACCGCATCCGGATCTGGATGCAGTGAATGCAATTCATGTTTTAAACGTGACCCTAGCCTATCTCTAACCATCCCTGTCTGAGCTAAATGTGTCCAGTAAGGCTGGGTTCACATTTGGAAGGCACAATCCGGTAACCACATCCTTTACCGGATGCGATATTACCGTGTGCCTTCACATTTGGCATCACATTGCAGATCTGGATCCAGTAATGGATCCAGATCTGAAATGAGAAAAAATTGTGGCACCAAAAACCAGATCCGGTACCACAAGGTACATTCATGTACCTTGCGGTACCAGATCCGGTTACCATAGGCGCCCATTATAATAAAAAACTGTTTTTCAACTGCTCCAAAAAATGCAGCCTGCATGATTTTTACCGCATGCTGCAAAACCGGATGCGGTAACCAGATGGCAATAAGTGCAATCCGTTTTTCTATTGCAGCCTATGGCTTCGGAACCGGATCCGGTTTTGACCATTTTTAATGGTCAAAACGGTATCTGGTTTTAAAAACAAAACTGCAAATGTAACCCTAGCCTAATCGCTGTGAAAAATGCATTTATAACTTATGTTCTCCTATGGGAAAAAGCAGGGCTTCGTCAATACTGTAGACACTGTGGGCATTTTGTAAGACTCCACGTCCCCTGTCGCTCCATTGTAATCACTGCCTGTTAGGCATTATAATTTATGCAGAAGAGTGAGACTTCTTTCTGGTATGATGCCGTGGTCGAGTTATTTATGCTCCTGGGCAGTGCAGGGATTATTGGGTGTACTCGGCGGCTCCAGAGTATGCACAGTGCACATTTGGAAGCCACGGAGTACACACAATAATTCCCCACAATGTGCTGGGCCGGATATAATGCGCCACTTACAAGTCATACCCGGATGAAGACACAGATATCAAATGCCGGAAGTGCGCTTCTGCATTAATTATCATGCCCACTGGGGTGTGATTACAAGAGCGAGAAGGGGGACGTGGAGTCTTACAGAACACCCACAATGTCTACAGTATTGACAACACCCTGCTTATTCCCATAGGAGAATGTAAGTTATAAAAGCACTTTTTCCAGAGATTACAGGACACATTTAGCTCAGACAGGGATGGTTCTAGATGTAGTAGGAAGCTACAGGGATAGATAGTGATTAGAGATGAGGGAGCACTAAAATGCTCGGGTGCTCGCACCTCGGGTCGAGCATCTCGAGATGCTCGGGTGCTCGACCGAGCACCGAGCCCAATGTAAGTCAATTAGTTACAGGCTCTGCCCACAGACTTCCATCTATAAAATGAGTGTTTCTGGGAAAGGGCGGGAGGTGGTGCTTTTACAAATCGTCGCACCTTGCTGTGCCCCCCAGAGGGACCCTAACAATCAATCTGCTCTCTGTGAGGTGCCAGCTCACTGTGTGCACTGAAGGGAGCTGTGTATTTGTGTCAGATCGATAATTATTAGAGAAGAGTCCGATCATCTCGGCGGTACTCGGTGCTCGCCGAGCATCCCAAGTACCGGGATACTCGTGCGAGTAACGGGTAGCGCCAAACATGCTCGCTCATCACTAATAGTGATAGGTTTTGGGGGCATAAAGTAGGTGACAGATTCCCTTTAAATTGAATATGCAATCAGAAATTGTTTCAATCAGTTTTTTACGTTACATTTTTTAAACAAGTTTTTTTTTATATATTTTTTCATATAGTGATTGGTATTCAAAAATCTTTTAGATTCATAATAGCAATAAACTAAGGCCAGGGCCACACTTGCATCATGCATCCGCTAACTGGATCCGTTTTTGACATGTGGAAATGTGTAAAAACTCATCCGTTAATGCACCCATAGACTCCAATGCAAAAACGCATTGCTAAAGTGTGCCAAAGTGCAATTCATTTAACACATTTAGTTTTTGAGAAATATGTTTTGAACAGGGTCTGCAACGATTTTTGGTGCATTTTCAAAAATGCATGCGTTTTTGTAACATGGTGATCTATGGGAAATGCATGTGTTAATGCAAGAGCTAAAAATGCCTCAAAATGGACAAAGAACAAAACTGGATCCATTAACGGATCCAGTTAGCAGATGCAGCCTTCCAAGTGTGGCCTTAGCCTTAGGCTACGCTCACATGTTCAGTTTTTGGTCAGTTTTTCACATCAGTTTTTGTAAGGCTAGGGTCACACATCGTTTTTTTTTTCAAAACCTGATCCGGTTTTTAGCTTTTAAAAAGCTCAAAACCGGATCAGGAAATGCTCCTCATAAAAGCCTATTATAAAAACCAGATTGCTTCACAAGCAATCCTGTTTCCGCATCCGGCACTGCAGCCTGGGTGAAAAATCATGCAGGCTGCAGTTTTCGGAGCGGTTGTTATATCTGCAATGCGGGAACTGGATTGCTCAGGATGTGTAAGTCTGAGCAATGCAGTTACCACATGTATTTTGCTTATCCCGGCTGCCGCCGGGATAAGCACAGTGTTCTGTGTGTGTAAAAAGTGTTAATTTTATTATTAAATGTTCCTATAATGTCTCTAGGGGGTGCCCACTACCCCTAGAGACCTTCCACCCACTCAGGTGGGCATATAATGCTATAATCACTTCTGTACAGCAGCCGCCTCCAGTCAGCTGCTGTACAGTTTTATCAATGAAAGCGCCGGGCTCCCCTGACAACTGCGCATACTATAGCTATTATAGCTATAGTATGTGCGCTGTCCAAGTTCCTGAAGCCATTTACAGTAGATCTATGGGCAGCGCTGCCCATAGATCTTACTGTATAAAGCTTCAGGACCTCGGACAGCGCACATAGTATAGCTATAATAGCTATAGTATGCGCAGCTGTCAGGGGAGCCCTGGCGCTTTCATTAATAAAACTGTACAGCAGCTGACTGGAGGCGGCTGCTGTACAGAAGTGAATAAATCATTATATGCCTACCTGAGTGGGTGGAAGGTCTCTAGGGGGAGTGGGCACCCCCTAGAGACATTATAGGAACATTTAATAATAAAATTAACACTTTTTACACACACAGAACAGTTTGCTCATCCCTGCGGCAGCAGGGATGAGCAAACTATCCGGTAACCGGATTGCTCAGGATTACACATCCTGAGCTATCCGGTTACGGGATCGCGGCTTCAGCAATCCGGTTCCCGGATTGCTGGTTGTCAGAAGCCAATTGCGTTCACCGCATCCGGATCTGGATGCGGTGAGCGCAATTCTAGATTTAAGTGTGACCCTAGCCTCAGCCAAAACAAGGAGTGGATGAAAAATACAGCAGTGGTGACGTGTTTCTATCAGGACACATTCACACATTGAGTATTTGATCAGTATTTTACATCAATATTTACAAGGCAAACCCAGGAGTGGAACAGTCATAGGGAAAGTATAATAGAAAATTGTCACCATTTCTGTACTTTTCATCCACTCCTGGTTTTGGCTACAAATACTTATGTGAAAAACTGACCAAAAACTGAACATCTGAACGTACAATTAGTTGTACTGAAGTTTGTAATGAGCATGCTCTGATTAAGGCAAAGGTCATTGTGAAGGGTGTCGCCCATTATTGTGAATATCAAATCCTGTATTATATACTGTGTATAGAGGTGTTACCATTCAATATGATCCTGTCTGTGATGATAATGAGACTTTTGAAAAGTCTCCTGTAAAGAACCAGGATTTGCATGTCTAAAATTAAGCTTATCGAGACAGTGCGAAAATTGCAAGATTTCAGATTTGTTTTCACTATAGGTTTTC
>JARQOC010000003.1:636153938-636248938 GCA_033576535.1 Allobates femoralis
TCTGCAATATAAGAAGCAAGAGGCATTTTCAAAAGAACAAAATCTACACACATGATTTTCTAGCTTGGCCCCTTGGTCCCTGTTGTTTGCAGAGGTTTTATTCATACATGCCTGGAAGGCTTCCAGCTCTTGCTTAGCCTTGTAAATGGCTTAAACACCTTTCTGCCAAATAGTGGAATTCCCAGGAAATCAGAATTAGAGGCAGGAGGGGAAAGCAACGGATTAAATGCTCAAAGTGCACTGAGCTTACACTGTAAACCAAAGCAAATGAGTAAAAACAAACAGTGGAAATGACAAGCACTCTAAATCTAGTAATGGTAATTTTTTTCAAGTCAAAGTCATTCTTTCAAAGCCTGTTTACCGTGAAGCATACATTTCTCCATATAATAGCCATTTTTTTTTAAAAAATCGGTACGAAAATCTAAAGCGGCTTGGAAAGTTACAATTTCCTCTGCAGGAAACAATGCAGTATTAAGGTAATATGTTTGACAACAGGAATAACGAAGCAGATGCCATTTTGAAGAATGAAATGAAACCAAGTCGTTTTTAAATAAATGATGATAGAGCGGACTTGAATTGCGCAAAAATTACTTGCATACTCCATCTACATAGATTGATTTATGTGTCCATCTGAGCAAATAAATTATTCTTGTTTATAATAGAATACAGTGAAATTTTAACATAAGACCGCCTTGGGAAGATCACAATTGTTGACACTATATGGGCTCCTTGAATCCATATCCTTGAATTTAGGCTTGAAGAAAGCATGCAGAGGTTAACTTCATTCATATTTAGTCTGCTCAGTTAATTGCTTTTGCACAAGTTACACATAGTAAGTTGATGTTAGTTTAGTTTGCGTTTACACTGGCTCATCTGAAATGAGCAAAACCAGTTGAAGGAGCAGATCATTATTTCTTTGGATAAATATATTTGTAAGCTTAAAATTCATTAATATTAGAGATGAGCAAATCTTTAAAGGTTCAGTTTGGTTCGGGAACGAACCCGTGGATGTCAAGTTTGGTGGCACTGTTTGGGACATGAACTTGACCTGAGGCGTCACAGATTAGCTGTTCAGTTCTCTACCCATATACAGCCAGCTATAAGCAAAACACTTCCAGGGGCAAGGGGGTGAGGATTTTTCAATTTTTTTTTAGGGACAACACACTACAGCAGAAAACTCAGATTTTCCCCCCATGGCAAGCCGATCACACACTACGAGTGGCTCGCACTGGGTCAAGCACCAAGTATACCAGAACACAGTGCTGCATGCTCCTGTACTGCCAAGATGGTGCCAGGCTCCACACTGACCCCACTTTGCTTTGCCTAGGAGCCCGTATCTTCCAGTGCCAGGACACAATCGCTTTCAGGATATTATTGTTTGGACATGCTTGTTGCCTAGCTCCTCATTGACCCCTCAATTTAAAAAAATGATATTAAGCTCTCTTAAATGGATGTGTTAAGTACATTGCAAGTTTCCTTGACCCCATACCTGCTGCAACACACCGTTTCGAAAATTCAGACCCTGCAGGTGTAAAAGACACCTGCAAACTCAAGGAAACTTAAATTTATTTTAGAGCTTGAGAAAATTCTATAGGTTGAAAGAAAATGGTAGATCTCTTGGCTGGGAACACTCCTAAAGTTAGTTGTTGTTCTCAGCCAGAAGGTCTTTCAGCAAGTGTTTTGGCTACAAATAATCAGGCAAGGTTTTAGGGCCATATTAAATTCAAACTTTTATCCTAACAAAGCCACGTTCACCGATTTTCATCGATGCTCAGATTTCAGATCGCAAACTGAATCATCAATGTTCGTGCCGAATTTGAAATTGGCGAACATGTTTGGGGAATGTTCACTAATCTCTAATTATCACTACAACTGATCCAAACTGAATGAGCAACTGTTGCATGAAAGTATATGTTTGTGGCTAAATGTATCTGCAAAAACAAGCAATTTCTGTTAATTTAGACAAATATCCTGGCATAACTAATATAAATGAATAGAGTAAGTAAAGTCATTGTCTTTCCACCTGACATGCTATCCATTCTGCCTTATCATCTGAGCGATGTCGATAATGCCTTTTGCGTTATCCATGTTCCATATTCCCCTCTCATGCCTGAGCAGGCTCAAGCCCTATTTTTTGTTAGTATTTCTTGAAATAATAATAAAAAAAATGACACAGAGCTTCACTGTATTTTTGTATTCCAGCTAAGTGCAGCTAGGCTTCTGGGGGCTGGAATCTTTAGCATGGGGAAGTCCAAACTTTCTTGCTCCCCATGCTGTGAATTGCAGCCCTCAGCTGCCCCAGAAAATAGCACATTCATAGATGTGCCATTTTCTGGTGCTGTACCCAATTCTTCCAGCTCCCCTGTTGTGGTGGGAGACTGGGTAATAAAGAAGTTAATGCCAGCTGAATATTGCCAGTGGTAAGAGCGGCGCTGAAGGTTGCTAAGTAATAGTGTAGTAAGATAATGTCTGTGCCAAAACAGAGGGGTGCCACTATAAAATGGTTTGAGCTGTGCTTTTGGGCACCTTTTAAGGTGTTTTCTAGGCCATTGATTTTGCCTCCCATTGATTTGAATGAGGATTATCTATTCGGCAAACATGTGCCCATTCGGCGAACCAAACTGAATCCGAACTTCTAAACGTTTGCTCATCTCTTGCCAGGAGTATACATATTGCATGCTTGCAGCTACATGACTACCTTTTCTAGCATTGCCACCAGAGAATCCTTGCAGTGCATAGTGCATGTAATCTGAGAATTCACAAGTCTGCAGTCACATAGAATGACTGCGCACTTGTTGTTTTAGACCAGACAACCCGTTATAGACAAAGCTTTATTTTATTTATAATTAACCAAACGGACAGGTCATTGTGCATGCTAAAAATTGGCTAGAAGGCCACGAGCGTGGTAGGGGCTGCAAAACACACGCAGCACGTGTAAATAATTAAATAAATAGTATAATATATACAATCACTGTTCATTTTGACAAGTGCACAACCATTAGTACACATTTGCATTACTATGTATATTAGTACAACATAGCAATTAGTGTGGGTATCTGTTGTAAACTTTTGATGTAAAGGAGATATTATTTATATATTTAATAAGGAGTAATGGTATTCCACCTTTCCCCCTCAGGGGAATAACATTAGGTCTAAATGACAGAGGTAGTTAACCCCTCCTGGTCTGGTCCTCACATGAAAGGCAACTTAGCTGTTCATGTGTATTCTTGGTAGTGCTGTACAAGCCACGAGGAAAAATCATGTGTATATAAGTAGTGGGCCATAGATTATATAGGAGTTAGATGCACCTATGACTGGAATTTATGTAAAGACTGTAAAGGATAAATGTTAACCCTGCATGGTACTGTACTAATGCTGAGATCTTGATAAATATTTATATGAGTGGAGACACCGATTAGCACCAGAATTAAATAGGCAGTAAACAACAGATAATTATCTAAGTATACTGAGGTGTTAACCCCTGAGGGGGAAAGGTGGAATACCATTACTCCTTATTAAATATATAAATAATATCTCCTTTACATCAAAAGATTGTAACAGATACCCACACTAATTGCTAGGTTGTACATAGTAATGCAAATGTGTACTAATGGTTGTGCACTTGTCAAAATTAACAGTGATTGTATATATACAGTGTCGATTTATACTATTTATTCAATTATTCATATGTGCTGCGTGTGTTTTGTAGCCCCTACCACGCTCGTGGCCTTCTAACCAATTTTTAGCATGCACAATGACCTGTCCGTTTGGTTAATTATAAATAAAATAAATTTTTGCATTTTTTTCACACAAAGTTGTTTGTCTTTTGAGTGTTGTAGTTCCTAATTACAACTGTGATTATATACAAAGATCCAGATACTCACACACATGTGGCAAATGTAGATACCAAGTATCGAGAATTAAGTAGGCCTTCTAGGTTACTTGTTTTCTATTTTCTGCAAGATTACCTTAGTTAGGATTTTGAAACTCTAGGTATTCCTTAGGTATATAGTTGTTAGTTATTTCCAGTTGTACAAAAACTACTACAACAAAACAGCATCAAACTTAGATGGTAAGTTTATTTCCAGTTGTTCATATATTTTTATGTTATAGGCATTTCGGTAAAACAACTCTTTTTTGGGACTACCCCATATTCACACTTTGTCTTTATTACTCAGTCTTTACCACTCTGCTGTTGCTGGGAAGAGTGTGGATTCCACCTGACTACATGGTCATGTGATCTTGGAAGGGAGGCTCCCTCACAAAGTCAGGCATCTCTGACATCATCGCAGGTCATGAACACACAGGAACAGGAGGACAGACAACATTCTGTTCATTGTGTGCTACTTGCTGAAGAGACTTTGGAGGAAGGAGTCAGCTTTCTTGTTTCTGGAAAAACAAACTTTCTGAGCTTCAAAAATCCAGAGGCTTCTACTGCACCTAAAAGGAAGTAGTGACTTGCTGAAGGTAAGAGGAACATCCAAAACTAATGTTTTTTGGAACAGTACTGCTGGGGTTCTTGGATGCACCACATCACATAATATTATGAGAGTTGCTGATAGCGCTGTAGGAATTCCCCAATTCTTGTCCAAAAGAGATGTTTTCTGTAAACTTTTTTCAGATATTATTGCAGATGAGGTAGTTTTGTGTACTAACTTAGAAGGAAAACATTTCGCTTCAGGAAGAAAAAAAACATGGAAAAATATAACAAAAGAGGAACTATATGGTTATATTGCCCTTGCTCTTCTGGCAGGGTGTACAAAATCGTATGATGTTCCAATCAGAGAATTATTTCTGAAACCTTTTTCAGATCCCCACTACAAAGCTACAATGTCAGTCAATAGATTTGAGAATATTCGGAGCAGACTTCGTTTTGATGATAAAAGAACTCGTCCTGTGAGGTTGGAAACAGATAAATTAGCCCCTATTAGCTACATCTGGAATCTTTTCATCAAAAACTGTACAAAGCTTTACCATTCTAATGACAATGTGACAGTGGATGAGCAACTTCTTGCCTTTAGGGGACGTTGCAAATTCATTCAGTCTATGCCCAGTAAACCTGCCAAGTATGGCATAGATATTTTCTGGATGTGTGATTCTACAAGCTATTATGGCATGAATGGTCTGATTTAGTGGGGCAAAGAAGCTGATGCTCCAGTCCAGAAAGACCTATGTTCTGACATAGTAAAAATAGTAAAAACACTTGTAGTACCAATTTTCAATTCTGGAAAAAATATAATTGTGATGAATATTGGTAAGGAATATTGCCATATCCCCCATATTCCCTTCCTCCCAGAAAGCAATTGATAAGGCACATCTCACTCATAAAGAGATAAGCCCCAACCCTTGCAAGGCAGAAGTAATTCATCTGGCAAATGGTAGAGTAATTAGTATGTAGATGGAAGCCAACAGGCAACACAAAGACACTCTCCCTGAACTTTGATGTGGTAATCAGGCAGGTGTATGGAGCTTCCTCAGAACTGGGGTTTTGCCAAAAGGTGACACGTCCAATATAAGTCTCTGTCTTCCCAGGCAGACTGAACGGAGCCGTGACTATAACATTAATATCTCATAAGCCGTCCACCCTGTGATGCTATTGAAGATAAAAATGAACTCTACATATCTAGACGGTGACAAGGCTGGTATTGACATGAATGTAGGACGACTGTAAGCCATCTAAACAGGATATTGGCTACTAGGCTGCTACCAGAGTAGCCATGTTTCATATCCAGACGAAGATAAAATCATAACTAAAAATATGAAAGTATTGTCTTCCGTCTGCGATGCCCATGGACACGGCTAGGTCAGCTTATGGAATCTGGGTGTCCATATCTCCCCTCAGAGGGATGGGAATTGTGAGACATCCCAGAGGTGCGAGATGGGTGGAGACAGGGGTCAGCCCATAGTGTATAAAAATCATCTGCGCCATCTCCACATGGTATTTCTTCTGAATGGGCATTTTTCCACCAAGGCCAGAGATTACCCAAGGAACAGATTGGTGCCACGCCGCCCTTGTGGTGCCATCAGCACTAAGGCAACCGCTCACATGTGTATGTAATTCTGTGTATCCCATTTACCCTTTTATTGGCATATCTGACTGTAATATTTGTATCTTAATAATAACTGTAAATATTAATATCTAGTGTACCACTAGGGTGATTAAATATATAAATTTAATCTTGAGTTGCTCTTTTTATCTTGATCACGATTCCCACGTCCGTGTGCTCATATAACGCTACCTGGGTTGGTTTCTGACCCAATATAAGCCCGACCACGGACCGGACTTATATTAAACGAGAAGCTGGTGGCAGCATTTGTGCTTGGGGTTATTCGGGGTCTCTATCAGTGACGGGGTGGAGGAGATTATATGTGCTTCTAGCTGCGGGCTAGAAGACATATACCACACTCACTGAGAGGTGCCTTAATAAGCCAGCACAGGCAAGGCAGCTGCGGCCCTTCTTTATCCTCAGGCAGTTCTCTGACTGACCTGGGTTTAACAGGAGGCGCTGTGGAGCTGCCAGTTTCAGTGGTCGCAATTTCACCACAATAACAATGGACAACTACTGTACCAATCTGGAACTGGGCAAATTTTTGCTTCAGAAAAAACTCACACTTGTTGGTACTATGAGGCCAAACCGCCACAAAATTCCTCCAATCATGAAGCACAATCCCAAGCGACCACTTTATGAGAGTGTCTTTGGTTTCTGCAATCAAGCGACAATGCTATCTTATAAAGCAAAGAAAGAAAATCTGTGATATTACTGAGTACAATGCATCATGATGGAAGTATTGACACCGATGACAGGAAACAGAAACCTGAAATCATACTGCATTATAATAAACCAAAAGGAGGTGTGGACAAGAAGGATGAAATGATTGGAGAGTATTTGTGCAAGAGGCAGACAAAACATTGGCCTATAGTCATTTTTTATAATATCCTTGATGTGTCAGCCCTCAATAGCTATATTGCTTATAGTGAAACTCATCCAGAATTCCATGCCAACAGGAAGGACAAGAGACTTCTATTCTTGACGGAACTTTACTATGAATGTTTGATGCCTACCACGAAATTCTTGCCAAGGCAAATTATGGAAGCTAGGATACGATGTGGTATACATTTTCAGGAACATCCAGAGCCAAGAGAAAAAAAAAGAAAGCGCTGTTATATATGTCCAGCAAAGAAGGAAAGGAAATCTGAGCGTTCTGTACTACTTGTGGACAAAATGTCTGCAAGGAACATTCTTCCGAAAAAATAATATAATAATATGTGAAAATTGTTGAGGTAATCACTAAAGTTGAAAAGGAAAGTTTTTGAAAAGAAATATTCCTGCACCATGTTATATAAAAAACTTTTAGACAAAAAAATCATTATATATAAATATATATATATATATACATATATATATATAACTATATAGAATGCATATATTGGGCTTGTTAAGCCAGAGTAATCACTTTTTTTGTTTTATACACATAATTATAATGTTTTGAAATATTCACATCTCAAATAAACTTTGAAAAGTATTTCTATTTGAGTTACTTTATGTTATTTGCACACAGGCCTAAAAGACACCAGGTATATGAAAGTGTAGACTTCTATGGTTGCGTGTTCTAAGGTTAATAGATTTTGTATTCATTTCTCTGTACTTCTGTTTATGCTTTTGTTAAGGTTTAGTACTAAAAAAAGCAGTTCCTAATCCTAAAGTCAGTTTCACATGGTTCAAGTTTCATGGGTTGTTTACACACTGAGATTTCTGAATGTATACTGGTAATACAGACCAGAATTAGGCATGTACTGTATGTGGTTTAGTTCTGATCAGTAGATTTGTGAATGGTCCGGAAATCATTGTGTGGCACAGATCGTAAAGCTCAGACGTGTGAAACTGCCCTACCAGTTGATATGACAATGGATGTCCATAGGTAGATGTCAAATGTACAGCATTAATGGATTAATTACCAATATTATTCAGACAGAAAAGAGAATTGCAATGTTATACTGTACTTTGGATTTTTTTTTTCAGAATAATTCCCTGATTTTAAGAGATTTTTCCAGGAGCAAAGTTAATTTTAAAGTTAATTTTAATAAATAAATCTTGAAATAATAATTTCCACAATTGGATGTGTTTAGAAAAATGTTCCTATGCTGAGATAACCTTATATATGTGCCCCTGCTATATACTGTGTAATGGCCATGTCTGACCCTACTGAGACACGGTCTGATCATACCAAAGTTCCTGGGCAGGGGAGGATGCAAAACAAAAGATAAAGCAAATTCTGTATTGAATATTAAAAAATAACTTTTAAACAAACTAAAAAGAGGGTTAGTGTTTCTCACTTCTCTAAGACAGGTACAAAAAAATACACACATTAGGAATACACCCATAAACTAATAGTGAATACACATATATTTATATAGTCAGCGGAAAAAGGAGGCACAAAGACCAAATGACCTCCCTTAGACAGTCAAACTGAGATGTAGTCCATGCTAGTGGACTTATATACAACAAGGGCCCGCTGTAGGCTCTTAGCTATAGGGGGCCCTTGTACTAACTATATTGGCCCACTAGCATGAGGCTAGTTTAAAAATTATTTTGCTTTAGCCCAGACAAGCATAGGGTGCTATTTTTTCCCCTGAGATACATTGAGAGAGACCTGGGCGCTTGCAAGGGTCAGTTGAAGGTAAGGTGAACTGTTGACTGCCCTTGTTAGGGCCCTTGTAAGGTGTCAGTTATATGGAGAGTGGCAGTAATTTCCTCTTATAGGGAAAGCGTGTCTTTCTGTAACTCAGGACTGATCAAACGTGGATTCTGAGATGAACGCAGAGGCGAATCCCCACGGGGAATCTGGTGACAACATTTATATGATATGCCACATTTTTAGGAATTAGAGCATTGTAATTAGAAATGAGCAAACTTTGCTCAAATATGTTCGCCAACCTCAAATTCGGCACGGACAAGACTGATTCGGTTCGGTGTCACAAATTCGAACACTTTCCCCAAAAGTTGGCGAATACAGATTTGTTCGGGAAAATGTTCTGCATTTTAAATGGCTCTAAAACTTTACCTGTTTATTTGGGGTCTAAATTAGGGACAGGACGAATCTACTCGCTAGGACTCGTTACTCGGCGAGTAGTAAGGGACTCGCAGGACTCGGTACTCTGCGAGTTTCCCAGCGTTTACTCGCACGAGTCCAATGCAAATCATTGGCAAATGCTGACAAAACTAGGATTACCATTGTTTGCATTAGACTCGGCTACTGTGCCAGTGATAGCAGGGAAACTCGCTACTGTGCCAGTGATAGCAGGGAAACTCGCAAATAACTGCTGTTACATTGCGAGCCGAGTCCAGCTGTCTTCTCTGTGCAGCTCCAGGGTCCTAGAGCCCGCCTGCTCACAGAGATGATGTAGCAGTGCTGAGATTGTTCTCAGTCTGCTCATTCCCTGTGCATAGACATCTATATCTATGCACAGGGGATGTAGCAGAGAGGCCATCGCGTTTTGGACTACGTCGGACGGAAGAGGATTTTTTTAATTAAAGATGGAGTCCCTAATGGCTTTTTTTTTATTTCAAATAAAAATTTTTCTCTGTGTTTTTTTAACCCTTTATTGGAGATTCTTAGTGGCCGGGTCAAACGTGGCCTGACATTAAGAATCTCGGGCTTAATACCAGCTTGTATAACAAAGCTGGTATTAACCCCTTTATTACCCAGCGTGCCACCGCCACCAGGGCCGCTGGAAGAGCAGGGTTCAGCGCCAAAGGATGGCACTTCAATGAACGCGCCATCTTCTGGGGCGGCTGCGGGCTGCAATTTGCAGCGGGGGGTGCCCAGAAAGCTTGGGCATCCCTGCGCTGCGGATTCCAGCCCCCAACTGCTTAGCTGTACCTGGCTAGACATAGAAATTGCGCGGAGCCCCACGCATTTTTTTTTATTATTTCATGAATTTCAGAGTCTCAGAGTCAGAGTCTCAGAGTCAGAGTCTCAGAGTCAGAGTCAGAGTCTCAGAGTCAGAGTCTCAGAGTCAGAGTCTCAGAGTCAGAGTCAGAATCTCAGAGTCTCAGAGTCAGAGTCAGAATCTCAGAGTCTCAGAGTCAGAGTCAGAATCTCAGAGAGTCAGAGTCAGAGTCAGAATCTCAGAGTCTCAGAATCTCAGAGTCTCAGAGTCAGAGTCAGAATCTCAGAGAGTCAGAATCAGAATCTCAGAGAGTCAGAGTCAGAATCTCAGAGAGTCAGAGTCAGAATCTCAGAGAGTCAGAGTCAGAATCTCAGAATCTCAGAGTCTCAGAGTCTCAGAGAGTCAGAGTCAGAGTCAGAATCTCAGAGAGTCAGAGTCAGAGTCAGAATCTCAGAGAGTCAGAGTCAGAGTCAGAATCTCAGAGAGTCAGAGTCAGAATCTCAGAGAGTCAGAGTCAGAATCTCAGAGTCTCAGAATCTCAGAGTCTCAGAGTCTCAGAGAGTCAGAGTCAGAATCTCAGAGTCTCAGAGTCTCAGAGAGTCAGAGTCAGAATCTCAGAGTCTCAGAGTCTCAGAGAGTCAGAGTCAAAGTCAGAATCTCAGAGAGTCAGAGTCAGAATCTCAGAGAGTCAGAGTCAGAG
Source organism: Allobates femoralis (assembly GCA_033576535.1). Taxonomy (NCBI): domain Eukaryota; kingdom Metazoa; phylum Chordata; class Amphibia; order Anura; family Aromobatidae; genus Allobates; species Allobates femoralis. The sequence goes on from JARQOC010000003.1 coordinate 636,164,531, forward strand.
TCAGAATCTCAGAGAGTCAGAGTCAGAGTCAGAATCTCAGAGTCTCAGAGTCAGAGTCAGAATCTCAGAGTCTCAGAGTCAGAATCTCAGAGAGTCAGAGTCAGAATCTCAGAGAGTCAGAGTCAGAATCTCAGAGAGTCAGAATCTCAGAATCTCAGAGTCTCAGAAACTCAGAGTCTCAGAGTCAGAGTCAGAATCTCAGAGAGTCAGAGTCAGAATCTCAGAGAGTCAGAGTCAGAATCTCAGAGAGTCAGAGTCAGAATCTCAGACTCTCAGAGTCTCAGAATCTCAGAGTCTCAGAGTCTCAGAGAGTCAGAGTCAGAATCAGAATCTCAGAGAGTCAGAGTCAGAGTCAGAATCTCAGAGAGTCAGAGTCCGAGTCAGAATCTCAGAGAGTCAGAGTCCGAGTCAGAATCTCAGAGTCTCAGAGTCAGAGTCAGAATCTCAGAGTCTCAGAGTCAGAATCTCAGAGAGTCAGAGTCAGAATCTCAGAGAGTCAGAGTCAGAATCTCAGAGAGTCAGAGTGTCACGCTGGGAGTGGGGAAGACACCCAGCGTAGGATAACGACGGGGGGGGGGATCAGGAGTCCCTAATGCTAAGGGCACAAGAAGGAGACGGTGACCCCTAGACTTCCTAGAGCTGACCCTGTCTGCCCTGACGTCCCTATACAGTCTCCTCAACTGTCGCCGACCACGAACCTCGTCCCTCTCTGATCCTAGATCTATCTTATCTAAGGATCAGATGGAGAGGTTCACTAGACCCCTCCACTATCAACTAAAGACAAACACCAGGGAAGACAGACATTTGGGAAAAGGAAACACTTATCTGACAGCAGAACACAGCAACCTCCACAATTTCAGCTTCTGCTGGAGCAAGGATAAAGTGTGCACAAGGAACTATCACCTGCACCGAGGAAAGGCAATGAACCTCCTTATAAAGGTGGAAGGAGTCTGCTGGGTCCTAGTGACCTACAACATTGGTGAATAAAACCAGACCGAGCGCAAGACCTCCACAGCCGTCTCCCCATAATAGAGAGATCTCATTACACCTTCTTTCCATCAACACAGAAGGTAAATGCTCCTGAAAGAGACGGACCATCCTCCACCATTATGGCTGGTGGGCCAAACGCTGGGATCGTCTGCGCGTGGCCTCCACCCTGTCATCCGTGCCACCCGTGACAGTACCCCCCCTCCTACGAGTGGCCCCCGGACACTCAGGACCAGGCTTATCCGGATGGGAACGGTGAAAAGCGCGGACCAGCCTTGCGGCGGACACCTCCGACGCCGGCACCCACATCCGCTCCTCAGGACCGTACCCCCTCCAGTGCACCAAATACTGAAGAGAACGGCGCAACATGCGAGAATCAACCACCCTCGAGATCTCGAATTCCAGATTCCCCGCCACACAGATGGGCTCAGGAGGCAAAGGAGATGGGTTAGATGACGGCACATACGGCTTGAGGAGCGACCTGTGAAACACATCGTGAATCTTAAGAGCAGGAGGCAACGCAAGACGAAACGCCACGGGATTGATAACGGCGGTTATCCTATAGGGGCCAATAAACCTGGGCCCCAACTTCCAAGAGGGCACCTTCAACTTCACACTCTTGGTAGACAACCACACGTAGTCATTCACACATAGGTCCGGACCTGGCGCACGCTTCCTGTCAGCCATACGTTTGTACCTGTCACCTAAGAGCTTCAAGCTACGCTGTACACCCCGCCAAACCGAGGAGAGGGACGAGGTAAAACGGTCCTCCTCCGGAACTCCGGAAGGACTCGTACTGCTAAAAGTACCAAACTGAGGATGAAACCCATATGCACCGAAGAACGGTGACTTGCCAGTGGACTCCTGAAGACGATTATTAAGGGCGAATTCGGCCAAGGGCAAATAATTTGCCCAAGTCTCCTGATGGTCAGAGACAAAACACCTCAGGTAAGTCTCCAAATTCTGATTCACACGTTCGGTTTGACCATTCGACTGAGGATGAAAAGCAGAAGAAAAGGACAACGTTATCCCCAAACGTGTACAAAAAGCCTTCCAAAATTTGGAGACGAACTGAGTACCGCGATCAGAAACCACATCGGAGGGAACCCCATGAAGCTTCACAATCTCACTTACGAACACCTGTGCCAGAGTCCGAGCATTAGGAAGTGCGGGCAGTGCCACAAAGCGAACCATCTTACTGAATCTATCTACTACTACCAGTACCACCGTCTTGCCCGCAGACGCCGGAAGATCGGTGATAAAATCCATTGACAAATGTGTCCATGGCCTCTCAGGAATAGACAATGGCAAGAGAGACCCAGACGGACGGGTATACGGAACCTTAGCACGTGCACACACACCACAGGCGGATACGAATTCCGCTACGTCCTTCCTCAACCCCGGCCACCAAAAGCGACGAGACAAGAGATCGAAAGTGGCCCTACCGCCCGGATGCCCCGCCAGTACAGAGTCGTGATGCTCTGACAGCACCCTGAGGCGCAAAGAGAACGGCACAAAAAGCCTCCCAGAAGGGCAGGAGGCAGGGGCGCCCCCCTGAACCTTCAACACCTCCCCCTCTAGATCAGGGCAAAGAGCAGAAACAACCACCCCCTCCTGCAAGATGGGGACGGGACTCTCATGAGTACTACCACCCGAAAAACTGCGCGATAATGCATCCGCCTTCACATTCTGAACCCCCGGACGGTAGGTGACGGTAAAATTAAATCTCGTGAAAAACAAAGACCACCTGGCCTGCCGGGGATTGAGACGCCTGGCGGACTCAATGTAAGACAGGTTCTTATGGTCGGTAATAACCGTGACGGGATGGACAGCCCCCTCCAGCCAGTGCCGCCATTCCTCAAAAGCCAACTTAATAGCCAAGAGCTCCCTATTACCCACATCATAATTCCTCTCGGCCGAAGACAACTTCTTGGAGAAGAACGCACAGGGCACCCATCTCCCAGGCGAAGGGCCCTGCGACAACACAGCCCCCACCCCCACCTCAGACGCATCCACTTCCACAATGAAGGGCTGAGAAAGATCGGGCTGACAAAGAACAGGCGCGGAAGCAAAACAACGCTTCAGGGAGGAAAAAGCCTGGCGAGCAGAATCAGACCACTCAGAAAAATCCGTCCCCTTCCTAGTCATGTCCGTAAGAGGCGTCACCAGTACCGAATAGTTCTTAATAAATTTACGGTAAAAATTGGTAAACCCCAAAAACCGTTGCAATGCCCGTAGATTGTCCGGCTGTTCCCAATCTAGCACCGCCCGGACCTTTTCCGGATCCATCCGGAAACCCAACGGCGACAAGAGGTACCCCAAAAAACGAACCTCCTGAACGGCGAAAACACATTTCTCGAGTTTAGCATACAGTTTGTTGTCCCGTAAGACCTGCAACACCTGTTTGACATGGGACTGATGCGTCTCCATATCGGGAGAATAGATCAAGATATCGTCCAAGTAAACAACTACAAATCTACCCACCAAATGATGGAAAATATCATTGACAAAATGTTGGAAAACCGCCGGGGCATTAGTGAGCCCGAACGGCATTACGAGACTTTCAAAATGGCCGTCCGGGGTATTAAACGCAGTTTTCCATTCATCCCCTCTCTGACCCTAATCAGGTTGTAGGCCCCCCTCAAATCCAACTTGGAGAACCATTTGGCACCCACAACCTGACTAAATAAATCAGGGATCAGAGGGAGGGGGTATGGATCACGGACAGTAATCCGATTCAATTCCCGAAAATCCAAACAAGGACGGAGACCCCCATCTTTTTTTTTCACAAAAAAGAAACCAGCCGCAACCGGCGACGTGGAGGGCCTAATGTGTCCCGTCTCCAGACTTTCAGAAATGAAATCCTTCATTGCTTGTCTTTCGGGACCAGATATAGTAAACATCCTAGCTTTGGGCAGTTTAGCTCCGGGAACGAGGTTGATAGGGCAATCATATGCCCGATGAGGGGGCAAGTCTCGGCACCCCTTCTCTGAGAACACATCCTCATACTCCGATAGGAATGGGGGCAGAGATTCAGCAGATACCACCGAAAGGGATGTAGCCAAACAATTCTCCGAACAAAAATCACTCCATTCCACAATGTCCCTGGACTGCCAATCCACTACGGGATTATGTTTAATCAACCATGGCAAGCCCAGGACAATGGGAGCGGGGAGACCATCTAAGACATAGCAAGATAACGTCTCCTGATGTTGGGATCCAACCGTTAACTTAATGTTATGTACGATATGTGTGAGACTACCCTGAGCAAGAGGGGCTGAGTCGATGGCATAGATACGGATGGGGCGAGACAATAAACAGCGGTTAAGCCCATGCGCGTGTACAAAACGAGCATCCACCATGCAGATCCCCGCACCACTATCCACAAACACAGAAATGCCTTCCGTTTTGCTCTCTAGCGCCACCTCTGCACTCAGGAGAAAATGGGAAGTACAAACGGAGGATACACACACCTCCCGCTCGACCACCTCCACACCCCCCATAGTCACCCGAGGTCCCGGCACCCCAGTCCGTTTAGGAGCGTAGGGACAGGCCCCGATAAAATGGTCTCCTTTCCCACAGAAAAAAACAGACCCCCTTCCCCCTTCCCCGGGAGGCGCCGGAGGAGAGCCTCGAGGCCGCCGCTCCTCCAAGCTGCATAGGTTCCTCCCCCCTCGGGAGAAATGACTCGCCCTCCGAGTGACCACTCGGCAACAAGGAACCACCATGAGAAGGGCCCCCAGTTGCAGGAGGTCTACCCCTCCGCTCCTGGAGGCGTCTATCCATGCGAATAGCCAACGACATAGCTGCCTCCAGGGACGGGGGGGTCTCATACACTGCCAGGGCATCCTTCAGTCCTTCTGAAAGACCCTGGCAAAAATGACTCCTGAGAGCCGGATCGTTCCACTGTGTGTCCATAGCCCACCTGCGGAACTCAGAACAATATGATTCCGCCGACCGAGTCCCCTGGTGGAGATGGCGCAATTTGGATTCAGCCAAAGAGACACGGTCAGGGTCATCATATATGAGGCCTAAGGCGTCAAAAAATCCATCCACAGACTGGAGACAAGCAGAGTCCTGTGGCAGAGAGAAAGCCCAGGATTGGGGATCCCCTGCAGCAATGATATAATAATTCCTACCCGCTGCTGCTCATCACCAGTGGAATACGGCTTAAGCCTAAAGTATAATTTACAGGCCTCTTTGAACACAGTAAATTTGTCTCTGCCTCCTGAAAACCTGTCAGGGAGGGCAACCTTAGGTTCCGGTCTGGCCGGACCCACTGCTTGATTCCCCAAGACACCATTTTGCGGTTGTGGTCCCTGCAGAGCCGACCGAAGGTCCGCAACCTCCAAAGACAAGGTCTGCAGCTGCTGGGCCAAAGCAGACACAGGATCCATAAGGAAAGGAAAGAAAATCAAATCCTCCCCTTCCTTCACTTACAGTTATGGCAGGTGATAATGTCACGCTGGGAGTGGGGAAGACACCCAGCGTAGGATAACGACGGGGGGGGGGATCAGGAGTCCCTAATGCTAAGGGCACAAGAAGGAGACGGTGACCCCTAGACTTCCTAGAGCTGACCCTGTCTGCCCTGACGTCCCTATACAGTCTCCTCAACTGTCGCCGACCACGAACCTCGTCCCTCTCTGATCCTAGATCTATCTTATCTAAGGATCAGATGGAGAGGTTCACTAGACCCCTCCACTATCAACTAAAGACAAACACCAGGGAAGACAGACATTTGGGAAAAGGAAACACTTATCTGACAGCAGAACACAGCAACCTCCACAATTTCAGCTTCTGCTGGAGCAAGGATAAAGTGTGCACAAGGAACTATCACCTGCACCGAGGAAAGGCAATGAACCTCCTTATAAAGGTGGAAGGAGTCTGCTGGGTCCTAGTGACCTACAACATTGGTGAATAAAACCAGACCGAGCGCAAGACCTCCACAGCCGTCTCCCCATAATAGAGAGATCTCATTACACCTTCTTTCCATCAACACAGAAGGTAAATGCTCCTGAAAGAGACGGACCATCCTCCACCATTATGGCTGGTGGGCCAAACGCTGGGATCGTCTGCGCGTGGCCTCCACCCTGTCATCCGTGCCACCCGTGACACAGAGTCAGAATCTCAGAATCTCAGAGTCTCAGAATCTCAGAGTCTCAGAGAGTCAGAGTCAGAGTCAGAATCTCAGAGTCTCAGAGAGTCAGAGTCAGAGTCAGAATCTCAGAGAGTCAGAGTCAGAATCTCAGAGTCTCAGAGTCAGAGTCAGAATCTCAGAGTCTCAGAGTCAGAATCTCAGAATTTCATGAAATAATTAAAAAAAAATGCGTGGGGCTCCACGCAATTTCTATTTCTCGCCAGGTACCGCTAAGCAGCTGGGGGCTAGAATCCGCAGCGCAGGGATGCCCAAGCTTTCTGGGCACCCCCCGCTGGAAATTGCAGCCCGCAGCCGCCCCAGAAGATGGTGCGTCCATTGAAGCGCCGTCCTCTGGCGCTGAACCCCGCTCTTCCAGCGGCCCTGGTGGCGGTGGCACGCTGGGTAATAAAGAGGTTAAGGCCAGCTTTGTATTATCAGCTGGCCCTAAGCCCGAAATTTATGGCGGTCACGCCAATATTAGACATGACCGCCATGAATTTCTATTAAATTGTTTTAAAAAAAACACAACACAGAGAAACATTTTTATTAGAAATTTTAAAAAAAGCCATTAGGGACTCCATCTTTAATTAAAAAAATCCTCTTCCGTCCGACGCAGTGTAAAACGCGATGTCCTCTCTGCTCATCCCTGTGCATAGATATAGATGTCTATGCACAGGGAATGAGCAGACTGAGAACAATCTCAGCACTGCTACATCAGGCAGCAGGCGGGCTCTAGGACCCTGGAGCTGTGGCAGCCAGCACACAGAGCAGACAGGACTCTTATCTGTGCGAGTTTCCCAGCGATTACAGTTGCAAAGTAAACGAGTCCAATGCAAATAAATAGCAAAACTAGGATTGCTTCAGGCTGAAGCTTCCGAGACACATCTGCGGTTTGTAAATCTCACACTACTCGCTATTACTCGCTTCCCCATTCATTAACATTGGACTCGCTAGACTCGCAACGAGTAGCGAGTCCCGGGCTCGGACTCGCTAGAGTCAAGCGATTCCGAGTAATTTAGGATTCGCCCATCACTAGTCTAAATGCTCAATGGCTGGGGACTACACCTAACCTACGATAAGGAGTGTCACCAGCCATCGGATCTTTGGGCTTGTGTTAAACTGTAGAATTTCTAGGAATTCTTTTAAGCTTCCTGGAGTTGGCAGGTGTTTTAACACCTGGAGGATCTGAATTTTGGAAACAGTACCAGATGTGTCCGGGACGCTTACAATGTCCTTAATGTGGAGACACGGGGATCAGTGGGTGCTCTCGTCTGCTGGCCCAGCCGCCTTTAGAAAGACAACATGGACCAGGGCTCATCCCAACTGAATACCCGAGGGGTGAGATAATTACATTACAAAGTTTAAACACTAGCAGGCTTCTCCAAGTCTTGTACAAACAATGAGTAGCTTATCACAAGTAACTAAACAAAATAACCTCATGTCTGGCTAAATGTTAAGAAACTTAACCCATGGTATGCATGAAAAGAGTCCATGTCATCACACTTAAGGCTGGTTTCACATAACGATTTTGTGCCTGTCCGTGGGATCCGACTTTGAAGGGGGATCCCACGGACAGGCACGGATCCATACGGATCCCTGCAATCGGATGGCAAACAGCCATCCGATCTGCAGGATCCGTGTGGATTCTGCAGTCCCCTGTCTCTCCCTACTCCTGCCTCCTCCATCTTCTTCCCTCTCCTATGCTATTCTGTGCCCCCGCTATTCTTTGCTGTGCCCCCGCTCTTCTATTCTCCTCTATCCCTATCCTGTCCCCTGTCCTCTCCCTGTGTGTAAAAAAATAAAAAAACTCCTCCCGGAGGATACATTACCTGTCACCGGCTCCAACGCTGCACACGATCAGGACTAAAGGACCTGTGATGATGTCAGAGTCACATGACCCTGTCAGCTGACGAGTCATGTGACCGGGTCTCTTACATCATCACAGGTCCTTCAGTCCTGATCGTGTGCAGCGTTGGAGCCGGTGACAGGTGATATATACTCCCGGAGGAGTTTTTTTATATTTTTACACACAGGGAGAGGACAGGGGACAGGATAGGGATAGAGGAGGATAGAATAGCGGGGGACACAAAATAGAATAGCGGGGGCACAGCATATTGAATAGGAGAGGGCAGAAGATGGAGGAGCAGAAGCAGGGAAAGACAGGGGAATATGGAGCCGACATCGGATCCGAGGTGAGCTTGGATCCGATGTCCATAGGCTCCCATGTTGTGGGCACTAGGATCAGCCTCGGATCAGCAGTGATCCGAGGCTGTCCGATGTGAGTCACGGACACAAAATCGTAGCAGGCTACGATTTTGTACCCGTGATTACATCGGATGGGATCGGATGGTGCCAAAATCGGATGCTAATAGTCGCAAATCCGATCCCATCCGATTCCCATAGGGGAACATGGGGTCCGATTTCTGATCCGATTGTATCCGTTTTGGAACGGATACAATCGGATGACCGAAAATCGTTATGTGAAAGCAGCCTAATACATCAGTTTAAGAGAGCTTTATATTTTTAAAGGAATTTTTTGTGATTTTAATTATTTTTTTTTTGTAGAGCAAACCTTTATTATTTTAGAGGTTCACCAGCATGCAAGGCCATCTGTTCTAGACATATTTTAAAGCAATTCATATAAAAATAGCATATGGCCATTATATGCTTCACATCCATGATCTTATAAGTCTGTTCACACTGCTGAAACCCCATAGTATGGCTATTGCTTTTTAAAAATGTGCAAATACTATTTAATGTCATAATAATCATAATACTACTACTAATAATGTGTATTCATTTCTATAGCATCTCATATATAAGGATGTATACACATATATTTGCATGTTTTCTCTTTCAGGGGGATCTGGTTGACATACCCTTATTTCCATTATATGATCTTTGCACATTATTCTGCGATATCATACTTTTCATATGTTCCAAGATGTGAAATTTTGAATGTTAACAAGTATTATTATCTTCTATTTTTAGATTCCTGAAGCTTGATTTGCACTCCCTGAAACTGCACATTTGCCCTGCTGGCTTCCTGGTTCTGTCCAGGACCCTGACATCATTCACAGCCTCGCCAGAGATCGGGATTTTCCGGCGCTGTCCGGACACCCGCCTCTGTATCACTGTGCATGCGCGCACGCGATTACGTCACACGTTCCCCAGTCACATGTTATTAAGATGGCGGTACCCACCGCTCAGCGCTGCACGGTGTCCTACGCATCTCACAATTCACCGCAAGGTAACGTAATTTGTTCACCTGGGGTCGCTAATTCCACAGCTTTCTAGCATTCTTTTTGACCATATATATACTTTAGGTTCTGGTGGCCTATGGCTCAACCTTTTAAAGTCCCAACTTGGACCGCTTCCCAGCCACATAGGTGTATTAAGTAAGTACCGCCATTATAGTGATCTCACAGTATGGTTAAATCCATAACAACACTACATAGGCTGAAAGTCCCTATGGTGTAACTGATTATAGTTGGCAGGTTTCACTGCATGCAGTATTTCACTTATCTTTTCACTCATTGTGGTTATACTATAACAAGCACGCAGACACACTAATATACACCTATCAGGCGAATCTATGTATTCTCTTATATGGATTTATTCCTTACCTTTCTTTAGCCTTTCATGACCACTAGAGGGAATCTGAAAATATTTGCTCCTTTGCCTTTAATAGTGCATTTGACCCTTAGAGGTAATTATTTTTCTTTTTTATATATAAATATGAAAATAATATTGGATAATGGTTGAAACAAACGATAACTATTATCATTTAGTTTGATATTTAATATAAATTTCATGTGTTGAACATATATGTCTTTTTTCATACAACGCAATGGTGTAACAATATGTAACACAATCATATGAGTACTTTTTGATGTATTTGTACTTAATTTTGACTACTCTTTGTGTGCTTTATTTTACGAACAATAATGAAAGAATCTCGTGAACAAGGCTATATCAGCCGAAACGTTGAAAATTTGAATTCTCTTTTCCTGTGAACAAAGGCAACAATAAATTTTGTGAACCTATTGAGACTCCATCGATTCCTTACGATATTACTTATGTAATACTTATATAGTGTGCCAGAATATTTTTTTCTGAATGTTCATCTATATAGCGCTATTAATTCCATAGCGCTTTACATGCGTTTGCAACACCATCCTCATTGGGGCTCACATTTCATGTATAATGCATATTCCAGTTGTCCTCTTGGCATTCTTGCAGTGCCCAGTGCCTAGTAGCCTTATTCAGTCTTCCAGATGAATTGGTATTGAATAGTGACCTGAATAAACATATTTATCTTCATCAATATGTTTACTACAAAGATATCACGCTTCAATAATTACTGAAACTAAGTATCCGCAACCCAGTTTAGATACATTGTGGCCTGACATACAGGTTTTAATTAGCATCTAGTCATTATGTAACAATAGTGTGCAAACATTCAACTCCAGTACTGTTTGCTCGGGCCTAAATTATGGCACTCAATGAAAGAGCTGGATCCCTTATAAACATAAGCATATAAATAGGCACAAATGTGCGCAACTTTAACAGTGTCTCCTCCCATCTTACCTCTGTCTGCTTTCTCAGTGGCATGAAAGTACGCTGTCTCCATTCTGCATTGCAGTCATTTCTTCATGGATCCACTGAAAGGCATGGATAACTTCGACTCAGAGGATAATATAATCTACTAACTACCCTGAGGGTAGAAAGTAGGTCGGCAGAACCAGACCCAGAGTGGCATCATGGAGAGGAGATGGAGAATTAGACCTATGTCACCTGGAGCTCCACCGCACTTCCCAATTTTGGGCATCATATGTAATTAGGTGCGGATCCAGTTCTGGGTTCTGATGCAAACCGCGGACCTGAGGGGTGAGTCCCAGCAGTCAGGTGACTTTAACCCTACAGCATTCAGGACCAGGAGCATCACTTGTTAGACTAAGATACTCTGGCAGTATTTCTGGCTACATTCCAGCTGCAGCCAGTGTCACAGTCTCAGCTACTGGATCCCATTTCCCAAGACCACTAGGACCAGTACCAGGACCTTTATGGGAAGCCAAGAAAGAGGAGCAGCAAGAAGGCAATATTTTCCAACTTTGTAGCTCATCCTCACTGCCTCTGGAGGCAGTCAACTGGGGCAATGCCTTGTGGGGACCCCTACTCCCTCCAAGCACCTATTTAAAAAGGCATTAACCACACTGTTCTGTTATATCATATGTTGAGAAGATTCAACATGCTGATACCATCACCAAGGCCTTGCTGCATGGGCCTAAGACTAATGACTTCCTTGACCTTTGTGGTGGTTGAGTTCACATTTATGAAGTTGCACCGCAGCCCAATTTGAGAAATGGCAGAAGGTGACTGACCTAGAGAGAAGTTGGTGTCAGGTGAAGTTAAAGTGTCTCACGGTTGGCCAGCCAAATGCACCCAAACCTACAGGACATGTAGATGTTCTTAAAGATGGTCCTGGGCCTGTCTGTCATAGAGGGGGTGGTCATCCACTAGTTCCTAGATCATCCTCTCTAGCTATGCAAAGATGGAGTGTGCTGTGGGGCAGGTGGTTGCAGAGAATGTACCAAGAGGAGTATCCCCTGCAAATCCTCAAGACCATCTGGCGGCAGGGAACTATCATATATAAAACTCAGTTTTTTATATAAATAAAGATTGATTATAGTGATCATCCCTGTTGCTATGTTCTTTTTCTTCAATTGCTACATGTTTTTTTGCATAGTGGGATAGATCCTACCTATATGTGATAGTGGTGCCCCCAGACCCTAACTTTGACGAAGGGAATTATCATAAACATTTTTGAGTTCAGTCCTTGTGTACTGCACTGTTTCTGCAAACAGGTGCTACAGATACTGGTGAACAAGCTGCAGGCCTCTGGCCTGAAGGTGTGAGGTATGGAACTGCAAGACACTACACCCACTCCAGTAGAACAGGGCTGCCCAGGTGCAATTGTCAAGGGCTGCAAACAGTGCATGTTTTCAGGAATTCCCTAGCATTGCACAAGGTGCTGGAATCATCCATCACCTCTGCAGGTGATGAAATTAGCACTGTTTTCAGATCATGATGACTGTAGTTTGCCACCCCTTCCCTTGAGGTCTCTGTGTAAGTAGCCAGGGTGCAAGAGGAATCCTTGAGCCCTTTCACTACAACTGTGGCTCTCCCTGGACTCTCTTAGGCCCATGGTGTTTTGTTTGATTTTTTTAGGCAGATTGAGAATCTGCATCAAAATCTGCATGTCTATCTAGAGGCCAGCAAAATGTAGGACAAGTCAAAAGTGCTGTGCCCATGTTGCTTTTTGTTTACTTGCCCAAGTGGTTCAGGTTTCTTTTGCTGCCCTCAAATCTGCAGCAAATCTGCAATAAAAAAAGAAACATGTTGGCACAGCTCCTGAGAACTCTAATAGACTTTGCTGGCTTCAGGATAGATATGCATATTCTCAAAATCTGCTTCCTAAATAGCATCAAAGAATAAGGTGGGGCCCTGCTTTGTGATGTCGGCTATGTAATGTGACATAAAATAAAAAAAATTGGAAAAAAAGTGTTGGGCTCCACCCTATTTTTAATTGACAGCCAAAGTTAAAGTAGGCATCTTAGGGCTAATATTCTCAGCAGGGTGTGGACCCCTCGTTATTGGGCCCACCCTTGCTATAGAATGGCATGCTGCAGCTGCCCCAGAAATTGGCGCATTCATAAGAAGTTACAATTTCTGGCGCTTTTTTTGCATTTTCCAGTTGCCATGTAGCAAACTGGGTAATGAGGGGGTTAATAGCAGCTTTGTATTGCCAGCTAGCACTAATCCCGAAATTCTTAATGTAGGGCCAATGTTAGACCTGGCCATTACAAATTTCAAGTAAATAGTAAAGAATATTTACATAGAAGGAGGGAATGCACAGCAAAAAGTCAAAAGAGGGTGCCACATAATGTAAGGTCAAGAGCATCAATCAAGAGAGAAAAAGACCCTGTATATACAAATGCGCACACTGAAATAATATTAAAAAATTACAACTTTATTACATATAAGCTAAGAACACAAAAACACCAACTAAAAGCAGTTAAAACAATGTGGGACTGAACCCACATTGTTTTAACTGCTTTTAATTGATTTCTGTTCTTAGTATATATGTAAGTTGTCATTTTTTTTTACATTATTTCAGTGTGCACATTTGTGTATTCAGGGTATTCTACCTTTGTAAATAGTAAAGAAGACACAACAGAGAGAGTAAACATTTTATTAGAAATATAAATACAAACAAGTATCTGGACTTGATCTTTATTACTCCTTCAAACCCATCCTTGAACCTCTGCAATATCTTCTTGATTGAAGGCTGCGGTGAAGAACACAGTATCCTATCACCGCAGCCTTTAAACATTGAATGAATGAGCCACCAACTTCGGTCCAGTAAGCGGGGACTCCTGAGGTCACTGTTCAGGTGACTGTGGAGGCTGCTAAGCATAGCAGGTAAAATGGTTACCTAAACTGTCCTTAGGTGACCTCAGGAGTCACTGTTTACTGAACTGGAGCTGGCAGCTCATTTATTCAATGTTTGAAGGTTGTGGTGACAGGACGCTGTGTTCTTGCAGCCTGCAATCAAGAAGACATCGCAGAGGATCATTTATGGGTATGAAGGAGTAATAAAGAGGGAGTACAGATACTTGTTTGTGTTTTTATTTCTAATAAAATGTTTTTGCTCTGTGTTATGCCTATTTTACTTGAAATTCTTAATGGCTGGGTCCAACATTCTCCCGACATTATGAATATTGGGCTTAATGCCAGCTGGCAATACAAAGCTGACATTATCCCCCTATTACCTAGTTTGTCACTGATACACATCAACTGAAAGAGGCATGTAAAGCACATGTAAAGCACTAGGAATTGTCACTTCTTATAAATGCTCCAATTTCTGGGGCACCTGCAGGCTGCTATTCTATAGCATGGAGGGTGCCTAATAACAATGGGCCCACACCTTGATGAGAATACCAGCCCTCAGCTGTCTAGTTTTAACTTGGCTGGCAAATAAAAATGGGTCAAAGCCCTACATAATTTTTTTCCATTATTTTTTTGACACACTATGACGCCACGATGGTTGCCATACACTAATGTGTATGACACGGGTAGGGAACTTCAGGCCTCAAGGGCCGCCAACAGGTCATGTTTTCAAAATTTCTTTAGTATTGCACAGGTGATAATTGAGTCACCTGCACTGGTGATGATTCCAACCCCTGTGCAATACTAGGAAAATTCTGAAAATATGACCTGTTGGCGGCCCTTGAGGTATGTTTCCATGTTGTGGAAATGCAGTCCGATTGCAACAGCCAATCACAGATGCTCTCACAGAGCATGAATGTCTGTGATTGCCTGTTGCCTGTCAGTGAAGTGAAAATGCATGAAACTTCATGGGTGGGACCAGAAGTAAGTGAGAGGGATTGTGGACCTGGAAGCAAGCAAGCAAGCAGTGGTAGATTGGTAAGATGATCTATGTGTGTGCGTGTTTGGCAGCTGTTTAACAACTTTGCAGGAGTTTTCTTTGTGTTTCATGTTCCCTACCCTTGATTTCCATGGGGTTCAGAGGGTTTGGTGAACTGTTTGTCGAACAATTTGGTGAACACCCAGCATTCGGAGCACCAAACCGAAATCGAACATTCAGGTGTTAGCTCATCTGTAATTATAAACTAGTGCCTCTTTGGACCATTGTTCATATGTATAGAATGATTGATATGCTCTTATTATAGATAATTAGCTGGTCTAACCAATTCTTGTGGGTTATTTTCCCAGCACGCAAATAGTTTATTTCTGTGAGTCTATGTCTCATTTTGACTGTGTAAGGGAGGTTATTTGGTGTTTGTACCTTCTTTTTTGGTTGACTATATACTAGTGCATCTTAATGAATTAGAATATCATCAAAAATTAATGTAATACTAACATGTTTCAGGTAGTGATGGGCGAATCCTAAATTACTCAGAATCGCTTGACTCTAGCGAGTCCGAGCACAGGACTCGCTACTCGTTGCGAGTCTAGCGAGTCCAATGTTAATGAATGGGGAAGCGAGTAATAGCGAGTAGTGTGAGATTTACAAATCGCAGATGTCTCGGAAGCTTCAGCCTGAAGCAATCCTAGTTTTGTCATTTATTTGCATTGCTCGTTTACTTTGTAAGTAATCGCTGACTCGCACAGATAAGATCCTGTCTCCTCTGTACAGGCTGCCAGCTCCAGGGTCCTAGAGCCCGCCTGCTGCCTGATGTAGCAGAGCTGAGATTGTTCTCAGTCTGCTCATTCCCTGTGTACAGACATGAATGTCTGTGCACAGAGATGATGTAGTAGAGCTGAGATTGTTCTCAGTCTGCTTATTCCCTGTGCATAGACATCTATATTTATGCACAGGGGATGTAGCAGAGAGGACATCGCGTTTTGGACTCCGTCGGACGGAAGAGGATTTTTTTAATTAAAGATGGAGTCCCTAATGGCTTTTTTTTTTATTTCTAATAAAAAATTTTCCTTGTGTTGTGTTTTTTAAAACAATTTAATAGAAATTCATGGCGGTCATGTCTAATATTGGCGTGACCGCCATAAATTTCGGGCTTAGGGTCAGCTGATAATACAAAGCTGGCCCTAACCTCTATTACCCAGCGTGCCACCGCTACCAGGGCCGCTGGAAGAGCGGGGTTCAGCGCCAGAGGATGGCGCTTCAATGAACGCGCCATCTTCTGGGGCTGCTGCGGGCTGCAATTTGCAGCGGGGGGTGCCCAGAAAGCTTGGGCATCCCTGCGCTGCGGATTCCAGCCCCCAGCTGCTTAGCTGTACCTGGCTAGACATAGAAATTGCGCGGAGCCCCACGCATTTTTTTTTAATTATTTCATGAAATTCTGAGATTCTGACTCTGAGACTCTGACTCTGAAATTCATGAAATAATAAAAAAAAAAATGCGTGGGGCTCCGCGCAATTTCTATGTCTAGCCAGGTACAGCTAAGCAGCTGGGGGCTGGAATCCGCAGCGCAGGGATGCCCAAGCTTTCTGGGCACCCCCCGCTGCAAATTGCAGCCCGCAGCCGCCCCAGAAGATGGCGCGTTCATTGAAGCGCCATCCTCTGGCGCTGAACCCCGCTCTTCCAGCGGCCCTGGTAGCGGTGGCACGCTGGGTAATAAAGAGGTTAGGGCCAGCTTTGTATTATCAGCTGGCCCTAAGCCCGAAATTTATGGCGGTCACGCCAATATTAGACATGACCGCCATGAATTTCTATTAAATTGTTTTAAAAAAAACACAACACAAGGAAAATTTTTTATTAGAAATAAAAAAAAAAGCCATTAGGGACTCCATCTTTAATTAAAAAAATCCTCTTCCGTCCGACGCAGTCCAAAACGCGATGTCCTCTCTGCTACATCCCCTGTGCATAAATATAGATGTCTATGCACAGGGAATAAGCAGACTGAGAACAATCTCAGCTCTGCTACATCATCTCTGTGCACAGACATTCATGTCTGTACACAGGGAATGAGCAGACTGAGAACAATCTCAGCTCTGCTACATCATCTCTGTGCACAGACATTCATGTCTGTACACAGGGAATGAGCAGACTGAGAACAATCTCAGCACTGCTACATCATCTCTGTGCACAGACATTCATGTCTGTACACAGGGAATGAGCAGACTGAGAACAATCTCAGCACTGCTACATCATCTCTGTGCACAGACATTCATGTCTGTACACAGGGAATGAGCAGACTGAGAACAATCTCAGCACTGCTACATAATGTCTGTGAGCAGGCGGGCTCTAGGACCCTGGAGCTGCACAGAGAAGACAGCTGGACTCGGCTCGCAAAGAAACAGCAGTTATCTGCGAGTTTCCCTGCTATCACTGGCACAGTAGCCAGTGATTACTCGCACGAGTCTAATGCAAACAATGGCAATCCTAGTTTTGTCAGCGTTTCTGACAAAACTAGGATTGATATTAATTTGCATTGGACTCGTGCGAGTAATCACTGGGAAACTCGCAGAGTACCGAGTCCTGCGAGTCCCTTGCTACTCGCCGAGTAACGAGTCCTAGCGAGTAGATTCGCCCATCCCTAGTTTCAGGGCTTTACTGGAAGCCCTGAAACATGTTGACTAATAAATCAATATTGTATTCACTCTTTGATGTGGAATATGGCAGTGGGGTTTTTAACCTTCATCCTCCCTATTTTAATTTTCTGAGATAATGACCTTCAAGTTTTCATTGGCTGTAAACCATAATCCTCAACTTTGAAATAGATCCCTCTGTAATGACGCTATATAATATATGTGTTTTCCTTTTTGTATTGAATTACTGAAATAAATTAACTTTTTGATAATATTCTAATTCATTGAGATGCACTAGAAAACATATGCATGTTCACTATGTTTGCAGGTATATTTTCATGTGTGTATTTATTTGTAACTATTTGTCTCAAAGAGGTTAGATACACTAACATCTTTTTAGTTATATTATATTAAAAGTTATTTTTTAAAATTCATTATACAATTTGCTATATCTTTACTTTGAATAAGATTTTGTTTTTGAGACCCCTTTGTCTAGATGGTTATTGTGGAAATCTTATAAATGCAATGGATATATATGTGAATGATCCGAACTGCCGTGAGATGAAAAGGACCGTAAAGGTATATCAGGAACTGTGGCTTTATTCTACGTATTTCGGAACTATATCCTTTCTCCTTCCTCAGGAAACCAACCGAGTTACATACAAGTGGTAAGAGCCACTGATTACATAAACAGAGACAACAACAAGTGAAGAACATGATCGTTTTTACTTCCTACCCAGCACAGGAGATGTGGTATGATCAGTCCATGTCCCTGTATGGCAGTGGCGTAGCTGGCCAGCTTCGGGCCCCGGGGCGAGATCACCGCCCAGGCCCCCCATGCGAGGACGGGGGGGGGGGTGCTGGTGGAGGGATTTGAGGACCGGGGGGGGGGTGCTGGTGGTGGAGGGATTTGAGGACCGGGGGGGGGGGTGCTGGTGGAGGGATTTGAGGACCGGGGTGTGGGGTGGAGGTGTGAGGAGGACCGGACCGGGTGCAGAAGGGCGCTGATACTCACCGCGGCCGACCGCCTGCGTGCGTGCGTCTGCTGTAGGAGAGGGAGGAGGGGCGTGCAGATCTGCACAGCAGGAAGTCCCGTCCTCCCTCCCCTCCGGTCGCGCGGCTGCCAGCTGCCAGCACGGGGCCCCCCCAGGGAGTGCGGGGCCCCCCCAGGGAGTGCGGGGCCCCCCCAGGGCGGCCAATGGGCCCTCAAGCCGGGGGGGGCCCGGGGCGATCGCCCCCCCTGCCCCCCCGCTAGCTACGCTACTGCTGTATGGTCAGACACATCCATTACACAGTACATACAAAAAGAAGGAAGCACGAGGACGGAACCGGAGGATTCCGCTGCTTCATATTAATAAGCTTATCTACGGGCTGTGGTTTACAACCAGACCAGGTGAGTTTAAACGCAAAAGAACCGCCCGTTAACAGCCCCATGTGTACAGGCGCACTACAAGCTGTTGTTGTTTTTTCTTTACATTACACAGTACATAGCAGGGACACATATATAAGATTATCTCAGCCCAGGAGATGTGGTATGATCAGTCCATGTCCCTGTATGGTCAGACACATCCATTACACAGTGCATAGCAGGGACACATATATAAGATTATCTCAGCCCAGGAGATGTGGTATGATCAGTCCATGTCCCTGTATCAGAGGTCCCCAACTCCAGGCCTCAAGGCCCACCAACAGTGCAGGTTTTCAGGATCTCCTTAGTATTGAACAGGGCTTGGAATCATTACCTGTGCAGATGATCACATTAACACCTGTGCAATACTAAGGAAATCCTGAAAACCTGCATTGTTGGCGGGCCTTGAGGCCTGGAGTTGGGGACCTCTGCCTGTATGGTCAGACATGACCATTACACAGTACATAGCAGGGACACATACATAAGATTATCTCAGCCCAGGAGATGTGGTATGATCAGGCCATGTCCCTGTATTGTCAGACACATCTATTACACTGTGTACAGGGGCGGAACTACCATTTTGCAGCTGGTTCAGCTGAACCAGGGCCCCGACCGGCTAGGGAGCCCCTTCAAGCCTGAAGGGGGGCCCCCAGCCAACCCCCGTAACCTGACGTCAGAGGAGAGGAGGGTCAGGCAAGGGAAGCAGAAAGCTTCCTGCTTCCTGCTTCCTTGTCTGATCCCGCCCCTCCTCTCCTCTGCTCCTCCGGCTTCCGGGAACGGCGCAGCTCAGCAGGCAGGAGAGCTGCCGCAAGCACAAGCACTGCGCCGCAGGCCGCCAGCACCCCCCCCAGCTGCACCACACCAGGGAATCCACAAGGACCGCGCCGCCAGCATCCACCCCCCCCTCCCGGACCGTGCCGCCAGCCGTCAGCTCCCCCCCGCGCTCCTCAACATGGCTGCACCATGGCCCCCTGGGGTCAAGGTCCGCCACTGACTGTATATACAGGGACACATATATAAGATTATCTCAGCCCAGAAGATGTGGTATGATCAGGCCATGTCCCTATGTTGTCTTACACATCCGTTACACAGTACATAGCAGGGAACAATATATAAGATTATCTCAGCACAAGAGATGTGGTATGATCAGATCATGTCCCTGTCCGGTCAGACACAATCATTACACTGTACATAGCAGAGACACATATATAAGATTATCTCAGCACAGGAACATTTGTTTTTAAACACATCCAATTGTGGAAATTAATATTATTGCAACATCTATTGATTAAAATCAGCTGTAAAATGAACTGTGTTTGCGGAAAACCCCTTCAATCATGCGATAATTAAAAAATGCAAGATTTACTATCAATACCAAACTTAAATGATTCATAAATATTTTCATATAATCAATATCTGCAATTTTAGACATGTCTTTGTCTGTAGCTAGATGTTATAATAAATACCATTTTGAAATATTAAAAGTATGCACCTTACAGTGGGGGTAGCATACAGTACTTCTTGCAGGAATTTCTATCTGTCTCTGTGTATATATACTGACATCTTAAAACCTGTGTTTTGATTAGATTTATTTTTAAGGCCAGAAACTGAGCAAGTTTGGGGTGAACTTAAACAGCTGTAAATACGGAACAGCATGAAAATAGGTAGCTCAAGTCAATATAAATACAATTTTATAAATATTTTATTTTGTATGATAGTGCAGTTGGGAAATGAAACTTAGCTAATTTATACTGTTTTATAAAAATAAAATAGAATGACACATACAACATTAAGCCAAATAAAATATGTTATTATAATACACTAATATGATCTTGTTTTGTTTTATTGTTTTTCATATATTCAACAAATCAATGAAATATGGTAAATCTATTTAATAAAGAACAAGCTGAAGACCTTGGCGATGCCCGGGCAAAGTAACTAACTGTGGTTAGTTATAACAAAATAGAATGATTATTTTGCACATATAACCATTTCACATCATAATGTATATTCAACATTCACCTCATCCCGGCTGCCTCACCTCATCCTAGGCTGCCTCACCTCATCCTCGGCTGCATCACCCCATCTTTGGCTGCATCACCTCATCCTCAGCTGCATCACCTCATCCTCGGCTGCATCACCTTATCCTCGGCTGCATCACCTCATCTTCGGCTGCATCACCTCACCCTGCTGCATCACTTCATCCTCGGCTGCATCACCTCATCCTCTGCTGTATCACCTCATCCTCGGCTGCTTCACCTGCGCCAACTCGTCCTGGCAGCGACATCCTCGGCTGCAACACCTCTTCACCGAACTGCACCTCACCCCTGAACTGCATCTCCTCCCCCGGACTACATCTCATCTCCTGGCCGCACCTCTAATGTGGCTAACCACCCATCATTTTGAACTCACCCTTACCACACCAGATCCCCGGCTACCTTTGACCCCAGACACCTCTCCTCCCTTACTCACCCCACCATGTTCCCACTTCTTCACTCCCATCCTTCTCCACTTCCTACTATCCCCACTCATCCCCCCACTGAGCAAAGGATTTCTGCTCTCATCCTCCATCCTTTCTACCCACCTCACCCTATCTTCCAAACTTTTCTCCCACTTTCAACCCACCATCTCTAGATGTACACGCCCACCACGCAAGCTCCCCTGCTCCCACCTCCTAACCCTCTCCCTGCTCCTCCTACTCTCCGGTGAAATTTCCCCTAATTCTGGCCCACCCCAGAACACCACCTCACTCTCCTCCATCCCACTCCGACGACCCATCACCAACCCTCGTAACCCCATTAACCTCCGACCCATTCCCCCCACCCCGGCTTCCCATGTCCCAATACCCGGTGCACTCTGGAATGCCCGCTCGGTCTGCAACAAACTCACACTTATCCACAACCTCTTAATCTCCAAAAAACTCTCCTTCCTCGGCATCACGGAAACCTGGCTTACGCCCTATGATACAACCTCCCTGGCTGCCCTCTCCTACGGTGGATTCACGCTCTCCCACACTCCCCGCCCCACCAACACCCGAGGCGGAGGTGTTAGCCTACTATGGGCCAATGACTGCTCCTTCACCCGACTTACTCCACCCCCCCTCCCCTCCTTCGAGGCACACGCTGTTCGCATCTACTTCCCCTGCAACCTCCAACTAGCCGCTGTCTACCACCCCCCTGGATCCCCCTCTACCTTCTTTGACCACTTCACAACCTGGCTCCTCCATCTCCTCTCCTCCGACATCCCTACCATCATCATGGGTGACTTCAATATCTCCATCGACTCCCCCAAAGCCGTTGCCTCCAGACTCCTATCCCTCACCTCCTCTTTCGGCCTCTCCCAATGTATCTCCTCTGCCACGTACACTGGTGGCCACACACTTGACCTAGTCTTCACCCGTCTCTGCTCCCTCACCGACTTCACATACTCAACCCTTACCCACTCTGGCCACAACCTTCTGACATTCTCATCCCTCTCGCCCCCTACCACACTCCCCCCTCTCTGGACACTCCCCCACAGAAACCTTAAGCTCATAGACTTCCACTCACTCTCAGAATCCCTCCTCCCCCTCTCAGACTTGGCCTCTTCTGAAGACGCTGGCTCAGCCTCCTCCCTCTACAACTCCACTCTAACCACAGCCCTCGACCAGGCTGCTCCACTCACATTTAACACAACACGAGTACAACGACAACCCTGGCTCACGACCCTCACCAAAAAACTCAGATGGACGACTAGGGCAGCCGAGCGGAAATGGAAGAAATCCCACTCCGCAGAGCACTTTGCCCTATACAAGCGCTCCCGCAATACCTTCAAGACTGCCCTTGTCTCCGCAAAACAAGTCTACTTCTCCTCCCTAAGTACCGCCCTGTCTCACAACCCCAAACAACTCTTCAAAACCTTCAACTCTTTACTTCGGCCCCCTGCACCTCCTCCCACACCCCTGATCTCCTCCGACGACTTCGCCACCTTCTTCAAAGACAAAATTGACAAACTCAGACAAAGCTTCGACCCACACTCCCCTCGCCCCATCCCACCTCTAGCCCATCCCCCCTCACCTAAATGCAGTTTCACCCCCATGGCAGAGGACCACCTCCTCTCCCTTCTAGCACGATCACACCTCACCACCTGCGCCCTTGATCCACTGCCCTCCCACCTCATCCCCAACCTCACCACAGTCCTCATCCCTGCCCTAACACACCTCTTCAACATATCACTCAAATCCAGCACATTCCCTTCACCCTTCAAACACGCCCTAAGCACGCCCATCCTAAAAAACCATCCCTTGACCCTACAACAGTCTCAAACTATCGCCCCATATCTCTCCTCCCGTTCGCCTCAAAACTTCTTGAACAACACGTCTATTCCGAACTATCCTCCCACCTCTCTTCCTGTGCTGTCTTTGGTCGCCTACAATCCCACTTTCGACCCCACCACTCAACTGAAACAGCCCTAACCAAAGTCACCAACGACCTTCTGATCGCCAAGAGCAAATGACACTACTCTGTCCTCATCCTTCTCGACCTCTCCTGGATCTCCTCCTACCTAACGGACAGGACCTTCAGCGTCACCCACTCCCACACCTCCTCCTCGCCCCACCCCCTCTCTGTAGGTGTTCCCCAAGGCTCGGTCCTGGTACCACTACTCTTCTCCATTTACACCCTCGGCCTAGTCAACCTCATCGAGTCACACGGCCTCCAATTCCACCTCTACGCCGACGACACAGAGCTCTATCTGTCTGGCCTTTATATCTCCTCCCTTTTATCCAAAATTCCTCCCTGCCTATCCGCCATTGCATCCTTTTTTTCTACCAGCTTCCTCAAACTCAACATGGACAAGACCGAATTCATCGTCTTTCCCCCGCACAACCCTGCCCCTCTTCCTGACCTATCCATCACCGTCAATGACTGCACATTCTCACCCCTCCCCCACGCCAAGTGCCTCGATGGAATCCTCGACTCCTCCCTCTCCTTCAAGTCCCACATCCAAGCCCTCGCCACCGCCTGTCGACTCCAACAAAAAACATTGCCCGTATCCGCTCCTTCCTTAACCACAGCACGGCCAAGTCACTTGTCCATGCCCTCATCATCTCCCACCTTGACTATTGCAATCTCCTGTTCACTGGCCTCCCTGCCTCCTCCCTTGCACCTCTCCGCACCATTCTCAACTCTGCTGCCCGACTCATTAACCTCTCTCCCCGTTACTACCCCGCCTCCCCTCTCCGCTGAGCCCTCCACTGGCTCCCTACCCCCCAGCAATCACGCTTCAAAACCGTAACCTTGACATATAAGGCCATAAACAACCTGTCCCCTCCCTACATCTCCGACATGGTCTCCCGCTACCTCCCCTTGTGCAACTTGCGCTCCTCTCAAGAACTACTTCTCTCAACCCCCCACATTTCCACCTCCCACAACCGCATAAAAGACTTCTCTCGTGCTTCTGCCATACTCTGGAACTCCCTCCCCCACCACATCAGACACTCCCCTACCCTAGGAACCTTCAAGAAAAACCTGAAGACCCACCTCTTCCTACAAGCCTACAGGACACACTGAGACCCACTCCACTGCACCGTCTCACCTCTCCCCCTCCCTACTGTCTCCCTCTCCACCCCTCTAGACTGTGAGCCCTCACGGACAGGATCCTCGGCCCTATTGTACCTGTATGACCGATTTGTCGATTCGTCGTGGTTTTTACCACTTGTCTTTGTCTACCCTCTCACTTGTAAAGCGCCATGTAACCTAATGGCGCTATATAAATACTTAATAATAATAACAATTATACAGATATGAAACACAAAATAACTAAATCATTACCCAAGTAATGAAAGTATAAAAAGGCGCATACTGGGACATGACTCTCAGTGAAGCAGCAGCCACACAAACCCCAAATTGACTAAAATACCTTTTTCCTATTCTTTTAACAACCTGCCGATCATAGCCTCCTTTAAACAGCAGGCGCATGTAATTATGCTTAGGTTTAATTAAATTAAAGTTAGTTTATGCCTCCCCAGCTATCACTGTCTGTGCCTGGAGCTTCATAATACTATTCTAATCATCCCTGTCTAAACTCATGGTGTAATGTTATAGGTGAAAAAAAAGCATTTATACACTTACATTTTCTTATGTAAATGAGGCAGTCTGTTGACACCTTAGAGGACATAGATAATCTGACAGGTTAATAGTTAACTCACTGGCAACCTCTCAGTATAAAAAGACTCATGTGATGTAACGATCATGTGACCATAGCGGGTGGAGCTAAGCAAACAAAATCACTATGGGCTATGGAGACTTAGCTCAGCCTTTATATTCACATTGTTGTGACATCACACAGGCCCTGCTGGATGATCTGAAATGTAGCTGTAATGTTAACCTGTCAGAGTGTGTATATCCTCCTAGGTGTCTAGACACTGCTTCATTGCCAGTGTTGCCCGGGCTTAGTAACTAACTGTTCTTATTTCTAACAAAATAGAATGTTTATTTTGCAGAGAAAAATCACAAAGTCAATAGGGTTGTGCCTATAAAGTGGTGTGGCTATGAAGGGGCAGTGGCAATGAAGAGGCTGAACTATAAAGGTGCAGAGGTATGTGTGGCCATACAGTCAATAGGCTTTTTTTTGTTGGTGAATGACTGTAAGGTTAAATTTCCCCCAAAACATAGTGATACACGTTCCCTGAGTCACATGGGTGTGTGAAAAATTTGGTGATCGTAGATGCAACGGTGTGGACTCCTTTAGTGGACATACACACACTCTCAGCTTTATATATTAGCTGCCAACAATATTCAGCATGTAAAAATTGCATTGTGGAACCATTCACAACACAAATATTGTTGTTATGGTTCATTGCCATCTTTTTTATAAATTAAACAAATAGCAGTTGTACACACTGTTGAATCAGTATAGAGGAATCTAGTTTATAATTTCCAGTCTGATGTGTCAAAAAATATAACATAAAACATGGCAATCCTGTCAATTCATTATGATCATGGTACATATTATATATAAGGGAGGGTATTTTCATTAAAGGAATAAGAATCCATTTATCCTAAAGGCTTATGGAAGAACAACAACAGCAGAATTTCCAAGCAGCAATAAAATAAATATTTAGTCAAACCTTTATTCTTCTCCTTTCCATCTCTTTTGGTTTTACCCTTGATTAACCTTGAGACAACAAGGCCAATGTTTAATAGACAAGCGCTACCCTTAATTAAAAGAATAGTATATAAATAAATTGACACAACAAAGCAATGTGGATAAAAATTAAGTGGTGCTTTATTAAGGCTTAAATAAATACATTTTTTTTTTTAATTCTTTCAATAAATAACCATTAAATATATCCATTTAATTTTAAAAAAATTGTTCCAATAAATAATCAATAAATATTCATAAATAAATTAATATATTGAATTGTTCATCAAATAGTTAATCAGATTCACCCAGCAAAAGCTGGGCGACCCAACAGGCCGATACTTACAGAGTAGCGCCCCCCCCCCCAACCAAACGTCCACAATGCTCTGAGCTCCGACATTAAAAATGTTGATGCCATTGTCAGACAAATGAACACAAAACCCTCTAATTCCCGATGGCGGTATGAGAATCCTCCAATAGAAGGCAAAAACTTCGCCATCTCGCTGTTAACTTTTTTCTTGATCTTGTCAAGAAACATAGCACCGTTAATTTTCCATGACAATAGTGAAATAATTTCTGAAAAGACTAAAGTGACACCTTGAAAATGCTGGGCAATCCAACAAAGATCGAATTTCATATGCCCAGCAGATCCAATGTTGCACGTTTTCCGATGTCATTTCCCACGACATGAAATATGATTAAGTCAGGATGCGGAAAGCGATCGGATAGACCCATCACCACTGAATTTAAGTTACTCCATCTGAGACCCCTAATCCCATGCCAAAAAACCTGCACATTGCTCTTGTCAAAAGATACATTTTGGGTATATCTCCGCTTCATTGCTCATTGCTGAGCCCAGAAAATAAAGTAATGGCCCACAATCCAGACCACTTTAGGCCCTATAAGAAAATGTAAAGGAAATTGAAACAGAAGCAGAAGGGCGTATGTACAATAAATAAGCATTAGATTTCCGTCTTCCTATGTTCTTAATAACTGCGCTACGGACACCATGCTGAGCAGCCAAAGTAGCCGCATCAATCCTGAAAGAGTGTGATGCGATCTTCAGGTGTGTTAAATTTAACTTATTCAAAAATTTGTGCAAAACAGCATGAAATTGAAGCATCGATGAGGGAGTGCCATCTGCATGCACAAATAATGAGCCCGGTGAATTCTTGCGAAATGACAACAACATAGCCATATTGCTAACAGGACAAAGTAGCTCCTATGGAATAGCCCGTAAAGTAATAATGTGTCCTTTACCCAATTGGTCTGTTCAGTGGCGGACCTACAGCCTGCCGGGCCGTGGTGCAGCCTTAGGTGAGGATCGGGGGGGTGCTGGCAGCGTCAGGCAAGGACCGGGGGTGATGGAGGTGGGGGGGTGCTGGCAGCGTCAGGCGTGGACCAGGGAAGGGTGCTGCCAGCGTCAGGTGAGGGGCTGCAGGTGCTGGTGGTGAGAGGGCTCTTACCTGCGCCACATTGCAGATCTGGGTGCCGGGGCTGGAGAGGAGAGGAGGGGCGGGATCAGCCGAGGGAAGCAGGAAGCTTCCCTCAGTTAACCCGCTCTCCTCTGACAAAAGGACATGGGGGTTGGCTGGGGACCCCCCTGCAGGCTTGAGGGGCCCCCTACCTGGTCCGGGCCCTGGTGCAGCTGAACCAGCTGCACCATGGTAGGTCCGCCCCTGGGTCTGTTTTGGATCTTCGTAAACGAAGAACCAAACAAGACCTGTGCAGACAGACTTTAGATAGGTTAAGGCCAGAGGCCTGATGTTTGCTCGCTGCAAATACCTCCCCAATTCGTAATGCTGCAAAAAATGTTACAACAAAGATTGTCCTGAACATCGCTACTTCATGAAGGCTATAACAAACTTGTCCCAGGACAGACCAAAGTTGCAACAAGACCGGCATAATAATTGGAAGTCTATCATCAGTATGGAGAAAGCATTTCCTGTAACCTTTAAGAAACTGTTTCACTGCGAATAAATCAGTGATAGGGGATGCTCCATACAATTTTAAGAAAAAGGACACTCCAGCTAGCGATTTAGTAATGTAAGAGTAAGATAGGCCAGTATCAGCGAAATTTTGAATAAACGGAAGGGCAGAAGAAATAAATATCACCGTAGGAGAACGATTAATACCCGAGCAAAATTGCACCCACTTATACCACGCTGAAAAATAGTCAGACCATGTCCGTGGTGCCAAGGACTTAATAATGTAATGAGGTATGGAAGTTATATCAATTCCAACAACTTGGCTGGGCATTGAAGACCTCTTGCATCTGCCTCTGGACACTGATCTTGAAACTACTGAATGCATTGACGAGAAAGAAGAGCGCATAACACGTGGTTGTCAGAAGATGTAACCTGTGTCTTTAACCAAATGTTGAACATAGAAGAAGAAATAAATGGGCTTTGCCAACAGGTAACTCCATTAAATTGACATAAAAAGGCAAACCATACCTCAACGTCATTTTGTAAATCAATGGTAATGGGAATAATATCCGCAGGAGAGGAAAAACCTTTCATGGCATCATACGAATGCTGAAGAAATGGTCTCCCCGCCGGAATAATACGCAGAGCAAAATTGAGGCAGCCAACTAATGATTGAAATTCTCTCAAGCTCGCCTCATTTTTGTGCAAAAAATCAAAATCCAAGCCCTTGAGCTTCTGAACCTTGTCCTCAGGGAGACGACATTCCATCTTACTCGAGTCAAGGATAATGCCTAAAAATTCAATAGACTGAACAGGTCCAACAGTCTTGTCAGCAGCTATCGGCATGCCAAAATGTTTCATTAGACCCAGAAAGGTCGACAAAAGCCGTGTGCATTCATCTGACTCTTCCGGGCCAATGAATAAAGAGTTGTCCAGATAGTGTGTCATATAGCCACCGGAAAATTGAC
Organism: Allobates femoralis; assembly: GCA_033576535.1. Classification (NCBI taxonomy): domain Eukaryota; kingdom Metazoa; phylum Chordata; class Amphibia; order Anura; family Aromobatidae; genus Allobates; species Allobates femoralis. The sequence continues at coordinate 636,193,157 of JARQOC010000003.1, forward strand.
TTTGAACACACCACTGGAGGAAAGAAGAAAAGGCCTCAAAGTAGAAGAATGATAGGGAAAAACCCATTGGGAGACAACGATCAAAGTAATACCCACCCTCAAAGAAAAAACCCAGGGACATAAACCTGGCTGAGTCAACCAGTAGCAACCGAAAGGCGGAATGAATGTCAGACTTAGCTAAAAGCGCATTCGGACCAGCAGACCGCAAGAGATCAATTGCCAAATCAAATGATGCATAGGATACTGACGCAACTCTAGCATCCACCTGGTCATTAAGAGCTTTCCCAGCTGGGAAAGAAAGGTGATGTATCATGCGAAAAGAAACCTGTTCTTTTTTGGGTACCACTCCAAGGGGGACAATATGAAAATTCGGAAAAGGAGGAGAAGGGAAAGGGTCGGCGCACCTACCCGCCTCCACCTCTTTATTAATTTTTTCACGTATAATATGGGGAAAACGCCATGCCGATGGCAAATTACAAACTATGTTACAACCAACCCCGAAAAAAGGAGGAACAAAAAAACCTGTACAAAAGCTTGTCTCAAGTAGCACATCTTTTTCTCGATCAGGGTACCGATTTAACCACGGCAGTAGATTTATTTATTTAGCAGTGGATAAGAAAAATATGCGGCACTCACCGAGCACAGCTTTTTCCTTTTTTATTTCAGAGTCCTCTTTACATAGTTTCTCTGAGATGGGGGAGGGAGTGAGGAGACACACAGGTGACAGATTCCGTTTCGGAGCACCTGCCCCTTCTACGGACCTTGTTGTGAGTGCCGCATTTTTTTCTTATCCACTGCTATTTGCTGTCTAATAAGCGTGCACCCAGGCACATGAACCTGCTTTTCTCGCACCCTTACATGCTTAAGTAGCACCGGTCCCTGCTACACAGCAGTGCCCAGTATATATCTGCAAAAGATTTATTTATTTCACCGGGCTCATTGCTTTTAAGAAAAGGTTCCTTACCATTAACTACAGATTGGCCATTTTTCTTAAAACATTTTGTAGCTGAATGAGTCCCACCACAGAAGGAGCACTCATGCCGATATCAACAATTGTGCATCCACCTGCAGGAAGACTCATTCAACGCAAAGCAGAAACCTTTGCATGGCTGTTGAGTCGAGGGCTGCTTCAAAACTGACTGCCGCTGTGGCACCATCATGTGGATCCAAAGACCAACGTCCTTGGCTCCCCACTTCAAAGAAGGGTGCACAGCAAGCTTCTGGAGAAAAGCCTCGTCATAGGCCAGACAAGCAACCCCCAAAATGTCGGTAAGCTTCCAACACAATGTCAATATGTTGGAACAGCCCTGAACACAAATTGGGAGATTTTTCCCCAGGAACTACTGCATAGATAATGAAGCATTGCAGACAGTTATTAAATGGTTGGTACACTTTCTTTCTATCCTCATCTTTGTCATCCTTTTTCTCTAATTTAATGAGCTCAGGGGATGATAATAATGTGAATAAATCTATAAATTCCCCCCCCCCCCAAATCTTTTCCTTCACTTGGAGGGGCACATGGAAACCCAAGGGGGAAACCTCGCAAGAGAGGGCTTCCTTAAAATAGGAGTTAGGAACCCCAGATCTATGAAACAATAGAGCTCCTCTCTGGCAAAATTACCCCAGGGGAACCAGAAACCTGCATAGCTGCAGCCACAGCCTGATGCACTACCCCTTTAAGGCTGTCTACAAGCTGTGCAGTGAAGGTATTACATACAGACAAAAGAAGAGATCTCCAGAAGCATGGCTGGGACCAGCATCAGTCGAGACATCCATCCGTGGTGGGCTCAGGAGGCTGACTCCATCATCCTGACCTCCTGCCTCTGATGACAGGCTGCCTGCTGCTTCCACAACCTGAGGGGCCGAATGGCCCCACACCCTGAGCGCCGAAGCCGCCACATTATAGCTCGTTTGCTTATTATAGCTGCTGCGGCGGCTCGACAATGCTCCTGGTGCAAGGTTCTTTGTGCAGAAGAGGGGCCTCAGATCCCGCAAGACCCCGCTCTTGTGCCCAGTTCCGGTCACGTGCCGAGATTGCGCCGAGACGTTGGCTCTAACGAGACTTCCGCTGGAAGATCCCGCAGCCGCTCCATCTTTTCGTGTTGGCGCCGCCTTCTTCTTGTGTCCTTCTGACCGCGTATGTAGGTGGCAAGTATGTGTCTCTTCGCCCCCTCTTCTTCCGGTGACTCCTCCAGCAGGGGGTTCAGCCGTGGCACCATCCTCCCGATTACCGCTGTCCAGGAAGGAATCTTCTACTAGCTCTTCAGCGCCTATCCCCAGATCTTCCAGGCAGCGCCGCAACCACTGCTCTCCACTGCAGCTCCCAACCTTCTTGATAAGGCGCTTCAGCAGGGCTTCCATTCTGACATCTTCAGGTGATGATCTAGGTAACTGAGAGGCAGTCTGCATGGACCCCTCTTTTTATAGCCAAAAACTAAAGTCAACAGCCAATCAAAACCCTTTGATTTTAGGCGGGCAAACACCAGCTCAAACCGGTTTATGTTAGTATTAGCCCAGCAACAGCATTTCTATTGTAACCAAGTTAACCCTTTAACTGCCTATGGGCTTGTTACCTCAAGATAGCCACCATCAATGTAATGGTAGCTATTTCATTGTTTTTATTTGGGCTAGACTAATTCTTCAAAAAGTAAAACCTTAGGCATAATATTTCTGATTACTTGTAACCCATGAACTATGAATGGTCAAAATTATTCTCAAATTGTTTTCAATGCTAGAAGTAACTTCTGGTGTCTGACAATAGCGAAGTGTTTTGTTACATTATATTCTCTATGGAACTTATATTATTATTTAATTATTAATTAATTTATTATTATGTATGCACATATATAAACTATAGGCTAATTCATCAAGACTAGAGTTATTCCAGCAATCTTGATAAGAGGTGTGGTTGAGTCAGATGTTCCTGATACATGATTCTTCATGAATCAGGACCGTGAGACCACTGGCATTCCCTCTCTGTGTGCCTTGCCATGAATCCTACTCCAGTCTCTTCTGAAATAAGATTTTTCACGTACCAGATGTGTCATGATAAGTTGGATGAGTGGTGGTCACCACCCCCATCCCACCCCATTACCGCGCACTTTGTAGATTCTGGGTAAAAATGGTATAATAATGCCAAAGCTCATAAAACTTTAGCCCTGCCATGAGTTGTGCTAACGTTTAGTGATTTTTTAAAACATTTTATGCTAATTTGTGTAAAGGTTTGGATGAATCCAGCCAGCATTTGTTAATGTTAACATTAGTGTTTTTATTAGAAATAAGTGTATTTATCCACTAACAATCGAGTTCAAGTCAAATTTACTGAAATTTGTGGTTTAATGTAAATCTGACCACTTTGAGAGTCACAAAGAAAAGCTTGTCAGGCATTACTTTCCACACTGCTGACACTTCAGAGGGTGGGCTAGTGTCTTCTTGCATTGCATGGGCTTCCCTATAATGTCGAGCAGCTGTGACATTTTACAGATTATCACACCTTGTACAGTGGTGGTCAGTACCAGCGCCATCACAAATCAGCAGTTTGTAGTGTAGCACAGATTATGTAGAATTCAATCTCTGGAGTCACTTGGTAAATCTTTCTTTTCTGTACAGTGTTAGTTCTTTTGATTAGCAGTAGTGGTGAGTGAATTTTGCTCAAATATGTTCACCAATTTCAAATTCAGCAAGAGGCTAGCCGATTCGATTCCTCATCTCGAATTCAAATGCTTTGCTTAATAGTCGAGAAATCCGGTCAACGTTTGGTAATGCTTCAGATGTGTGTGTAGCTTAAAGTAGGACAGAAGCATTTGTGAAAATGCACTAATGCTTGTGTTCTATGTTATCCTAAACACACTGTCACACAGATTATTTTACTATGTCTCTGCTGCTTGATTGCACTGATCCATCTTCACGCATCCCTGTCACTTCCCTATTTGTGCTGTCGGTGAGTGATGTGTGCGGTCAGCTGATTTTATCACCGTAGCAAACATGTCATGTGATCAGATAGTGTCTCTTGATCTGGTCACCTAACTTGATTACTATGGTGACAAGATAAGCTTCCATGCACATCACTCACTTCTACCTCTGCTCCAGGTGTGCAGTGACTCACTGAGGTCACATGAAGTCACCGTTCAGGTAATTATGGAGGCCTCTAATCATAGCGGGTGCCATGGTTACCTGAACAGTGACTTCTGGTGACCTCAGCGAGTCACTGCTTATGGACGGAGCTCACAGCTCATTCATTCAGTGACTGAAGGATGTGGTGACAGAATGCTGTATTCTTCCCCATAGCTTCCAATGAAGATGTTGCATGGAGGGGTACAAGGGTGGGGAGGGGTTAATAAGGAGGGCGTCACCAATTGTCTCTCTGTTTTTATTTCTAATAAACTAATTTGTCTCTGTGTTGTGTCTTTTTTAACCATTTATTTGAGATTCTTAATGGCCGGGTCTAACTTGGCCTGACATTAAGAATCTCAGTGCTTAATACCAGCTGAAAATACAAAGCTTTTATAACCCAGCATTCCTCCCCCACACCCCCTCACCAGCCGCTAAAAGAGCCTGGTAAAGCACCTGGAAATTATGTTCCAATGACTGTGCAATTTTCAGGGATGACTGCGGGCTGCCATTCTATACCATGGGGGAGGGTGAATAATGAAAGCCCCTGCCACACTGAGAATACCAGCCGTCAGCTGTCTAGTTATACCTTGAATGGCAATTAAAAATAGGGCAGAGCTTACACATTTTTTGCCAGCCAAGATAAAATTAGACAGCTGAGGGTGGCAGCTTGCAGCTGTCCACTTTCACTGGACTGGTCTGAAAAGTACTTCAAAGCCTTTCTTTTCAATTTATTTATTTAACACACTATGATCGCAGTTTGGTTGACATACACTAATGTGTATGGCAATCAAGCATAATCACCATCCAGATTGAGAAAATGCTGTCTGACTGCAACAGCCAATCATAGACGCTCATGTAGTGTATGCCAACCAACCTGCCATCATAGTGTGTTAAATAAATAATTAATTTTAAAAAATTTCACAGTATTTTTCAGTTCAGCCCAGTGAAAGCAGACGACTGTGAGCTGCCACCCTCAGCTGCCTAATTTTACCTTGGCTGGCAAAAAAAATGTGTAAGCTCTGCCCTATTTTTAATTGTCAGTAAAGGTAAAATTAGGCAGCTGAGGGCTGGTATTCACAACACAGATAAAAAATCATCTTATTCAAAATAAAAACCCTTAGACACTTAATTACCCCCATCTTTATTACCCCCTCCCCACCCTTGTACCCCTCCATGATCCTCTGTGACATCTTCATTGGAGGCTATGGTGAAGAATACAGCATTCTGTCACCATAGACTCTAGTCACTGAATGAATGAGTTGATTGACATGCACAACAGCTGATCTAGTCACCATAGTAATCAAGTCAGCTGACCCAATCAGCTGACACTATCTGGTAATGTGACACAATTGCTATGATGATCAGATCAGCTGATCACTCACCGACAGTGCGGATGCGAAAATGAGAGGGACGCATGAAGATGGATCGGAGCAATCAAGCAGTGGATACATGGTATGATGAACTGTGTGTGTCTGTCTGTGTTTGGCAGCTTTCGGACTCCTTTGAAGGTGTTTTATATGCCATGAAAGTTGCTTGCCATTGATTTGAATCTTGTTCGCCGAACAAGTTGGCGAACAACCCATATTTGGCGAACAAATCCGAATAAGAACACTGTGGCGTTTGCTTATCTCTAATCTGTAGAGTCCTTTCTCTCTTCTGTAGCGTATGCTCTCTTATGATTAATAAAGGTATTTGCTCTCCTTTAGAGTGCACACTCTTATGATCAGCAGGGTCTTTTCTAACTCTTCTCCCACAATCAATTACTATCTTTCCAGTATTGAGATTCACACAGACTTATTGTCTGGAAAATTGAATTTTTGGGAAAGATTTACAAAGCATGCAAATTCGAATTTTCGAAGATACATTCATCACTAGTGTTTTATCAATTACTTTTTGCAATTATTATTGCTTGAATACAGTATAGAAGAGCTATACTGATCATACCCTACATACATCAATACAATATGTCTGACACTTGACACTGTCACTTTCAGGTATTGCAGCTCAGGAGGAGTTCTGGTTGTTGGACCTCCATCGATATCATATTGATCATATTGATCCTATCCTAAGAATAAGTGAATAAAACATTCTACCATACTTTTCTCCTCTGCTAGTCAACCCAATGATGACACAATCTGATAGTCAGTCATTACTATGGGAGGCTAGAATACCTATAAATGAACCTGAAAAGAAGGATAGGGTATTTCAATTTCAAACTATGAGCCTGACCGGACAACTTTGTCCGTGTCTTGGTCTGCACTCTCACTAAAAACATATGAACCCTTGGTTAAGCTATTTATGTGAATAGGGATGTCAGGTGAGATACTGTAGCTGTATGATTAACCTAAGCAATAGAATGGCAGATAATATCAGAGACCAGTACCTGAAATACATCAAAAAGTTTCCTATGTTTCAGTATATAGAAGCCAATTCACTCATTTTTGGATAATCAAACACATTTCTTAGAAAAATCAATGAAGGACATTCAATTTCTACCTGCAGTGGTTTGTTGAATATAATATATAATAGTTTTTAAAGATACATTAGCACATCTATAATTTATGGAGCATAGAATGATTCTACATAATACATTACAGTGCACTATACTTTAATTATCACTTAAGTATCATAATAATTGCTTGCTATTTAATATTTTACACACCGTGTATTTTTTTGCACTCTTATTTATGAACATCCAACCCTCACCAGACAATCGAACAACTAGGCAAAGAAAAGTTTTTGTTTTCCATCAAGCAAGTTACAACTTTTCCTATTTTATTATAAAACATTATAAAATATGTATAGAGTTGTCTGTTTTTTATTGACTTTTTCACATCAAGTATTCCAATCCAGTTGCATATAATTGGATTGTGGATTTTTGCATTATTCTTAACAAAGCTAATATGTTTTGGCTCGCTTTAAAACATATTCAGTAAAAAGAGGAAAATATTCAACAGAGCTAAAATGAGGTGGCTGAAACATGAAAATAGATGCAATTGCTAAAATATCTGCAATGTAAGTATATTATTTCTGTGAAAGTAGAGTGGTAAATCTAGACATAATAATTACTTTTTGATATAATGGTAAACCTCAAGTGTTTTTTATTGTCTGGTTTTGTTTTAGCCTTACAAATATGTTATATAGGTGCAGGGGTGGCAACCACATCTAGACCCTTGAACCTAGGGATCCCCAAAAGTCCCTTTGGCCTATAGAAAAAAAACTAATGCTTTTAAAAATGTGCAATAATTAAGGGCCACGTTGGAGTTTTCGCATCGGGGCCCATGAACTTTAAGTTACACCACTGGCTCGACTAGTGCCAAAATAAAAGGTTTCCAACCAGCATCAGTCACTAAAGTAAAGCATAATAGTTGGGAGTTACGCAAAAACCATCTTCCCCACCAAATTATATTATTTACAATCAATATTTATCAAATTTTAATTTTTCCCTCCCATAGTTTAAAGCACCTCTACAATTTTTTTGTATTTCACTGCTTGAGTGACGCTTAAAACTATAATAAATTATACTCACCCTCTGGTGGCTTCAGCTTATATTCAGCATCACTCCTCCAGATCTATAGTGCCATCATGTTCCCATAATGCCGGACTATTCAAAAATCAGAAGTTATGTTACAAGCGCTAAACACAAGTCTATGAGGGCAAAAGGAGGCTTTTGTAGAGTTTATATATCTAAGATAAGTACAGAGCCTTGTGAAAGTATTTGGCCCCCTTGAACTTTTCAACCTTTTGCTACATTTCAGGCTTCAAACATAAAGATATAAATTCTAATTTTTTTGTGAAGAATCAACAAGTGGGACACAATTGTGAAGTGGAACGAAATTTATTCGATATTTTAAACTTTTTAGCAAATAAAATACTGAAAAGTGGGGTATGCAATATTATTCGGCCCCTTTACTTTCAGTGCAGCAAACTCACTCCAGAAGTTCAGTGAGGATCTCTGAATGATCTAATGTTATCCTAAATGACTGGTAATGATAAATATAATCCACCTGTGTGTAATCAAGTCTCGGTATAAATGCACCTACTCTGTGATAGTCTCAGGGTTCTGTTTCAAGTGCAGAGAGCATCATGAAGACCAAGGAACACGCCAGGCAGGTCCGAGATACTGTTGTGGTGAAGTTGAAAGCTGGATTTGGATACAAAAAGATTTCCCAAGTTTTAAACGTCTCAAGGAGCACTGTGCAAGCAATCATATTGAAATGGAAGGAGCATTAGACCACTGCAAATGTACCAAGACCCGGCCGTCCCTCTAAACTTTTATCTCGAACAAGGAGAAGACTGATCAGAGATGCAGCCAAAAGGCCCATGATCACACTGAATGAACAGGAGAGATCTACAGCTAAGGTGGGAGAGTCTGTCCATAGGACAACAATCAGTCGTACACTGCACAAATCTGGCCTTTATGGAAGAGTGGCAAGAAGAAAGCCATTTCTCAAAGATATCCATAAAAAGTCTTGTTTGAAGTTTGCCACAAGCCACCTGGGAGACACACCAAACATGTGGAATAAGGTGCTCTGGTCAAATGAAACCAATGTCAAACTTTTTGGCCACAATGCAAAACGATATGTTTGGCGTAAAAGCAACACAGCTCATCACCCTCAAAACACCATCCCCACTGTCAAACATGGTGGTGGCAGCATCATTACTTGGGCCTGCTTTTCTTCAGCAGGGACAGGGAAGATGGTTAAAATTGATGGGAAGATGGACAGAGCCAAATACAGGACCATTCTGGAAGAAAACCTGTTGGAGTCTGCAAAAGACCTGAGACTGGGACGGAAATTTATCTTCCAACAAGACAATGATCCCAAACATAAAGCAAAATCTACAATGGAATGGTTCAAAAATAAACGTATCCAGGTTTTATAATGGCCGAGTCAAAGCTCAGACCTTAATCCAATCGAGAATCTGTGGAAAGAGCTGAAAACTGCTGTTCACAAATGCTCTCCATCCAACCGCACTGAGCTCGAGCTGTTTTGCAAGGAAGAATGGGCAAGAATTTCTGTCTATCGATGTGCAAAACTGATAGAGACATATCCCAAGCGAATTGCAGCTGTAATCGCAGCAAAAGGTGGCGCTGCAAAGTATTAACTCAGGGGTGCAGAATAATATTGCATGCCCCTCTTTTCAGTTTTTTATTTGTTAAAAAAGTTTAAAATATCCAATAAATTTTCTTCCACTTCACGATTGTGTCCCACTTGTTGTTGATTCTTCACAAAAAAATTAGAATTTATATCTTTATGTTTGAAGCCTGAAATGTGGCAAAAGGTTGAAAAGTTCAAGAGGGTCAAATACTTTGACAAGGCACTGTATGAGACCATTTCTAATGAAAGAGAACCACATCAACAATGACATGGACCTTGATAACCTGCAGATGTAGCAAGCATAGTAGTGCATTATGTTAATAGCCTAGTGTGCTTTGTTGTCTACATAATTTGCATAGTCCGTTATCCTTGTTTTCATATCCTTTGTTAGATCTGTATTTACAATGAGAGGATTTAGGTTGCACATGAGTTGCCCATTGTTTAGTTTTTGGAATTCCAAGCTAGCATTATTGAGTAGACTTCTTCATTACAAATTAGGAAAATAAAATGAATAAAAAAAAGATTTTTGGTGTAACTGTATCAGTAAATATTTAATAAAAATATAAAATTACTTAACTTGGTTGGTAAACATAATAAAGTTAAAAAAAATCAAAACACTAAGGCCACATGCACACACTGAGTATTTGATGAGTTTTTTACCTCAGGATTTGTAGCCAAAACCAGGAGTGGAGCAATCAGAGGAAAAGTCTAATAGAAACACCTGCACCACTTCTGTATTTATCATTCACACCTGGTTTTGGCTACAAATCCTGAGGTAAAAAACTCATCAAATACTCAACGTGTGCACGTGGCCTAAAAGTGCAGTTTGCAATCACTGAGACACCATAAGAAAATGCGAAAACAGGGCGGTATGGTGGCTTATTGGTTAGCACTGAAGCCTTGCAGCGCTGGAGTCTTGGGTTTAATTCCCACCAATGGCAACATCTGCAAAAGGAGTTTGTATGTGCTCCCCGATTTTGCGTGGGTTTCCTACAGGTACTCTGGTTTGCTCCCATACTTGAAAGACATACTGGTAGAAAGTTTAGATTGTAAGCCCCAATGGGGACAGTGTTGCAAATGTATGTAAAGCGCTATGGAATTAACAGCGCTATAAAAATGAATGAACAGTATTATCTTTATTATAAGTGATCAAAATAATTTATTACCCTGAGTATGGTTACAACACAAATGTGAGCTTGCCATGTAAAAACATGCTCTTACATGACTCCTTTGACCAAAGAATGAATAAGTTTTTGGTCTCTTAAAGGGGAACTTCAGGGAGAGAAAATGTTTTAGTAAAGCCCTTGCCCTCCTACATGATGAAGCAGAGCTGTACACTGCAGTTCTAGGATCTATAGATTTCTTATAAATCGATAAAATCATAACTGCTCATTTGATCTTCCCCCTCGCTCATGGTACATAAAATTTTAGCCTGAGAGCTTCATGCTGGAGCAGAGAACAGGAGGTGTGTCAGGGGTGTGGATGCAGGGAGCTCCAGGATCATCCTACATTCCAGTGAGAAATGATGATGATTAGGGATGAGCGAGTCTACTCGCTAGGACTTGTTACTCGGCGATTCTTAAGGGACTCGCTGGACTCGGTAATCGGCGAGTCTTTTAGCGAATACTCGCTCAGTAACGAGTCCAATGCAAGTCAATGGCAATCTTAGTTTTGTCATAGTTTACTTTCTCTCACTCGCTAGACTCGCTAGACTCGCTCTATCACATCGCTATATAGCTTGAATCTCCCCAAACAGCAGCGAGTCTGAGCGAGTCTACGAGTCCGAATCCTAGCGAGTCTGCGATTCCGAGTCCTGTATTCTCTATTCGGGACTCGCGAATCCAGAATCTTTTATGTTACTAGTCAGCATTGCGTGTTAGGTCAGAAAACTTGTGAAGAAGGACAAGCATCTTAGCCAATCATAGTCAGTTATGCCATAGCAGCTTTGGTTGTGTCAGGACTATGATTGGCTGCTGTCCATCGTGATGCCTATGTCATCTATGACAGGCAAGGCAGTATATAAGGCTTGCCCCCGCCATTTTGGGCACATTCCTGAGAAGAGCTGACCTAGTGCAGGGAGACTTGGAGCAGATCTAGGGACAGTTAGGCAGTGTAGGAGTCACATATAACCCAAAAGTTCTTTTCAGAACTAACAGGACGGAGTGTAGGAGTCAAGATTCCTCACATATAACCCAAAAGTTCTTTTCAGAACTACCAGGACGGAGGATTGCTGTACAGGACTGTAAGGAAGGGGAGATAGGAGCAGCCTTACAGTGAATACAGCACCATCCTCATAGCTTAGTTCACCCAGCTTTCCGCAGAGCTGTAATCCTAAGCTTTTTCTTATTTTTGGCACTAGTCTACCAAATAATTTTGGTGCCATTTTTCCACAAAAAATTTCCTGTGCCAGTGCGTTGCTGTACGGTGTCCTGCCTGCAGCTCGCACGGTACTTGTAAACTTGCACGCAGCCAGCACCGCAGCCTAATAGTGCCTGGTTCTGCGTACTAAACAATTTTTTCCTGTGCCAGTGCGTTGCTGTACGGTGTCCTGCCTGCAGCTCGCACGGTACTTGTAACATTTTACGCAGCCAGCACCGCAGCCTAATAGTGCCTGGTTCTGCGTACTAAACAATTTTTTCCTGTGCCAGTGCGTTGCTGTACGGTGTCCTGCCTGCAGCTCGCACGGTACTTGTAAACTTGCACGCAGCCAGCACCGCAGCCTAACAGTGCCTGGTTCTGCGTACTAAACAATTTTTTCCTGTGCCAGTGCGTTGCTGTATGGTGTCCTGCCTGCAGCTCGCACGGTACTTGTAAACTTGCACGCAGCCAGCACCGCAGCCTAACAGTGCCTGGTTCTGCGTACTAAACAATTTTTTCCTGTGCCAGTGCGTTGCTGTACGGTGTCCTGCCTGCAGCTCGCACGGTACTTGTAAACTTGCACGCAGCCAGCACCGCAGCCTAACAGTGCCTGGTTCTGCGTACTAAACAATTTTTTCCTGTGCCAGTGCGTTGCTGTACGGTGTCCTGCCTGCAGCTCGCACGGTACTTGTAAACTTGCACGCAGCCAGCACCGCAGCCTAACAGTGCCTGGTTCTGCGTACTAAACAATTTTTTCCTGTGCCAGTGCGTTGCTGTACGGTGTCCTGCCTGCAGCTCGCACGGTACTTGTAAACTTGCACGCAGCCAGCACCGCAGCCTAACAGTGCCTGGTTCTGCGTACTAAACAATTTTTTCCTGTGCCAGTGCGTTGCTGTACGGTGTCCTGCCTGCAGCTCGCACGGTACTTGTAAACTTGCACGCAGCCAGCACCGCAGCCTAACAGTGCCTGGTTCTGCGTACTAAACAATTTTTTTCCTGTGCCAGTGCGTTGCTGTACGGTGTCCTGCCTGCAGCTCGCACGGTACTTGTAAACTTGCACGCAGCCAAACAGTGCCTGGTTCTGCGTACTAAACAATTTTTTCCTGTGCCAGTGCGTTGCTGTACGGTGTCCTGCCTGCAGCTCGCACGGTACTTGTAAACTTGCACGCAGCCAGCACCGCAGCCTAACAGTGCCTGGTTCTGCGTACTAAACAATTTTTTCCTGTGCCAGTGCGTTGCTGTACGGTGTCCTGCCTGCAGCTCGCACGGTACTTGTAAACTTGCACGCAGCCAGCACCGCAGCCTAACAGTGCCTGGTTCTGCGTACTAAACAATTTTTTCCTGTGCCAGTGCGTTGCTGTACGGTGTCCTGCCTGCAGCTCGCACGGTACTTGTAACATTTTACGCAGCCAGCATTGCAGTCTAACAGTGCCTGGTTCTGCGTACTAAACAATTTTTTCCTGTGCCAGTGCGTTGCTGTACGGTGTCCTGCCTGCAGCTGTCAAGGTACTTGTAACATTTTACGCAGCCAGCATTGCAGTCTAACAGTGCCTGGTTCTGCGTACTAAACAATTTTTTTCCTGTGCCAGTGCGTTGCTGTACGGTGTCCTGCCTGCAGCTCGCACGGTACTTGTAACATTGCACGCAGCCAGCACCGCAGCCTAATAGTGCCTGGTTCTGCGTACTAAACAATTTTTTTCCTGTGCCAGTGCGTTGCTCTAAGGTGTCCTGCCTGCAGCTCGCACGGTACCTTCCATCTGTCTTAAAATATCTTAGCCTCTAGTGTGTACCTTTCACGAAATAGTACCTGGTACTTGTTTTACAAGCCCCCAGAAAGCCACCAGAAATTATAAAATGTCAACCAAAAAACCAAATCCCAAAAAAAGTGTTGCTAAGGGACAGGGACGAGGTACAGGCATTGGTAGTCGTGGCCAACTATCCACCAGTTCGGGCAGACAGACGAGGATTGATCGATCGTTCCTCCTGTCTAACTTTCCCCGTCAGGAAAGTAAACGAGTATTGAGGCCGGAAGACGAACACCATCTAACGTCTTGGCTGGCAGACAAGACCTCAACAACAGGTTCTTGCAGCACTCAAGGTTCCTTGAGCACTGTGTCTACTGTTGGTACATACCATGCTGGGTCATCTAAACCACAACCTCTTCACAGTTCCTCAGACCAACAGCAGCCCCATGAAAATGTTGACACAGACATGGGTCACTCAGATGACTTATTTGGTACATATAATCCTTTACATGAATCCGGTTTGCCAGACTCCATAGTAGATGAGATACTTGATGAAGAATTGTCCAATCATGGACAAGTTTTAGAGACACCCCGGCCACATGAACGTGTCTTTCAGCAAATTCTTAGACCGTCTCAGGAGTTGGAGGATGATGATGATGAGACAGTGACACACTTGTCATCTGGGGAGCAAAATCAATCTTGTTATCGGGAAGATTTAGAAGAGGAAGTGGTTGATGATGAGACAACTGATCCCACGTGGAATGTTGCGATGCAGAGCCAGCAGAGCAGCACGGAGGAAGAAAGTGTGTATGTCCCACCAACAAAGGCACCAAGGCCTACTCCTCCCACCAGAACTGAAAGAGTCACCACTGTTGCCCAAAATGTGTCCACTGTGGCTCAAAATTTGTCAACTGTTGGACAAAATGTCTCAAATGTGGGCCTGAGTAATCCCTCAGGGAGTACAGTCAAGCCTAGAGGTCGGTCAGCCACTGTGTGGAAATTTTTTAAAGATGGGCCTTCTCAAGAAAATGTGGTCATCTGTACCATCTGCCATGCAAGGCTAAGCAGAGGCCACGGGAAAGGAAACCAGAGCACCAGCAGTATGCGGAAGCACATGGCTGGTCAGCACCCTATTCAGTGGTCAAAAGTGCAGCCTTCCACAACAGTGTCATCTGACCCAAAGACTGCCACGGTAACTCAGATCCGTCCGTCACAATCAAGTGTTGCTGAAGCTGGTCCAGCTCATATGTACTCATCACAAGCAGCGGTTGCAGAGAGACTGAACATGAGTGCAGACAGTTCTCGGTCAGCAACATCCTTACAGTTATCAGTGACACAGCTGTACGAAAGGAAGCAGAAATACCACTCTTCCCACCCATTAGCCAAAAAAATAAATGCCCAGATAGCTAAGTTGTTAGCAGTCGAGATGTTGCCGTTTAGGCTTGTGGGTACAGACTCTTTCCGTGAGCTTTTGGCTGTGGCAGTACCACGCTACTCGGTTCCAAGCCGCCACTACTTTTCACGTTGTGCCGTCCCCGCGTTACATGAGCATGTCATTAACAACCTCAAGCGTGCCCTCACCAACGCTGTAACCGGGAAAGTACACCTTACTACGGACACGTGGACAAGCAGTTCAGGACAGGGCCGGTACATCTCGCTCACCGCGCATTGGATCAACGTTGTGGAGAGTGTGCCAAACGATGTTAGTGTTACATCAAACATCCTACCCACGCCACGGATAGCTGGCACAACCTCATTCAGGGTCTCTGCATCATCCTATATGTCCACTACACCATCTTCCGCTTCCTCGACCAATCCTCAATTGCCCTCAACATCACGGCCAAGTTGGGAGGTTTGCTGCAGTGCTTCAGCAAGACGCCAACAGGCTCTGCTGAAGCTGATCTGTTTAGGTCACACACCGCACACTGCAGTAGAGCTGTTGAAAGGTCTGAAGCAACAGACAGATGAGTGGCTATCCCCACTCCAACTCCAGACCGGTCTCGTGGTGAGCGACAATGGTCGTAACCTAGTGGCTGCACTAAAGCTCGGAAACCTTGTGCACGTGCCTTGCATGGCTCACGTGCTGAATCTAGTAGTGCAGAAATTCCTGCGTACATACCCAGAGCTATCTGACCTACTGGAGAAGGTGCGTCGAGTTTGTGCACATTTTCGTCATTCGTCAACAGCGGTTGGAAAACTTTCATTGCTTCAAAAGCAATTGAATTTGCCCAACCACAGACTCATTTGTGACATGCCGACACGATGGAACTCTACATTCCATATGTTATCGAGGATCAATGAGCAGCAGAGGGCAATATCCGAGTATCAGTTGCAACATGCCCGTCAGACCGGCAGTCAGCCACGACATATTAGTACAATGGAGTGGGTGTGGATCGCTGACACATCTGAGGTTCTTGATAATTTTGACTACTGCACAAAACTGGTGAGCGGTGATCAGTCCATCATCAGTGTCACTATACCCATGCTGTGTCTGCTGAAAGAATCCCTCATTAATCAGAAAAATGAAGCATTGAGAGCCCAGCAGATGGCTATGGAGCCAGATTTCAACAGCGCAGTACCTAGCCAGCAAAGCCAGTATGACCAGGCAACATTGGCTCCTGAAGAGGAACAGGAGCAAGACGATGAAGAGGATTTATTTTTTGTTGGTGCCGATGTCAACCCAGATGGTACTCACAACCCCAGCTTTGTGTCTGTCCACCATGGGTGGCCTGGAGAGGAGGAGGCGGAGACAGACTTTGCGGATACAATGGGTATTGAACATCGTTCTGAGGACACTGAAGACATGACTCTATGCAGCTTAGGACACATGGCTGACTTCATGTTGACTTGTCTGCTAGAAGACCCACGAGTGATTAACATATTGCACAATGACCTCTACTGGTTGGCCACCTTTCTGGACCCACGTTATAAAGATAAATTCACCTCGCTGCTGTTTCAGTCACCACGTGGCTTGACAATTGACTATTTCAAGAGGGTTCTTGTGGATAATATGCTTCTAATATCACCGTCAGACAACACTCTGCCCATAGTTAGCAACTCTGTGCAACAGCAGCCTTTGGTCGGGGCACAATCATCCACGCTGTCCAGAAGAGATGCTGGAAAGATGTCCGCAAAGTGGGCTATGTTCAATAAGCCATCGAACCTGCAGCGCCATGTTGCTCCAGTAACCATCTCTCGGAGACAGAAACTTACCAACATGGTACAAGAATACTTAAGTGACAGTACCTGCTTCCTGACTGATGCCGCAGTCCCGTTTAATTACTGGGTCTCCAAGCTCCACACTTGGACAGAGCTCTCGTTGTATGCCTTGGAGGTGCTGGCATGCCCTGCAGCTAGTGTGACATCAGAGCGGGTTTTCAGTGCCGCTGGGGGTATCATAACTGATACCAGGACACGTCTTACTCCAGAGAATGCAGACAGGCTTACTCTAATTAAGTTTAATAGGAACTGGATTTCACAAGACTTCTTGAGCCCTGAAGACGACAGTACTCAGAGCTGAAGTGCCACGTTCAACATCAATATGATATAATTAATCATTGTATTATATTGTGTCTTTTTGGTACAAGCAGTATGTACAAGACCAGTAACGATTTGCGTAACCATGTTCCTGCAACCTGGTAATGAGGCTGCTTCATCTTAAACCAACACTATACCTTAACTTCGGTTTCATTAACCATCACAACACCTTTTGACAAGGAAACAACCTTTATTTTCTGTTAGCAAACATTTAAAAGCCCCTTGGGCTAATTTTTGGAGCCACCCTGGCTAACAAGCTTATCATGGCCCTTAGGCCTGCATTTATACCCAATATGCAAAACAGCCCCTTGGGCTAATTTTTGGAGCCACCCAGGCTAACAAGCTGATCATGGCCCTTAGGCCTGCATTTATACCCAAATTGCCAAACAGCCCCTTGGGCAAATTTTTTTAGCCACCCTGGCTAACAAGCTGATCATGGCCCTTAGGCCTGCATTTATACCCAAAATGCAAAACAGCCCCTTGGGCTAATTTTTGGAGACACCCAGCCTAAGAGGCTTATCATGGCCCTTAGGCCTGCATTTACACTCAAAATGCCAAACAGCCCCTTGGGCTAATTTTTGGAGCCACCCAGGCTAACAAGCTGATCATGGCCCTTAGGCCTGCATTTATACCCAAAATGCCAAACAGCCCCTTGGGCAAATTTTTTTAGCCACCCTGGCTAACAAGCTGATCATGGCTCTTAGGCCTGCATTTATACCCAAAATGCAAAACAGCCCCTTGGGCTAATTTTTGGAGACACCCAGCCTAAGTGGCTTATCATGGCCCTTAGGCCTGCATTTACACTCAAAATGCCAAACAGCCCCTTGGGCTAATTTTTGGAGCCACCCAGGCTAACAAGCTTATTATGGCCCTTAGGCCTGCATTTATACAAAAAATGGCAAACAGCCCCTTGGGCTAATTTTTTGAGCCACCCAGGCTAACAAGCTTATCATGGTTTGGGAGACACCCTGGCTAACAAGCTTTTCATGGCCCTTAGGCCTACATTTATACCAAAAATGGCAAACAGCCCCTTGGGCTAATTTTTCCAGGCACCAATCCTATGCCTGCATCGTGGGCGTTGCTTGGACTATCATCCTGCTGGAGCCTGTTGAAGGGTCCCACTGTACGCTCCATACAAAACGCGTAGACGCGATGTGTAGCATGTAGACGTCCCAGCCTCTCACATGTGTGTTCATAGTCTTGTTGCCATAGCGAGGCATAAAGTAACCCCCCAAACACAGGCACTGTTTGTCAGCAACAGTTGTATGTGGAGTCATGATTTGACACTTAGTAACCAAGGTGACTTCATGCGCCATGCGGGCCGTAAAGTACTTGCTAATGATGCTCTCTCCCCTGTCCCCCACGCCAAATGTCTCGGGGTAATCCTTGACTCCTCCCTCTCCTTCAAGCCCCACCTGTAGTCCCTAACCAAGTCCCTGTGACTCCAACTCAAAAATATTTAACCAATTCGGTCGTTCCTCAATCCTGACACTGCTGAAACACTCATAAATGCCCTCATCATCTCCCGCCTTGACTACTGCAACCTCCTTCGCATAGGTCTCCCTGCCAACTCTCTTGCACCTCTCCAATCTATACTAAACTCTGCTGCCCGACTAATCCATCTGTCCTCACGCTACTCCCCTGCCTACCCCCTCTGCCAAGCCGTTCACTGGCCCCTCCGGCCCACAGAGAGCTCACTTTAAAACACTGACCATGACATTCAAAGCCTTACACAACCTATCCCCACCATACATCTCCGACATGATCTCCCGATACCATCCCTCACGCAACCTGCGTTCATCCCAAGAACTTGTCCTACAGTCCACCCTCATCTCCTCTTCCCACAACCGCATACAGGATTTCTCCCGGTCATCCGCCATGCTATGGAACTCCCTGCCCCACCTCATCAGTCAGTCGCCTACCCTCTGAACCTTAAAGATACTTCTAAAGACTCACCTCTTCCGACAGGCCTACAACCTGCCATGAGACCCCGCTACACGCCCCAGGACCGACACCTTCCCCACCCTATTGTATCCCCACCCACCCCTCGTAGAATGTGAGCCCACACGTACAGGGTCCTCTACTATTGTACCTGTATTACCTTATTGTCTATGTTTATTGTACTTGTCCTTGTCTACCTTTTCCTCATGTAAAGCGCCATGGAACCTATGGGCGCTATATAAATAAATAATTATAATAATTATGATGACTTGAAGCCCAACCACAAAAAAAACTACACATTCATTCCTTGAAAAAAGACAGACACAAAGCTGGTTTTTAAAACTGTGTTTCAAAAACAAAATGGCAGCACTGTTTGGACATTCCCAAAAATACTACCTTTTACAATTAAGGTATTACCCAACAAATGGAGCCCTACAGGTCCTGGTAGGTGGGCTGTCCGTCTTGCAAAAGCTCAAGGGCCCCACGTATGGCCTGGCCGAACCCTTCAGGGTGGATCCTCTGAACAGGTGTAGGGAACGGTGGTAGGTCCCTGTTAGCTGGCCACTGGCAGTGAGGCAAAGCCCTGTGGGGTGGCACCTGGCTGTCCCGTGTTGTGGGCCTGCCTAGCCTGTTAGAGGCCGATATTTTCCACCCATCCAAATATTGGAACACATCACCTGGATCGTTATTTGGCTGACAGGCTTCCAGCACTATCTGTAATGCTGACCTTGCCCGCAGTAGCCTGTCAAATGGAATATTATCCATGAATGGTATAATACTGCGGGCAAAGTCAGCATTACTCTGTTGAACACTTAAATGTGCTGACCCCGGGATCGGACCATAACCTGGGCCTGCCGCTGGTGGGGGCGGTGGTGGTGCTGGCCCTGCCGCTGGTGGTGGCGGTGCTGGTGCTGGCCCTGCCGCTGGTGGTGGCGGTGGTGGTGCTGGCCCTGCCGCTGGTGGGGGCGGTGGTGGTGCTGACCCTGCCGCTGGTGGCGGTGGTGGTGGCGGCGACGGCGGTGGTGGTGTTGATGGCCCTGCCGCTGGTGGTGGCGGTGGTGGTGCTGGCCCGGCCGCTGGTGGCGGCGGTGGTGGTGCTGGCCCTGGCGCTGCTGGCGGCGATGCTGGTGGTGGTGGTGGCGGCGACGGCGGTGGTGGTGGTGGCGCCGGCCGTGGTGGTGGTGGTCGATTTTCTCCACGCCGCCTTCTGTTTGGCGGTGGAGGGTTAACAGCACGCCGCCCTCTGTAGTAAGCTTCTCTGTGGGTAAAGTAAAAAAAAATTTGGTGAATGCATTGCATTTGGAAACAAAAACATAGGTCAAACATTAAGTTGCACGCTTTTTAGACTCTGTGTATCTGTGTATTCTTAATCAGATATTTGTTATTATTATGAAAGAATAACCAACTGTACATAACATAAAGGAATACGTGACTTTCTTTGCTAATTCCATACTAATACATAATTTTTCACCCCCTGATTACCACCCCCCCCCCCCCCCCCATCCCATCTAATCTAGACGATCAATAACACCAATGGTTCACATGAAAAAAAAAAGTCCCCCTGACTTCACTTTTAACTTGACATACTTAATTCACAAAACTTTTAGGTTATATCATCTATATAAAGCAGGGAAGGGTTGAAAGGTATACAATATATATATATATAATCTATTTATATAATCGGGAGTTTGAAATTCCGGCACTGTAGCCGAATCCCAAACTCCTTAGCGTCACTGCGAGCGGAGACGCGTATGCGCCTTCGCGAGCCGCAGACGCTTAACTCACACAGCCGCTATAGCGTTTTCTCAAGCGGCCTCGCGCCCTCCGCTCACAGCAAGACCTGCGCCCCTCACAGCGCCCCATCCGCCCCGGCATGCTGGCATTTGTACTTCCCCCGTCTGTGCACCCACAGGTCTTAGCAGATCACTGATGCTGACAGCGGGGGGGGACAACACAGACAATCAAATCAGGAGGAGGTCAGTGTCAGGAGGAGATGACAGCCGCCCGCCGGGGCCTGTGACACTGCAGAGGTCACAGCGGGGCTGTGTGTGCGGACAACGGGGAGGCCGGGGGCTACGGACGTACCGGACACGTCCTCTGCTCCTGGAGATGTGCCGCGGGTCCGCGCTCGCAGCGTATCTGAGGCAGGAGCCGCGCTCACCACGCCCACACCACGCCCTCTGCCAAACAACCCACACCTCTCACTAACCTCCTGCAGCTAACCACACCCCATGTTTACCTTTGCCATGATGTCATTTAGCTGCGGCCGCTATCTTTAATAAGGTCAGTAATGATGGCAGTAATCGGATCTCTGCTGCCTCTAGCATGCCCCAACACTGTAGCACCATCTATTAACCCTATTCTCATCACCTATATACTCTGCTACCCACTGAGCCGCCTGTATACTCTGCTACCCACAGACCCGCCTGTATACTCTGCTACCCACAGAGCCGTCTTTATACTCTGCTACCTCAGACCCGCCTGTATACTCTGCTACCCACAGACCCGCCTGTATACTCTGCTACCCACAGACCCGCCTGTATACTCTGCTACCCACAGAGCCGTCTTTATACTCTGCTACCTCAGACCCGCCTGTATACTCTGCTACCCACAGACCCGCCTGTATACTCTGCTACCCACAAGAACGCCTGTATACTCTGCTACCCACAGACCCGCCTGTATACTCTGCTACCCACAGAGCCGCCTGTATACTCTGCTACCCACAGAGCCGCCTGTATACTCTGCTACCCACAGAGCCGCCTGTATACTCTGCTACCCACAGAGCCACGTGTATACTCTGCTACCCACAGAGCCGAATTGGAACCTAATGTATATATTAATAAATAATACTAAATGTACACAACAGTGCTGCAGACACATACCTTGGCATACGGGCCACCGGGTGAAGGAAGGACAGCCGCTCGTAAAAGTGGTAGTGGTTCAGCAATGGAGCGGCTCCCGGTTCTCTCTCTTGAGTACTGCCGGTACTGCTTCTTATGCTGGTCCTGGCAGCTCCTCCACCGTTTTTTAAGATGGTCAACTGTGAAATGATTTCAAACCGGGTTTAGAGATGTGTAATATTTGAAACAACAAAAGTATGTGTACAAATCAACAATAACATTTTATTCATTTTGTGTGTGTAATGTGTATACAAGGCACAGTGACACGACAGTGTGGAACATCATCAACAGCATTACGGACATTGAGCTCACGTGGCCACAATCACAAATGAAGCAGGACACATGTCAACGCATAGAGAATGTAATAGTGCGGGCACCAGACTCTGGTCATTAGTGGTATTTATATACACCCAACCCCTTGGCCGAAAGAGCCAGGAGGATCAGACCTTAAGCTAAGTCTACTGTTGTGACCCCATCCAAATATAGGCAACTATGCGGCGGAGCATGATAACACATTCAGGGTCCTGTATACCCTGCTATGGGGGCCCTGTATTCACACTGCTGGGGGCCCTGTAAACCCACTGGGCCACTGTCTACCCACTGCTGGGGGCCCTGTATACCCACTGCTGGGGGGGCCTGTACACACACTGAGGGCCCTGTATACAGGGACTGACTGGCACCCTACAGTTTGGGTCGCAACCCTCCCTCACCGGCCTGACACAGGTGAGGACGGGGGTTGGGGGGTGATGACTGGCGGCCGCCTCACAGTCACCGCAGCTCCCGCCTTCTCCTATGGCTCGCTCCCAGCCGCAGCCTCGCGCTCCTCACAGCCGCTCGCTAACAGTCGCAGCCGCACGCCACTCACAGACGCTCACTCCCGGACGCAGCCGCGCGCTGATGACGTCATCGCGCGGCCAGGAGCTTCCGTTTCCGCCTGCTGCTTCAGGGACATGCGGATTATTCAGGCTCCTGCAGCCGCATGACCCGTGGCACCTGGGCCAGTCCGCCCCTGCCTGTATACCACAATATGGGGGCATGTATACCCTTCTGGGGGCCTGTATACTCTGCAGGGGAGGTGTATACTCTGCTGGGGGGCTGTCTACCAGTGATAGCCGCTGTATACCAGGATGGCGGTCAATATGTTTTCACAGTTTTTGGGGGCAAAAATAGGGGGGTCGGCTTATACACGGGTCGGCTTATACACGAGTATATATACAGTAAATGCAATATATAACGTGTGAACTCATTTAACTTACTTAGATTGCTCTGTTCCTCATGGTCACTCCGATGGAACGCAGGGAACATCTCTTGGGCGATCTCTCTCCAGGCTGTATTAATTTGGGTCGTATCCCCATAGTCAGGATCTGTAGGGAGCCATAGAAATGGACGAGCCTCCACAAGTGCAATAAGACGCAGTGTGTTCACCGTGCCACGGCCTGCTGCCATGATTGCACTGATGAATGGATCGCTCTGTGTGTGCGCCTGTCAGCACGACTCGTTTCCTGTTTCCTTAAAGCATGGGGTGTGCTGGCGAATCGCTTCCCTCGCAACATCGGCTCCAAGCCTCAAAATAAGAGAAAAAACCAGCGAGTTTGGACTCGCACACTTTCAGAGACACATCAGCGAGTTGTAAATGTCATTATTCGCTATTACTCGGTTCCCTATTCATTAACATTGGACTCGCTGGACTCGCAACGAGTCCCGAGTCCTTGACTCGGACTCGTTGGGGTCTTGCGATTCCGAATCTTTTAGGACTCGCTCATCCCTAATGATGATGATCCATTGAAAGTTGGAGGGATAGGAAGCTACCATGTTCCTATGGAGGAGGGGAGACAATGCTGTGCTGGATCGATCAATGTAATGATTTGCCTGTTCTCCCAGCCTCACAATAACAGCACACATTTTGTATCATCATACAGCAGAGGATCACAGTGTGTATTTGTATCTGCTTAGTGACATATTGCTATTTCAAGCCTGGACCTCCCTATCACATAGAATGGTATATCAGGGACAGCAATATAATGTGAGCAAGAGGCTTGCGGCCATTCCCCCTGCCACGTCCCCTCCTCATACAGAAGTGTGATGGGACTGGAATGTAAGATGATCCTGCAGCTCCCAGTGGCCAAGCCCCCAACACACCTCCTGCTTTCTGCTACTACATGAAGCTGCCAGGCTGAAAATTCTCTGTCTCATGAGGGGGGTCAGAGCTGAGGAGCAGGTATGATTTTATTGATGTATAAGAGATCTATAGATCCTAGAACTGCAGTGTACAGCTCTGCTTCATCATGTAGGAGGGCAGGGACTGTACTAAAGTTTTCTCTCACTGGAGTTCCCCTTTAGCCCCTTAACGATTGCCGATATGAATAATAACAGCTGTAGTTAAGGGGCTTTATTTTAAAACAACAATTGGGAATAAGTAAAGAGCACTCCCTATGGCTAATTGAAATAAAATAAAAAATATAAAAACCACACATAAATCACGAAAACCCGTTTAGTAACTAAAAACACAGAGTTTGGGTTAAAACTAAACAGAAGTATACATAATTGGTATTGCTACATTCAGAATTATTTATCTATAAAACTGTCATGTTATTTATTCCATAAGGCCAACACTTTCTTAACAAAAATTAAAAAAACAAAAATGTTGCTTTTACATTATACTGAGATACACAAAATTTTATAAAAAGCGTTTAAAAGGTCATATATAAAAAAAACATATAAATGAAAATGGCAAACTGTCCCACAATCCCACAAAAAATAAGTCCTAATATGGCTCATTCAGCAAAAAAATAAAAAGGTTACAGCTCTCAGAATATGGTAATGCAAACAAAATGAAATATTTTAACATATTGATTTAAAAATAATCTTTACTTACAGTATATAGCGCCAACACATTTTGCAGCACTTTGGAGTTCAGAGGTTCATATAAAACAGTCATAAGTATTAGTTAAAGAAATATAATAATTAAAGAAAAGATAAAAATGACCCGGCTCATAAGAGCTTACAATCTACAATGAGGTGGGGGTGACACAAAGTTCAGGTGCATATGGTCCAGTCATTTTGAAGAAACGGGCATAGATAAAAGCTGCACTAGCCATCACCAGCCAATCTGTATGAAGCTTTTTGGTTTGGTTGAGTTTGATAGAGTTATGTTCATGGAAATAGTTTATGGGACATATATAAATTAAAGTATATACTCGCGTATAAGCCGAGTTTTTCAGCCCAAAAATTGGGCTGAAAAGTCCCCCCCTCGGCTTATACGCGAGTCAATACGGCCCCCTAAAAAGTTTTGCGCCCCCAACTCCCTTTCTGGGCCCCCCCGCATGCAGCGCTGCGCATATACATTACGTGTCTAGCAGCTGTCACCCTCCGATGGCGGATCGCGGCTCCCGGCTCCGGGCTCCATCTTCCTCTCTGTCTTCCTGATTGTCAGGTGACCGGCTGGCGTCGCGATGACGTCATCGCGCTGCGCCCCGGTCACACAGCAGGAAGACAGCGAGGAAGATGGAGCCCGGAGCCGGGAGCCGCGATCCGCCATCGGAGGGTGACAGCTGCTAGACAGGTAATGTATATGCGCAGCGCTGCATGCGGGGGGGCCCAGAAAGGGAGGTGGGGCGCCAAATTATGAGGGGGGCCCTGCTGGGGCCCTGTATACTACCACTGGGGCTATATACTACCACTGGGGCTGTATACTACCACTGGGGCTGTATACTACCACTGGGGCTGTGTGTATACTACCACTGGGGCTATATACTACCACTGGGGCTGTTACTACCACTGGGGCAGAATATACCATGGGGCTGCTGTATACTACCACTGGGCTGTGTGTATACTACCACTGGGGCTATATACTACCACTGGGGCTGTATACTACCACTGGGGCAGAATATACCACTGGGGCTGCTGTATACTACCACTGGGGCTGTGTGTATACTACCACTGGGGCTATATACTACCACTGGGGCTGTATACTACCACTGGGGCAGAATATACCACTGGGGCTGCTGTATACTACCACTGGGGCTGTATACTACCACTGGGGCTGTATACTACCACTGGGCTGTATGTATACTACCACTGGGGCTATATACTACCACTGGGGCTGTATACTACCACTGGGGCTGAATATACCACTGGGCTGCTGTATACTACCACTGGGGCTGTATACTACTACTGGGCTGTATACTACTACTGGGGCTGTATGTATACTACCACTGGGCTGTATACTACCACTGGGGCTGTATACTACTACTGGGGCTGCTGTATACTACCACTGGGGCTGTATACTACCACTGGGGCTGTATATACTACTGGGCTGCATGTATACTACC
Source organism: Allobates femoralis (assembly GCA_033576535.1). Lineage (NCBI taxonomy): Eukaryota > Metazoa > Chordata > Amphibia > Anura > Aromobatidae > Allobates > Allobates femoralis. Next base: position 636,219,181 of record JARQOC010000003.1, read on the forward strand.
ACTGGGGCTGTATATACCACTGGGGCTGCTGTATACTACCACTGGGGCTGAATATACCACTGGGGCTGCTGTATACTACCACTGGGGCTGTATACTACTACTGGGGCTGCTGTATACTACCACTGGGGCTGTATACTACCACTGGGGCTGTATATACCACTGGGGCTGCTGTATACTACCACTGGGGCTATATACTACCACTGGGGCTGTATACTACCACTGGGGCTGTATACTACCACTGGGGCTGTGTGTATACTACCACTGGGGCTATATACTACCACTGGGGCTGTATACTACCACTGGGGCAGAATATACCACTGGGGCTGCTGTATACTACCACTGGGGCTGTGTGTATACTACCACTGGGGCTATATACTACCACTGGGGCTGTATACTACCACTGGGGCAGAATATACCACTGGGGCTGCTGTATACTACCACTGGGGCTGTGTGTATACTACCACTGGGGCTATATACTACCACTGGGGCTGTATACTACCACTGGGGCAGAATATACCACTGGGGCTGCTGTATACTACCACTGGGGCTGTATACTACCACTGGGGCTGTATACTACCACTGGGGCTGTATGTATACTACCACTGGGGCTATATACTACCACTGGGGCTGTATACTACCACTGGGGCTGAATATACCACTGGGGCTGCTGTATACTACCACTGGGGCTGTATACTACCACTGGGGCTGTATACTACCACTGGGGCTGTATACTACTACTGGGGCTGCTGTATACTACCACTGGGGCTGTATACTACCACTGGGGCTGTATATACTACTGGGGCTGCGTGTATACTACCACTGGGGCTGTATATACCACTGGGGCTGCTGTATACTACCACTGGGGCTGAATATACCACTGGGGCTGCTGTATACTACCACTGGGGCTGTATACTACTACTGGGGCTGCTGTATACTACCACTGGGGCTGTATACTACTACTGGGGCTGCTGTATACTACCACTGGGGCTGTATACTACCACTGGGGCTGTATATACCACTGAGGCTGCTGTATACTACCACTGGGGCTATATACTACCACTGGGGCTGTATACTACCACTGGGGCAGAATATACCACTGGGGCTGCTGTATACTACCACTGGGGCTGTGTGTATACTACCACTGGGGCTATATACTACCACTGGGGCTGTATACTACCACTGGGGCAGAATATACCACTGGGGCTGCTGTATACTACCACTGGGGCTGTGTGTATACTACCACTGGGGCTATATACTACCACTGGGGCTGTATACTACCACTGGGGCAGAATATACCACTGGGGCTGCTGTATACTACCACTGGGGCTGTATACTACCACTGGGGCTGTATACTACCACTGGGGCTGTATGTATACTACCACTGGGGCTATATACTACCACTGGGGCTGTATACTACCACTGGGGCTGAATATACCACTGGGGCTGCTGTATACTACCACTGGGGCTGTATACTACTACTGGGGCTGTATGTATACTACCACTGGGGCTGTATACTACCACTGGGGCTGTATACTACTACTGGGGCTGCTGTATACTACCACTGGGGCTGTATACTACCACTGGGGCTGTATATACTACTGGGCTGCGTGTATACTACCACTGGGGCTGTATATACCACTGGGGCTGCTGTATACTACCAATGGGGCTGAATATACCACTGGGGCTGCTGTATACTACCACTGGGGCTGTATACTACTACTGGGGCTGCTGTATACTACCACTGGGGCTGTATACTACCACTGGGGCTGTATATACCACTGGGGCTGCTGTATACTACCACTGGGGCTGATTATACCACTGGGGCTGCTGTATACTACCACTGGGACTGTATACTACCACTGGGGCTGTATACTACCACTGGGGCTGTATACTACCACTGGGGCTGTATATACTACTGGGGCTGCGTGTATACTACCACTGTGGCTGTATATACTACTGGGGCTGCGTGTATACTACCACTGGGGCTGCTGCTGTATATACCACTGGGGCTGCTGCTGTAACACTGCTGGGGCCTGTATATACCACTGGGGAGGCTGCTGTATACCACACTGCTGGGGGCTGTATGCCTGTGCTGGGGTCCTCCCTCGGCTTATACACGAGTCAATAAATTTTCCCAGGTTTTGGGGGCAAAAGTAGAGGGGTCGGCTTATACACGGGTCGGCTTATACACGAGTATATACGGTACTTCGATTAGGGAGCATGATATGCTGCCCTTAAAAGATGTGTTTTTTAGGGTGCGACTACAACTTAATTTTAGTGTGTAACAGCAGCAAAGCATAAAACGTTAAATATGTCTGGTCTCGCTGTAATCATACTGATCCAGAGAATAAATCATCAATTTTACTGCAAGGTAAACTGTACAAAAAAAAAAAAAACATGAACTGAATTGCTGGTTTTAATTCATTCTGTGTCTGAAAAATCAGAATAAAAAGTGATCAAATACTGTTGTATATCCCAAAATGTTACCAAACAAATCTTCAACTCATCACTCAAGAAATACGCTTTTATAGAGCTGTTTTTCTGAAAAATAAAAAAGTTAAAGCTCTTATAATATGATGAAAAAAATTATTTATCATTATTTTTTACTGTGTAATAGCAGCAATACATTAAAAAACTATATAAATTTGGTATTGCTGTAATTGCATCAATCCAATGAATAAAGTCATCTTACCACTTACAGTGTGAACCACATAAAAATAAAACTAAGACCTATTCTTGCATTGCTATTTGCTCGTTCCATCTCCAAAAAGTCAAAGTAAGCCTCGGTTTCACATTTATCTAGTGGTCTCCACTCAGCGCTTACATTAGGGTTTCCATATAAATCCCAAAAGCAGTAATTCACACAAAACCCCAGCCAGAACCACCCACTATAATGAGGAAGATGGAACCACCTTCAGCTCTGTTTTGGTGGTTTCCCATCATTTTAGGCATCTTTTTAGCACACAAGTATGGATGACCACATTGGTGTGCACACCTAATAAAGACGGATACCTTGAAACAGGATACAGAAAAACATGGTGTGCACCACTAAGGCTAGGGTCAGATTAGTGCTATTAGCTGCGCTCAGGGGGGTTCCATTAAAAACATAGAATTTGGGAGACTTGATGCAGTTTTACCGCCAATTCATCCCCATGGTGCCAGAGCCCTGAGCGCAGCTCAAATGCCGGCATCTGAGTGCCAGAGTTTAAATTCTCATGCTTTTTCCTAGCGCATCAAATGACGCTTCTAAAAGTGTCATTGGACACGCTAGGAAAAAGCACAAGATTTCAAACACCGGCACTAAGATGCCGGAGTTTGAGCTGCGCTCAGGACTCTGGCACCATAGGGATGAATTGGCAGCTCTGATGCTGCGTTACCATGGCGGTAACACTGCGCCAAGGCTCCCATATTCTATGTTTTTAACGGAACCCCCTGAGCGCAGCTAATAGCACTAATCTGACCCTAGCCTAACATATACATCTGGTCTGTGGAATTTATACAAGGGCACCATGATGGATATTTGAAAACAATAAAAAATGGAGGCAAGCCGAGCGACACAACAGATATGCAAAGGAACAGTGATCAGGTCTAAAAACACACACACAAAGTGTATAATGGTTTGTGCTCCAGTATCATGCAAATATAATAGCAATCTTGGTGCCAAGGAAAAATATGGAGAGTATCCACTATGATTATAATGTGCATAGATATAACCTTAAACAGAGAAACTAGGCTGGTAAGCATATGAGGGTTTTTTGTCTGGTAGAAATACACAGAAATGGCAGTAGAACGGGTATGGGCGGATATTAGGGTATTACCAGGCAGATATATGTACACCCATGATACAGGTGAAAGTTACATGCTTCAAACACTGTAGGGAGAACCAGTCAGTCTTCACAATATAAACACCCCAATTCCTACCCAAAAATTGTTCAAGCGTAGTCAATCACTAACCAGAGTTCACAAACACGTAATGAAAATAGTACAAAGTACAGATAGCCCCTCATAGTGCAGAGTACCAACAGCCCCTCATAGTTGCATTTTTATTCAAGGTATAATGCACTTAACATACTCAACATCCTTGCAATATGGATGGGGGGGGCACAGACCCAGGACCAAGTATGAAATTTGGGATTTGTTTGGCTTTGCTCCAACCCTCCGTGGATCCTTGAAAACCGTTTCATGCATCCCCGCTCCACTATAGCAACCCTCCACACCAAGTAAGGTTTTTTTTTTCTTTTTTTAAGATTTAGATTTTAACACACACACCCATTTTCCCCCTAATTTAGGGGAAAGAAAAGTGTGTTTATAATCCGAAAAATATGGTATGGCGTTAATTTTCACCTATTACCCCTTGTGTAAATTATAAATTCGGTACTAAAACAGTATTTTAGTGGAAAAAAAATGTTTTTGCTTTGACATCTAAATGCTATAAAGTTTCAAGAATCACATGTAGGATAAAAATGCTCATTACACCCCTAAATGAATTCCTTGAAGGTTTCTAGTTTCTAAAAAGGGTCATTTATGAAAGGAATCTGTTGCGTCAGCTTGTCAAAGGCTCTTCAAATGTGACATGGTGTTGACCATCTATTCCAAACATATTTATGATCCAAAAATGAAATAGTTCTCATTTCAGTTTAAACCACATATAAGGTATTATCTCGTTAAGGAGAAACTTTCCTAATAAATTATGGCGTCTGATTTCTCCTATTATACTCTGTACAAATTAAAAATTTGCAGCTAAAACAACATATTAGCAGAAAAAAATGAAATTTTTGTTTTCACGTCCATATATTAAAAAGTTCCGTGAAGCACCTATGGATGTAAACACAACACACATCAAGATGAATACCTTGATTTGTCTAGTTTCCAAAATGGTTTCACTTGGCAGGGGTTTCTGCTGTTTGGGCATCTTAGGGGCCCTGTATATGCAACATGGGACCTGTAATCTGTTTATTCCAAATTTGTTTTTCAAAAATCAAATAGTACAGCTTTCCTTCAGAGTTCTGGACTTAGTCCACAGGTTTCTGACCACATATGGAGTAGCAAAAGAAACTGGATAGCAAATTAAAAACCAAAAAAAAAATTTTTCTTCAATCCCTCATAAAAGAGAAAACATTGGGGCTAAAGAAACATTTTAGAGATAAATTAATATCACTATTTTCATTTTGAATTTATCTCTGTGTATCACCATAAGGGTTAAAAGATTTCCTGACAGCAGTTTTCAAGTACGTATTTGAGGGTTACAGACTCTGTTTTTGCAGGGCAAGGAAAAGGCTCAATGGCTAGCATTTACATTAATGGTAACTATTTTTTGGGGAAACTCAAGAGCAGATAACTATGACAAGTTAGGCTGCCTTCACATTTGCGTATGTGAACGCAGCTTATGCTGCCTTCCCATACGTAGCCAAACGCATGCGCACTGCGTTCCTATGTTTAACATAGGAACGCATAGTGCTTGCGTTTGCTGCATTCGGGTGCGGATGTGGACGATATCTGCTCCTTCCGGTGTCCAGCTTCCGCACCCGGGACGCAGCATGTTGCATTTTTTGTGTGCGCTCGGGGACCTTGGAAAATCAGCAAGCGTTCCCAAGCGCACAAAAAATGCATTGGCTTCAATGGGTCCGCAGTGTTCTGCGCTTGACAGCGCAGGAGAACGCTGCAGACCCATTGAAAAATCTCCCGGTGGCCGGCGGTGATGTCACAGGAGATCACCGACGGCCACCGGGAGATCAGCTCAGCCTTTGCTGATCTCTTCTTCCCCGCCGCCGATAATCTGCTAGCGATGTCGGCGGGGTTAAACGGCTGATCTGATAGCTGAATCTTCCCGCGCCGACATCTCCTCTCGGTGTCGGCGCGGGAAGATTCAAACAGCTGTCAAATCAGCTGTTTCTCCCCGCCGACATGTCCCGGAGCTTGCAGGCGGCCGGGAGGCGGAGATCTCCGGCGCTTATCTCCGCCCCCGGACACCGCTGATTGGCTGCAGGGCTGTACAGTGATGTGTCCGCAGGCGGACATTCTCCGCTGCGGACACATCAAAATGGCCCTGCTTTACACTGCGTTTGTGTCTGCATGCGATCAGCATGCAGACACAAACGCTAATGTGAAGCCAGCCTTAGTGGAAAATTTCCTCAAAACATATAAGGATCTTGTCTGCAACATGTCCATAAAGAGTAATTTCTTACCTTTGCATCTAGACATTTTTTACGAAACTGAAGAGCAGTGAGCAATGAGCACTGTAAGAGATTTCATCAAAACAATGCGGCTATGGTGAAAAGATATCAAGAAATATTCAATCCATCATCACTCAAAGAATGTTCTTGGTCAATTGTAAGAGATTATACGATGCAGGACCAAATTTTGTAGTGCAAATCTTGTAACTCTTTATAATTAACTAGCTGGGAGCCCGATGCACATGCATCGGGATTCTAGTACGTCGAGTCTCTGACTCGCAATGCCCGCTGCGCGGGCATTGCGAGTCGACTGAGAACTGCTCGCAATGGCCGCTTCGCGGCCAATGCTTCGCGCGTATCCACATGACCACGCCGGCTCGCATTGCGAGTCGACTTAGAACTGCTCGCAATGGTTGCTTCGCGGCCAATGCTTCTCGCGTATCCACGTGACCACGCCGACTCGCAATGGCCGCATCGCGGCCAATGCTTCGCGCGTATCCACATGACCACGCCGGGGGCAAAAAACCTATTCGCAATTATATTATAGACTAGCTGGGAGCCCGATGCACATGCATCGGGATTCTAGTAGGGCGAGTCTCTGACTCGCAATGGCTGCTTCGCGGCCAATGCTTCGCGCTGCTAAGTCGACTCGCCATGCCCGCTGCGCGGGCATAGCGAGTCGCCTTAGAACTGCTCGCAATGACCGCTGCGTGGCCAATGCTTCGGGCGTATCCACATGACCACGCACCACTCGCAAAGGCCGCTTCGCAGCCAATGCTTCGCGCGTATCCACATGACCACGCACGACTCGCAATGGCCGCTTCACAGCCAATGCTTCGCGCGTATTCACATGACCACGCCGGGGGCAAAAAAGCCATTCGCAATTATATAATAGATAATAGTGTTTAGACATATTTTAGTTATTTGAATTGTTACCATGTTTGGTCTAAATAAAAATCAGACCCTGATTAAAGAGAGGACTGCCCTAAAAAAAACTGCTGTTGGGTTGCTGACCTGTCCTTTAGTTGGCCTGTTGTCTGGAGAAGGACTTTTTTCAGTTGTTGAGTACTTAGAAGAACAAGGCCGATTTTTTATTGATTATATTTATCCCCCTGCTGAATACACTTTCCCTCACTAGATTAGTAAGACTGCAGCCTTCAGGCTACACCTAATAGCCCTTAATGCACTGTGCACTTAATGAGACTGTGCCCTTAATAGACTTTGCCCATTATATTGATAGCCTGTACTCCATTGTACCAGAAGTTAGTGATAGGTTGTAGAGGTGGGTTAGGACTGGGATAAGTGTTGTGGTGAGGTTGGGGAAGAAGTGGGATGAGATGGGGTCCAGTGCACATGTGGTGAGGTGCGATCTGGAGGGGAGGTGTGTAAGTTCACCTTCAGTGATGGAGGGGAGGATGGTTAGTGGGGGAGAGGAGTGGTCTGTATACATGGGGGTTGTTGTGGTTGGGTAGCAAAAACTTTTCTGATCTGATCGATCTTGTTGGTGAAGTATGTTGCAAAGTGTCCTGCAGAGGTATGAGAAGTAGGAAGGGGCAGTGGGGGGCGGAGGAGGGAGTTAAATGTGTTGAATAACTGCCTGGGGTTGAGGGACAAAGAGGATATGAGGGTAATGAAGTAATTGTTTAGCGGTGGTGAGTTCTGACTTGAATTTGAGAAGTGCTTGTTTGAATGCTGTGTAGACTTCATGCTAGTGTGTTTTCTTCCAGCGCCGCTTTGCAAACCTATACGCTCGCCGCAGATTTTTAGTGGTGTCTGTGTGCCAGGGTTGTCTGTTGGTTTGTCATGTTCTGCCATGAATGAGAGGGGTAACTGCATCAATATCTGATGTGAGTGTAGAGTTGTAGAAAGCTGTGGCATTATCTGTGTCGTGGAGTGAGGATATAGATGATAGCGGTAAAATAGCATTGGAGAATCTTTGAGCGTCAAGATGTGTAGGTTCCATATAACAATAAATGTGCAAATCTTACAGAATTACATATGATATAATCAGTATGCTAACAGAGGTATAAAAAACATAAAAACTGGTATATATCTGTAAATTGAATTATCAGTGCACAGGTGTTATATAATAATTAATGGGAAAACTCACATCTTAGACAATGGGGTGTTCACATGCCATGTTATTGGCATTCATAAGAATGCACTGCACATGTCTAGACTAGTGGTGACCCATTGCGTGACAAACCAATTCCTGTGCATGCGCATGTGGCACCATGGGTGCTAATATGATACCTGTGTATGTGAATATAGTAATGAGAGTTTTTGAGGAGGATCTCATCTATGTGTCCCAACACTTTGACCAGGTTGCTACATGGTGGAGATACATGGATGACATCTTCCTCGTATAGACAGGTTCTGAACAGGCCCTTAAAGATTTTCATGCGTTCCTTAACACTATTGAGGATACAATAAAATTTACTTGGTGTTTTCACCTGATACTTTACAATTTCTTGATGTTTTGGTCAAATATGATGGTTCAAACATTAGTACAGAATTGTTTGTGAAAGCAACTGACAAAAATTATCTACTTTTGTTTAGTAGTCATCATCCCAGAAAAATCCTAGAATGTATACAATTCAGCCAATTACTTAGGGTGAAGAAAATTATAAGTTATGTGGACAAAAAAGAAAGTTCTCTTAATAAAATGATGGAGAAATTTGTAGAAAAATGTTACTCAAAAAGGTTAATAGCCAGTCATAAACAAAAAGAAGACGAGCTTAAAAGGTCTGAAATTTTAAATAAAAAACAAAGGAAGGAGCTGGCACATGTCCCTATTATCCCGACATTTTGTAATGAAAGTAGGGAAATTGCTAATATCATTTAAAGACATTGGGACATGTAGTCCAAATGTTTGCCATGGGTTAAAGAGTTCCAGTTTCCCTGTTTTCCTATAGGAAAAGTCGTAACCTTGGTGACAGGCTGACCCATTCAGATATTGGATCATTGAAAAAAGACACTCAGATTTATCTAGCAGGCTCTAAAAGGAAGGGGTGTTTCTCTTGTATTTCATGTGTTAATTGATCCTTAATGTTAAAAGGTTCTACTTTTGTACATCCTGTAACGTAGGTACATTATGAGACCAAACATTTCCTGACTTGTTCTTCGAATTACGTCATCTTCTTGTTGGATTGTCCGTGTTCCTTAGAGTATGTCGGTGTGACCACTTGGGATTTTAAAACAAAAATCAATCATCACCGGCACACCATAAGAAAGAAGAGAAAAGACCTTCGAGTCCCAAAACATTTTTGTGAAATGGGACACACAGAAAATCCGTTACGGTTCTGAATAATACGCTTCCGGTACCGAGAAGTGGAGGTGACCGTATACGTCTTCTAAAAAAAGAGAACTTGAGTGGATCTATCGCCTCAATACATTGAAAACCACATGGCTTAAATCTGGACTATAAAATCTCTGGTATACTGTAATTTTATGTATTAACTCACTTTTTAAGATAGATCTTAAAAAACTCTTTGGTATTAAAGTCTGTAAAGTTTTGGAGAATTATTTTATATAAATAAGATTGTAATTTTTTTATTTACAGGCTCAAAGAATATGGGTCAACAATCATGGAATAAAGTGGGAATTTTCGTCATTTTTTTTGTTTTTGGTTGTTTTTTTATGCAGTAATGCCTCTTCTGTTTCATAATAATATCCTGCTCATAAAGGCATATAATAAACTGAGCATAATGGATCCTTGTTCTTATAATCCTTATTTTGGGATTTATGGCACAGGGCAAGGTGTATCAGGCCATATGATGCAATGGCTGGCATGGGGGATGGCAGGAAGTTTGGAAGGATCTAGCCTCTGTTAATGCTGTATGCCATGGTGTGTTTTCAATATACCTTTTGTCGTTAGATGGTCATGTGACAATGTGAAATACCCGGAATGCCTTCTATTTCCTAGGACTGCTCCTATATATTACTATATAATTACGGAGGCACTGGTAATACATGTATTATTAATTATTCCTAAAATATGAGGCGGTTGTAAGTAAGGGCCCTTTCACATCAGCGTTTTTTTAAATTTGCGGCAGATGCGGTGAAAAAACCGCATCTGCCGCAACTGCCGCATAACGGTTCCACTTGCGGCACGGTTGCGGTTTTTTCCATAGGAAGTATAGGGGGACTTGCGGCAGATGCGGCAAGTGCGGTATTGCACTTGCGGCAGGTGCGGCAGAGAAAAAAACCGCGGCTTACTGCGGTTTTTTTCTCTGCCGCACCTGCCGCAAGTGCAATACCGCACTTGCCGCATCTGCCGCAAGTCCCCCTATACTTCCTATGGAAAAAACCGCAACCGTGCCGCAAGTGGAACCGTTATGCGGCAGTTGCGGCAGATGCGGTTTTTTCACCGCATCTGCCGCAAATTTAAAAAAACGCTGATGTGAAAGGGCCCTAAAGGTGTTCAAATATGATCACCGCTACTAAATGCTGAGATGTGGGTGAACAAAGACGGCCGCGATGATTCTCGCAGTGCTACTGCGCATGCGTGGGAATTAGTACATCATGGCATGAGTCACCAGTAGTCTAGACATGCGCAGTGCGTTCTTATGAACGCCGATAACATGGTGACGGCTCATGTAAACACCCCACTGTCTGACGTGAATTTTCACATTAGTTAATATATAACACCTGTGCACACTAATAATTCAATTTACAGACATATTTTTATGGTTTTTATACCACTGTTATACCACTGTTTGCATATTGATTATATCATATGGAATTCTGTAAGATTTGAACATTTATTCTAATATGAAACATTAAGTATCACTTATACCTTTGACTATAACAGTTACTGCTTGACAAAGGCTACAAGTGAGCTGAAGCATTGCAACCCTGCAAATCCACATATTCATCTTATGAGTGAAGTGCAGCTGTACATTTTTTCATCAAGGTAATAGTGTAGAAAAATAATGTCTATGCCCAAACAGCAGGGCTCCATTGTAAAATAGTTTGAGCTATGTTTGGCAGCTTTTGCGCCACTATGAATGTGTTTTATAGGTCCTTTATTTTGCCTCCCATTGATTTAAGTAGGGTTCAGAAGTTTGGCGGAGTGTTCAACAAACATTTCACCGAACATATGTTCATTCAGCACATTAAACACGAACTTCATTTTGAGGCAAAAAGGCACTCAATATCACCCCCAAAACACCATACTAACAGTGAAGTTTGGAGGTAGGAATATCATGTTCTGGGGCTGTTTTTTTTAAGATATGGTACTGGCAAAGTTCATATGATTGAAGGAAAGATGAATAGGCAAATGTACAGAGACATTATTACCGTATATATTCGTGTATAAGCCGACCCGTGTATAAGCCGACCCCCCTACTTTTGCCCCAAAAATCTGGAAAAACCTATTGACTTGTGTATAAGCCGAGGGTGGACCCCAGCACAGGTATACAGCCCCCAGCAGTGTGGTATACAGGCCCCCCCAGTGGTATACAGGCCTCCCCAGTGGTAGTATACAGGCCTCCCCAGTGGTAGTATACAGCAGCCCAGTGGTAGTATACAGCAGCCCCAGTGGTAGTATATAGCAGCCCCAGTGGTAGTATATAGCAGCCCCAGTGGTAGTATATAGCAGCCCCAGTGGTAGTATACAGCAGCCCCAGTGGTAGTATAAGCAGCCCCAGTGGTAGTATACAGCAGCCCCAGTGGTAGTATATAGCAGCCCCAGTGGTAGTATATAGCAGCCCCAGTGGTAGTATACAGCAGCCCCAGTGGTAGTATACAGCAGCCCCAGTGGTAGTATATAGCAGCCCCAGTGGTAGTATATAGCAGCCCCAGTGGTAGTATATAGCACCCAGTGGTAGTTACAGCGCCCCAGTGGTAGTATACAGCAGCCCCAGTGGTAGTATATAGCAGCCCCAGTGGTAGTATACAGCAGCCCCAGTGGTAGTATATAGCAGCCCCAGTGGTAGTATATAGCAGCCCCAGTGGTAGTATATAGCAGCCCCAGCAGCCCCAGTGGTAGTATATAGCAGCCCCAGTGGTAGTATATAGCAGCCCCAGCAGCCCCAGTGGTAGTATATAGCAGCCCCAGTGGTAGTATATAGCAGCCCCAGTGGTAGTATATAGCAGCCCCAGTGGTAGTATACAGCAGCCCCAGTGGTAGTATATAGCAGCACCAGCAGCCCCAGTGGTAGTATACAGCAGCCCCAGTGGTATACAGCAGGCCCCCAGGGGGTACCCAGCAGCCCCCTGGGGGTTTACAGCAGCCCCAAATGCTGGCACTCACCCCCCCTTGCAAGGGCCCCCCCCCGCTTATCTTACCATCCCGGTCTTCTGATCAGCGCTGCTCCTCGGCGCTCCGTCCTCTCTGGTCCCGTCCTGCTACATCCGGGATCCCAGGCCGTCGCGTGATGACGTCATATGCCTGCGACGGCCGGAGATCCCGGATGCAGCATGACGGACGGACGGACCACCGCGGAGCACCGAGGAGCGGCGCTGATCAGAAGACCGGGATGGTAATATAACCAGCGGGGGGGGGCCTTACAAGGGGGGGGCGAGTGCCAGCATTTGGGGCTATATGCACTGCTTCCCCCTGCCGCTGATTGACAGGGGGAAGCAGTGCATATTTAATGAGCGGCCCCACGTGACGGGGCCGCTCATACAGCAGCCCCCCCCCGCCTCCTGCAGCCTCCACAGCCCCCACCACAGCCACCACACCATGGGCCCCCGTATAGACCCGTGTATAAGCCGAGGGGGAGACTTTTCAGCCCAAATTTTGGGCTGAAAAACTCGGCTTATACACGAGTATATACGGTAATACAATTTTGCTGTCATCGATCAGGATGATGAAGATGAATAAAGGGTGCATGGTTTAGCAAGACAATTATCCCAAACACAAGATGTAGGTAAATATTAATTGGTTTGAGAAAAAGAAAATAAATCTGCTAGAATTGCTGAGCCAATCACAACCTGAATTCAATAGAAAATTTATGGAACAAACTAAAGCTCACAGTTTATAGAACTTGGGAACGGTCAGGATTTGCAGAGTATTTGTATGGAAGAGTAGGCCAAAATTATACCTGAACAATGCATGAGATTATTTTCTCCATGCAGGAGGCATCATGAAGCTGTCATAACCAACAAAGGCTCTGTACAATGTATTAAATACATTTCAGTAAATATATTCAAAAATGTTTCCTTGTCATATCTCATATTATTACATACATCTAATTTATGGTGTGATATATTAACCAACCATATTATACATGGCCGGTATGTATTGCACAAAGATTTTCTGCAATGTAAAACCAGATAGTTTTGCTGGGACTTGTACTACCAGGAATCATATTTATTGTATTAAGGGCTGACCATCCACATGCCTCCAAAGGGTTTGTCTCAGCAGATATCTGGTGACTGGTTCTGCGTCACATGGTCAGTCTCCAAAGTCCTGCGAGCTAGCAGCACTTGCTGTGCAGCACATGATGTAGAGGCCATGTCGGCAGTGAGCAGAAGCCAGTTAGCCATGTTGTAAGTAGCAGACTCTCAGAGGCCCTGTGTGGACTAACTGCACGAGCTGTGTGTTGGAGACAACAGGTTCTAGAGAGAGTGGAGGCAGGGATACACCGGGAGAAGTGTATACAAACCTGTGAGTTAATGAACTGTAACTCTGTTATGTTTTGTGTTGCCTGTAAAGCCAAAGAAGGCATATATTTGGAGTATGGTTCATGAGACCTAATGAGCCAGAATGGACTTCTTATATGAAAACTGTGCCTGTGTACCTCTATCCCACAGCAAGCGAGTAAGTACCCCATTATAGTTAGTGACTGTTATATAAAGTATTTACTACAATGGCTATCTATGCTTTGATTTCTTTGCCTGTGTGGACTGGATGGTTTGTTACCAACATCTGGTGAAAAATCCAAGTCAATAGCATCTTTGGAAATATTTTTACTTAGAATATTGGTATAGTCGTCAATACTTATTGCACTAGCTGTATGTGTTAATATGTGTTAATTATTACAAGCATTGTACATATACCATGTAAACAAGCATGGGGGCATGTTTTATATTCTGGGTGTACTGCACTTTTGAGAGGGCCACTGTAGCAGGAGCAAACTGCAGCTTCTTCTCCGAGTAAGCTAAAGCGTCCTGCAGGTGATCATGTGGCCTGCTATTTGAGTTAATGCAATATTCACTGCTCACCCCATCTATTACCTATCAGCACTTAAGCTAGCACTGAGTGGTGGATGGAATGAGGGGCAGGTAGAGCGGATTGGGCATATTAAAACACATTAAATAACCATAACATGCGATCAGCTGTAGCTGCAGGGTGATCATGTGAGCATATTCCCTGCTTCCCTCCCTCATCATCCTACGTGTGGGAAGCAGTGAATATCCCAGCAGCAGACTGGTGATTATACTCACCGTTCATCACTCCCCTACTGCAGCGCAACATCCTCCTGCCTTCTCTTGCTGGTAGCTGACAGCATGTGAGGAGTGGCACTTGACAGTGTATCATCGCTGTGTGCTCACAGGCTGATCCGCTACTGGCAATTGAAAACAGGCGAATATCTAACTGCGTGGGAGCGATGGATGATGAGCATAATTGTTTAGTCTTTATGTGTGCCCCAGAATGGGGGCCATATGTAATTGGATGAGGGCCATATACCAGGAGGGATGCTATATAGAAAGATGTGGGACATTATCAGGATGGATGCTATATACCAGGATGAGGAACATTACCAGAATGGGGGCTATAAACCAGGATTGATGCTATATACCAGGATGGATGCTATATACCAGGATGAGAGCTACAGTTAGGGCCAGAAATATTTGGACAGTGACACAAGTTTTGTTATTTTAGCTGTTTACAAAAACATGTTCAGAAATACAATTATATAAATAATATGGGCTGAAAGTGCACACTCCCAGCTGCAATATGAGAGTTTCCACATCCAAATCGGAGAAAGGGTTTAGGAATTATAGCTCTGTAATGCATAGCCTCCTCTTTTTCAAGGGACCAAAAGTAATTGGACAATGGACTCTAAGGGCTGCAATTAACTCTGAAGGCGTCTCCCTCGTTAACCTGTAATCAATGAAGTAGTTAAAAGGTCAGGGGTGGATTCCAAGTGTGTGGTTTTGCATTTGGAAGCTATTGCTGTGACCAGACAACATGCGGTCAAAGGAACTCTCAATTGAGGTGAAGCAGAGCATCCTGAGGCTGAAAAAAAAGAAAAAAACCATCAGAGAGATAGCAGACATGCTTGGAGTAGCAAAATCAACAGTTGGGTACATTCTGAGAAAAAAGGAATTGACTGGTGAGCTTGGGAACTCTAAAAGGCCTGGGCGTCCACGGATGACAACAGTGGTGGATGATCGCCGCATACTTTATTTGGTGAAGAAGAACCCGTTCACAACATCAACTGAAGTCCAGAACACTCTCAGTGAAGTAGGTGTATCTGTCTCTAAGTCAACAGTAAAGACAAGACTCCATGACAGTAAATACAAAGGGTTCACATCTAGATGCAAACCATTCATCAATTTCAAAAATAGACAGGCCAGAGTTAAATTTGCTGAAAAACACCTCAAGAAGCCAGCTCAGTTCTGGAAAAGTATTCTATGGACAGATGAGACAAAGATCAACCTGTACCAGAATGATGGGAAGAAAAAAGTTTGGAGAAGAAAGGGAACGGCGCACGTGATCTAAGGCACACCACACCCTCTGTAAAACATGGTGGAGGCAACGTGATGGCATGGGCATGCATGGCTTTCAATGGCACTTGGTCACTTGTGTTTATTGATGACATAACAGCAGACAAGAGTAGCCGGATGAATTCTGAAGTGTACCGGGATATACTTTCAGCCCAGATTCAGCCAAATGCTGCAAAGTTGATTGGACGGCATTTCATAGTACAGATGGACAATGACCCCAAGCATACAGCCAAAGCTACCCAAGAGTTCATGAGTGCAAAAAAGTGGAACATTCTGCAATGGCCAAGTCAATCACCAGATCTTAACCCAATTGAGCATGCATTTCACTTGCTCAAATCCAGACTTAAGACGGAAAGACCCACAAACAAGCAAGACCTGAAGGCTGCGGCTGTAAAGGCCTGGCAAAGCATTAAGAAGGAGGAAACCCAGCGTTTGGTGATGTCCATGGGTTCCAGACTTAAGGCAGTGATTGCCTCCAAAGGATTCGCAACAAAATATTGAAAAAAAAAATATTTAGTTTGGGTTATGTTTATTTGTCCAATTACTTTTGACCTCCTAAAATGTGGAGTGTTTGTAAAGAAATGTGTACAATTCCTACATTTTCTATCAGATATTTTTGTTCAACCCTTCAAATTAAACGTTACAATCTGCACTTGAATTCTGTTGTAGAGGTTTCATTTCAAATCCAATGTGGTGGCATGCAGAGCCCAACTCGCGAAAATTGTGTCACTGTCCAAATATTTCTGGCCCTAACTGTATATGCCAGGATGGATGATATATACCAGGATGGATGCTATATAACAGGATGAGGGACATTACCAGGATGGATGTGTGGTGACCCTGCAGATCCAGTCACCACAGCAGTACTGCATCCCTGTTGAGGTGTAGTACCCCACTCTGGGGTGAGGGGAGCACAGACTGTTATCGGAACACCTAGACCACGCACTACACTAGTCCAGGTCAGGGTTGGGGCATGATTGCTCCTATGGGAGAGCACAGTCCCTAATCCTGTCTGGAAGGAGGAACCAGGGTAGTGGGGATGGGTGGAGAAGAAGTAGTCAGGGGAGCATCCGGGAAGAGTGCAGTCAGGGAAACACACGTAGATGACGTGAAGCACGTGACAGTGGGTATAAATAGAACAGGGAAAGATCTGGAAGCCAGTCAAGTTGGCGGGAAGCTAGTGAAAGGAAGTCTGATAGAGAAGACTAAGAGCTTGAGAGAAGTGTCCAGAGGACTGGAGCCTGAGGAGCTCGTGCTAAGGCCTGACTGGCAGCATAAAAAGATCACCGGGGTGCTCCAGGAAGTAAGATGGGTCCCAGAGGCATGGGTAGTGAGCAATCCACCCATGGGCTTGTATCCATTGCCAGTCGCAAGGCAGTGGAGGGACCAGGCAACAGAACAGGGGTACTGGGATCCCTAGACTAGTAGAGAATGACCAGGCTCAGCTAGAAACCCGGAGGCTGTGGTACTTCTAAGGTGCTGCAGTCGATACCGCATCACATCCACTGAAAATGTGGCCAAAGAGGGTTCAAGGAAGGACTATGAAGTGACCCTAGAAAGGACTTGCGGCTACCGACTCTGTGCTCTGTGTGAGTGAACAAGGAGCAAGGCAGGAGGGAGAAGCAAGCGCAGTGTGATATGACCGAGGCGAGAGAGAGAAGGGGTGTCATCCTACTACCCGGGAGTAGCTGGATCCCATCCTCTGAGAACTTAGTGCTCAGCGGGCTGTTGCACAGTAACTGTAAGTAAACATCTTAAGACTACACTTTGGGGCATGTCCGGGGGCTGGAGCGGGCTGGCTTCAGGCTAAACAGGCAGTGGGAGGTCACATGCTCCTGCTAATTAGCCTGTCATCTACCTCGGTGCTAAAGTCATGCCGAGATGTGGACAGGAGAGCGGTGCATATTACCTGTACCTACAGTCATCCCCCCATCCCGAATATGGCTCACCTCATCACTCTATATGCCCCCTTGCTGGCGCGCACATGGTAAAATAACAAACTCTTTTAACTCACCTTCAACAGCTGGTTCAGTCACTCCCAGCTTCTCGGTGTCTCTTCCTGTCTGTGCCCAATCCAATCTCATCACATTGCTGTGCCAATCACATGATCGGATGCCGACACACAGGAAGAGACACCGAAGAGCAGCGACGGAAGGTGAGTTAAAAGAGTTTGTTATTTTACTATATGTGCGTAAGCAGGGGGCATATAAAGTGATGAGGAGGGCCATATTCAGGATGGGAGTCTATGTGTGCCAGCAGGGGGGCATATAGTATGACGAGGGAGGAGCACATCCAGGATGGGGGACTATGTGTGCCAGCACATGGGAGCTTGTGTGTGCAAGCACAAGGTGGGAAAATGTGTGCCAGCACATGGGGGCAAATGTGTGCCAGCACAGGGAGGGCATATGTGTGCCAGCAAAGGGGGACACATGTGTGCCAGCACAGGGGGGGGCATATGTGCCAGCACATGGGGCATATGTGTGCCAGCAAAGGGTGGGCATATGGGTGCCAGCATGGGTGAAAATATGTGTGCCAGCACATGGTGGGCATATGTATGCTAGCAAAGGGTGGGGCTATATGTGCCCCAGCACGGATGGAGCTATATGTGCCCTAGCACAGGAGGGCTATATGTGCCAGTACAGGGGGGCCATACGTGCCAGCACAAGGGGGGGCTATATATGCCAGCATAGGGGGAATAATGTGTACCATTACAAAGGGGCCATATCCAGGATGGAGGACTATGTGCCAGGATGGGGGCTATACATATACCAATACCAGGATGGCAGACATATATATGATTTGGAAGACGGACACTGGCATTATAAGACGGACTCCTTTTTAACATAAATTTCATTTTTTTTTCTTTTCCCTCATCAAATTTGGAGGTGTGTCTTATAATCAGGTCTGTCTCATCAAGCAAAAAATACGGTGTATACTTATGGACATATATATATACAGTATACACAGTATATACATACAGAAATGCATAAGGTCTGTATATATATATATATATATATATATATATAATCCAAAAAAGAACGTAATGTCCGCACTCACCAGTGTTTTCTAGTTCTGGACGTTGATTATATATATATATATATATATATATATGAACATATTTTGCACATCATTTTATAGAGAAGATTGAATTTCATTTTACACTATTGAAAATGAATTTTTTCTGCATGCAGCAAGAATGTGGAGAGAGTGACCTGCCACTAACATGAATCCCTGTGTCCTTGATCTTGACTTTTAATTACATCTTTCATTAAAGAATTTCATTTATATCTTCTGAAGGTTATAAAATATTTATTTTAGATGTATTGCAATTTCATGCTTTTCCTGAAACACATTGTTTGATCATTTGTTCATTGACAATGACAGAGAAAGCTAGTTTCTGAATTTTAATAGTGTTGAATCAGCTAATTATATTACTTTTCTCTGCTAAACAGGTCATCTGATGAACTGCTCCTAATTTGCTACTTTGCATGCTCACCTGCTGGTATGTTTTCCTTATCATTAAACATTGACGGTACATATTCTAAAAATAATTAAAATGTAATATTTAGTATTACGTTGGGTTCAAATGTCATTATTTCTCTATACGCATGCCTCACATATGTTCATTGTCCTACATTGATCCAATGTATGCCAATAGAGTTTCCTTATAAAACGGGGTGTAATGAATTGCCATACATTTTTTAAATTATATGGAAGAACACAGATGACTATATGATCTCAGGCCTCCTTCACAATTCTGTGTTTCCAGTACGTACGTCATTCATTTTTTTTCACGGATCCCACACATATCTTTTATAGTCTATGGTTCTGCTCATATGTTTTTATACAAACTGTGTATCCATTGGAGATGAGCGAGCCTTGCACAAAGATGTTTGCCAATTTCAAATTCGGCCCAAACATGGCAGATCCGGCTTGGGTCCTGAAATCTGAACAGTTTCCCCAAAATTTGGCAAACGTGAATATCGAAAATAAGTTTGAAGCTTAAAATGGCCTTAAATCTTTACCTGTTTGTTTGGAGCCAAAATGATCTCTAGAAGATCTGATAGCTGGGAACAACACCTAATGGTATCTTTACACGCTGCCACCGAGGGTAGCAACAGGTAGGCACTGCACGTGCACGCGCGCGTTTGCAACGGTTGCTAACGGTACCTGATGTCGCAAATACACGCCGCCACAAGGTGCTCCACAGAAGGTATTTTCGTTCCCTGGAAGTGCCGACGGGTGCCGCAGGTTACCTTCTGTGGAGCACCTTCCATGATTTACACGCCACTACCACAAGGGAATCTGGGCGTACATATTGTTCACCGTAACTACATAGGCGTGACAGAGTAGTGTATTACGCGATGCTCGTACGGTGATTGGACAATGCAATAACATTATGATTGGCCAGCCAGCGCAGGGAGGCTGGCTAATACATGACGCTATAGCAAATGTGTATTGTGACTGGTCAGCTCGTTAAATATGCCGCCCTGTGTAGGGACAGCCAATGGGTACACAGTAGTCCTCACCAATGATAGCTGATGGGGCGTGGTATATATGACGCCGTCGCACGCCCCAGGGAACTCAAATACCGTGCCTGTGCCCCGATTACATGCCGCCACCATAGGGGTTATACCTGCTTATTTTTCAACACAGCTGAAACACAGGTATCCAAAGAGACAGGAAGGAGCAACCTGAATTACACGCCGCCACTTCGCGGTGTTTTGAAGGTAAAAGGTACAATTGAGTCCGATACCTGCCGGTTTCTACCTTTCGGTGGCGGCGTGTAAAGGTACCATAACTCTACAAGCTTGTATCATTAATTTTTTTAAGCTTCCTGGTGTTTTAAGGTGTTTTAACACCTGCAGTGTGTGAATTTTGGAAACAGTGGAAGATGTGGAAGCAGTTGTAAAATCCAAGAAGCTTACAATGTCTTTAAAACATTCCTTTAAGAGATTTTAATATTTTTTAGGGATTTTTTGGAATATGTATTTTATTATAATTATTTTTTTGGGCGGGAGAACAAACCTTTATTATTGCAGAGGTTATTTGTTTTCATCATTATTTCTCCTACAAATATGTCAGTCTTTAATAATCATTGCACCTAGTACATGCACAAGCCAGTTTTTACCTTGTGGCATGGGGAATTGGTTGTGTGAGTGATGTTACTTCTGCAGCCCACTGTATTGAAGAGTTATTGAGGGCAGATAGGCAAAAATGTTGTGGAAAGAGTACAAGCTACCAATTAGTAATTGTGTCTTACTCAGACCTTGCAGTGGAAGAGGCGGGCACCTAGGAAAACCTTACAGGTGTCACATGGAGTTCAGCATCTGAGCACCCTATTCCTGCAGGGCAAACCTATGTGCTAATCTATGTGTTCCTCCGTGATTCACTTCCTATCGTCTGCTGGCATTACACATTTGTCATCTTCATCACCCCAGGAGCAGAAGATGCATCAGAACCAGACCCAGAGAGGCATGTATTGGAGGACAACATAGATACATATGTGACCTGGAGCACCTACCTATATTGGGCCTGATGTGTAGCGAGGGCCACATGCAGGATTGGACTCCGATGACAGAGGAAGACCTGAGCTCAAAGTGTGGAGTTGACCCTTTGCCCATGTTAATGAGGAGCACCACATTTCACACTGCAGAGGACCTTGCAGCATTCCTTGCTGCATTCAACCTGCTGCCAGTGCCACAGCTACTGGATCACCAAAACCACCAGAACCAAGAGTATGATGTAAAGCCCAAGGGGGGGCTGAGAAGGGGCCAAGATAGAAAGAGGCATAACACCAAGTTTCTCTATGTTTATCACTCTCACCAGAGGCCTTGATCTGGGACAATGTCATCTCAGGACCCCTACCCACTCCAAGCAACTATCTGGCATGAAATACCCTGCCCGACTCCCATATCCTTTATTGAAGGGATTCATTTTGCGGATAACATGGCCTGGTAATGGTTTCATGGGCCTCTGACTCTGAGAGTAAGGCCATTGATTTTTATGAGCAGTTTACCCAATGGAGAAGGCCACTTTCATGAAGGCGTGGGGCAGTAATGGGTAGTTTGCTATTGGGGTATGTTGGGTTGCCACCGCTGACCAATTTGAAAAGTTGAAGGAGGAGGCTGACTGGGAGAGACTGTGGCATCAGGTGGAGAACAAATCCCTCTTGATTAACCAGCCAGCTGCTCCCAAACTCACGAGGAATGTGATTGTTCCACAAGTTGCTCCAGCCTGGCCTCTAGAGCGTGCTAGTCCCCTTGTTCCTCAATTGTCTTCTCCAGCGGTGAACATGATGAAGTGTGCTAGGTGACATGTGGTGGTGGAGATTGCCCCAGCAGTAGAAGCCCTTGCGACCCCCTGACACCATCTGGCATCGGAGTACCAACACCAACCTTCAGCCCTGGCAACGCTGAGAAAGCTGGCAGAGAGTTTTTACAAAAAGAAAAGCGGACTTTCCTAACAAAAAAGGCATATTGTTAAGTTGATGACCCATTTCTTAATTGCCATTTTGGCTACAGAATTACTTTTTTGAGTTCTTTTCAGTTCTTCCTTGACCAAGGCCTGTGTTTTTGTTATAGTTATATTTTCCCTTCCCACGTTTTGTGTCTTTTGCGCTTCCCCCTACTAGATAAGGCTGCCTTCACATTAGCGTTTGTGTCTGCATGCTGATGGCATGCAGACACAAACGCAGTCAAAAGCCCTTTCATTTTGATGTGTCCGCAGCGGAGAATGTCCGTCTGCGGACACATCACTGTGCAGCCCGGCAGCCAATCAGCGGTGTCCGGGGGCGGAGATCAGCGCCAGAGCTCTCCGCCTCCCGGCCGCCGGTAAGCTCCGGGACATGTCAGCGGGAGAAACAGCTGATTTGACAGCTGTTTGAATCTTCCCGCGCCTACATCTCCTCTCGGTGTCGGCGTGGGAAGATTCAAACAGCTGTCAAATCAGCTGTTTCTCCCCGCCGACATCGCTAGCAGATTACCGGCGGCGGGGAGGAGGAGATCAGCAGAGGCTGAGCTGATCTCCCGGTGGCCGTCGGTGATCTCCTGTGACATCGCCGGCGGCCACCGGGAGAGATTTCAATGGGTCCGCAGCATTCTTCTGCGCTGTCAAGCGCAGAACACTGCGGACCCATTGACTACAATGCATGTTTTGTGCGCTTGGGGACGCTTGCTGATCTTCCAAGGTCCCCGAGCGCCCAAAAAATGCAACATGCTGCATCCCGGGTGCTGACGCTGGACACCGGAAGGAGCAGATATCGTCCGCATCCGCACCCGAACGCAGCAAACGCTGACAAACGCAGGCACTATGCGTTCCCATGTTAAACATAGGAACGCAGTGCGCATGCGTTTGCCTGTGTATGGGAATGCAGCATAAGCTGCGTTCACATACGCTAATGTGAAGGCAGCCTAAGTGGGTATGCATGCAGCCTTTGGGGTCCAACTCAAAGACCTTAAAGGATTCTGCCCTTCATGCACTTTCCACCACTTTAACAGTCTGTGTGCTGCTGATCCCTGTGGGACTTTCATTATGTTTAAATACCATGTATATTGTTATTTTTTACTTAGTCTGTGTTATGGTAACCTTTTTTACTTAACTCCTTGTGTGCTGGACTGTTTATGCAAACAGCTTCTTTGATAGTGTCTTACAGAGACTGATGAACAAACCACAGGCCTCTGGCCTGATGGTCTGAGGTATGGAAATGTAAGACACTA
The DNA here is from genome assembly GCA_033576535.1 of Allobates femoralis. Taxonomy (NCBI): domain Eukaryota; kingdom Metazoa; phylum Chordata; class Amphibia; order Anura; family Aromobatidae; genus Allobates; species Allobates femoralis. Next base: position 636,242,753 of record JARQOC010000003.1, read on the forward strand.
CCCACAATCCTGTACAACAGAGCTGGCAAAGTGCAGTCTTCAAGGGCCACAAACAGTGCATATTTTCAGGATTTACTTAGCATTGCACAAGGTGCTAGACTTATCACCTATGCAGGTGATGAAATTAGCACCTGTGCAATTTTAAACATAAGGAGTAAAACAGTAACAGTGACATCATAAGTATGTAGATTTTGGTTGAGACATGCTTGAATCTGATCGAGAGCATGCCTAGAATACAAAAAAAATAACAAACATTTTAATGGTAATTTGTACGAGCAAAACAGTAACAACATGGTGAAATGACAAGAATCTACATAACTAATCATATGCTAAATAGCGACAAGTCAGATTTATGTATGAGATAGCCAAGATGATTGTCAATAAAATTAATGTAGTCTCACGCTCAAAGCCATAGAGGACAGTGAGATATGGAGCCTGAAAGGCAAAAGTTAAAAACATTGTTACTGTTTTGCTTGTTAGTGTAGATAGGTCAGCCTGTAAAATGCCCTATCACAAGAGGTAGTAATGACAGATACTATATCATCATTTAAAAAACGACTAGATGCTGCAGTTCTGTTTAGGTCTATTTGACCTGAAATAAAGTTTTTGAAGCTGCAGATTATTTATTATGAGGATCTGCAAATTGTGGTTAAGTGAATTTGTTTATGAGTAGGTGTTTTTATTATGACAGTTGTTTTTTTTTATCTTAACTTTTTTTTATGAATTAATAAGTGTTATATTATATACCGTATATACTCGTGTATAAGCCGACCTGTGTATAAGCCGACCCCCCTACTTTTGCCCCAAAAACCTGGGAAAACCTATTGACTCGTGTATAACCTGAGGGTGGACCCCAGCACAGGTATACAGCCCCCAGCAGTGTGGTATACAGGCCCCCCAGTGGTATACAGGTCTCCCCAGTGGTAGTATACAGCAGCCTCCCCAGTGGTAGTATACAGCAGCCTCCCCAGTGGTATATACAGGCCCCAGCAGTATATACAGCAGCCCCAGTGGTATACAGCAGCCTCCTCAGTGGTATATACAGGCCCCAGCAGTATTACAGCAGCCTCCCCAGTGGTATATACAGGCCCCAGCAGTATTACAGCAGCCTCCCCAGTGGTATATACAGGCCCCACGGGTATATACAGGCCCCAGTGTTATATACAGGCCCCAGTGGTATATACAGGCCCCAGTGGTATATACAGGCCCCAGTGGTATACCGGCCCCAGTGGTATATACAGGCCCCAGTGGTATATACAGGCCCAAGTGGTATACCGGTGCCCCCCCTGTCAGTGGCATACAGGGCCCCCCTTGCTGCCGCACACCTGTAAAGTAATACATCATTATACTTATCCCTGTCGATGTCACCGCCGCCGCTCTGACACCACGCTCCTCCAGGTCTTCATGCTTCTTCCTGATTCTTCCTGCTTGTGACCGGCGGGCGCAGGCAATGACGTCATTGCCTGTGCGCCGGAGGAGGAAGCATGAAGACCCGGAGGAGCGCGGTGTCAGAGCGGCGACAGGGATAAGTATAATGATTTATTACTTTACAGGTGTGTGGCAGCAAGGGGGGGGCCTGTATACTGATGAGGGGTGGGTGGCCTGTATACTGTATACACCTATGACTCGTGTATAAGCCGAGGGGGGGACTTTTCAGCACATTTTTTGTGCTGAAAAACTCGGCTTATACACGAGTATATACGGTATGTTTTGTTTGGATCAATATGACCCAGTGGTGTTTTTACAAATCTCCCCCCATATTTTGAGTAACATAAACGATTTATAAAATTATTGTAGATAATTTATTGAATTAACTATTGTTTATCGATTTCTCCATTTCCTGTTGGTCCGTGCATACGATACATTTACAAAATATTGCAGATGAATGGGCTTTGAGTATAGGTCTGTGCTAGTCTGATTGGCTGTAGTATAAAAGCTATGCTGTTCCTCTCACATTATTCAATTCAGATGTTTAGATTGCATATTTCAACAGAAATACGTTTTTTTTTATTTTCCTTAGGTTACCTGCTTGATCGTATTATTGTGTACTGCTGTCATCTACTGGTCAGCACTTATTTCAGTCTTAAAGATGTGCATTGTCACTCATTGTTAATTAATTTTGTTCTAAAGGGGTGTATTTTCACTCTCTCTTTTATGATATACTGGTTCTAGCTGTGAGAGAAAGAGATCATGCTTAGATGGATGGGTTTTGAGTACAGGTCTGTGCAGGTCTTTTTCGCTGAAGTATATAAGCTCTTACTGTTGCTAAGCTGGTTATTGTTTGCTGTCATTTTATTATTATGGTTTATCTATATAGTGCTATTTTATTCCACAATGCTGACTTTACCCCATGAAAGTCGTGAGTGTCCATCATTACAAAAGTTGAATAAAAATGTGGGCAAAATGTCCATTGAGTGAAACAGAACTGGAATAGCTTGCCAATGCCTCAGACTTTCAAGAAGATATGCAACTGCAGGAAGCATCTGAAGATGAGGACCACATAGGTGGTGGTAAAAGTGATTAAGAGAAGTCTGATTCTGAAGTTGAATCTGATAAAGCCTATGATATCAAGACAACTAGTCTGATGCAAGTAACTCAGTCTACAAAAAAATGTAACTTGCAACTCCTCTCAAGGCAGGAAAATTGTCTTCTGCTAACATCATGGAAGCTACTACCGATCCAACTAGTCCATATAAAAAGTAAAGTACAGCTCACCACTTCACGTAATGAGATGCAGGTGTTTGGCAGATGGGGCAACAAAATTTGCTGGTCAGGCAAGATCCAGAATTGAAAGAAGGATCCAGCTCCATGTCTACAATAAAATTTCATATTTTTTTATTTCAACATGGTTAAAATTTACACATATTTATGCCTTTCAACCAACATCATGGTCTTAATCATAACAGCATTATTATGATTAAGGCCATAATACTGGTCGAAGCGCTTAAATACATGTAATTTTTAACCATGTTGAAATAAAAAATATCAAGTTTTATTGAAGATATGGAGCTGGATCATTTTTTCAATCCTGGTCCAACTAGGTATGCAGTCTCAAGAAATAGTGACATAGAATCAGCCTTAGCTTTGTTCCTAAATGACACCATCAAAAATATTCTATGTAAACTGATGATAGAGGGACAAGTGTATGAGGATAAATGGAACAATTTAGATCCGTAAGCTCAAAATGTATGTATTGGGTGATTACTACTTTTAGCAGGGGCATATAAGTCTTACGATGAATCAACTAATAGCTTATGGAATCCCGAAACCAGTCACAATATATCCAGAGCTACAATGTCTTTCAAAAATGTAATGAGATTTGTAGATTACTGTTTTTTTTTATAACAAATCTGATCTGAAAGAAGAGCTAAAGATCAACTAGCCACTTTTATAGAAGTTTGTGATAAATTGATATTCTTCCAAAATTATACAACATTGTGACTGTGGATGAACAACTTGTGGAATACTGAGGAAGGTGCCTCTTCAAAAATATTTACTGATTAAGGCCGGCTTCACACCACGGTTTTCAGCTTTCAGATTCTGTCCGGTATGAACTGAACAGAACCTGATCCGATTGAGTCCCTATGGTGCCGGACTGGTCCTATTTGGCCATCCAGTTTTGCGCTTTCTCTCCCTGAACCAATTTTGTCCGATTTTTCACCAGGAACAAAATTGGAGCCAGCATTGTTTTTGGGCTCCGTTACAAAAATCAGACTAGATAGGATCCTCCCGGATCCGGGGCGATCAAGCACCCATAATATGAAGGTCTATGGGCACCGGATCCACTAAAAAATTGGATCATTTCCCGGATCCAAGAAAATCACAGCGCTGGTTTTGATCTGTCAGCCTGTGTGTGCAGTGCTGCTTTCCATGGTGCTGAAATCTCACTCTGCATGTGTAGTGCTGCTGTCTATGGTGCTGAATGTTCAGCTGAGTCTCTGAAATGTTGTTGTCCATGGTGCTGAATGAGCACGGCAGCATTTCAGAGACACGGATGGGAGTTCAGCACCATGGACAGCAGCACTGCACACACAGGCAAACAGATCAGCATTGTGGACAGCAGCAGAAAAACAAATTCTGCAAATAACAGGATCGGAGGGCATATTTGGCCACACTTTGTGCTCATCCTGTGCTGTCAGGTGGATTCTGCAAAAAAACGGACAGAACCTGACAGCTGAAAACCATGGTGTGAAGCCGGCCTACGCCAGCAAAGTCAGACATCAAGAAATGTATACTTTGTGACAGCAGCAGTTAAAAAAATAAAAACAAGTCATTCTGATAGCAATGCAGTAAGTAGTTGAGATAAAAAAGAGGTGCAGATTATGATGCCACCAAAGGGGAGTTGATACACTAGGTCAACTAACAGCTAGGTACACAAGCAAACGCAAAACCATTTGGTTGCCATTGGTTTTATTTTATAACATTGTTGATGTATCTGCTTACAATGCATTTGTTTTATTGCATGAAATAAACCCCAATTGGAACAGCAATAAACTACATAAACAAAGTCTCTTTCTGGAAGAATTGGGAAGTCATTTCTTCTGCCATTTATTTTAGCAATAAAAGTAAAACCCCGAAGAGAAGGAACAGCAGCCATAATGAACCTTATCCAGCAGCATGCTCAACGAAACAAATCCATAGCCACTACCATCAGTGGAGCCTAAAAAGTTAAAGATGCAACATTTGTCCATCTTTGTTTGGTAACAGTATAATATTACATCTTATAGTTACATTTATGTAAAGCACATATGAGTTATTTCTGTGCAGAATGTAAATATGCCATCACTGTGTGCCCCGGTCACATGATCGGATTGGGCCCAGACACAGGAAGAGACACCAAGGAGTTGGGAGTGATGGAGCCAGCAAGAGAAGGTGAGTTAAAAGCATTTGCTGTTTTTCTATGTGCCTGCCAGCAGGGAGGACTATAGAGTGACTGGGGAATATGTGCCAGCACAGGGAGGGCATATGTTCAAGCACAGGGGGGCTTATGTACCAGCACAGGGGGGCATATGTGCCAGCACAGGGGAGCTATATGTGCTAGCACAGGGGGGCTATATGTGCCAGCACAGGGGGGACTATATGCTAGCACAAGGGGGACATACGTTCCAGCACAGGGGGGACATATGTGTCAGAACAGTAGGGCTATATGTGCCAGCACAGGGGGGCTGTGTGCCAGCACAGGGAGGGAATATGTGCCAGCACAGGGGGACATATGTGCTAGCGCAGGGGGGGCTATATGTGCCATCACAGGGGGCATGTGTGCCAGCACAGGGGGGCATATGTGGAAGCACAGGGGGACTATATGTTCCAGCATAAGGGGACCATATCCAGGATGGGGGAGTATGTACCAGGATGGGGGTTATATATATATATTTATATATATATATATATACCAGGATGACCGACATATATATGATTTGTAAGACAGACACTGGCCTTATAAGTCTGACCCCATTTAACATAAAAAAAATTCTGTTTTCCTTCACCACATTTGGGATGAGTCTTATAATCAGAAGCATCTTATGAAGTGAAAAACACGGTATTTAGGAGGCTGCTTGGCGCAATCTATATAAACGGAACATAGAGTAGGACCGCCCTATTGAGATTTTCCAGGGTGTCTCAAATTATTGATTAATCATTTGCTAAATATCTCATTTTACATGTAAGCACAGTTTGGAATTAATATGTGCATTTGCACTTTTTGAATTGCATACTAACCTCAAGCAGTTCTGGTTCCCCCACTCTTTGATGCATACATATGTACTTTATTTTTTGGTATAGACATTTATTTTCCTGTTTTTCCATAGAAGTATGATGGCATGTATTTGGTTGAACCATAAAGAGCCATCAAAATTAACAAAATATTAAGAAACCCTCTCTGGCCTTTACATTTTTTAGACTCCTTTTTTTAATTATTATTTATCATGTTCTGAGTCTAGAGAGATGCCAAAGTATAATAATAGGGGATAATAAATTAGCTGAGAATAATTTCTCTAAGAATCGAAGAGGTGAATTCTACATTTATCTCATACGCCCATCTCTAATGGTCCATTTACATGCTGCTAAAGAAAGGTAGAAACCGGCAGGTGTTGGAGACAATTGTACCTGATACCTTGTAAACACCGCGCAGTAGCAGCGTGTAATTCAGGTTGAAAGACAGGTATCCAAATAGACAGGGAGGAACAA
>JARQOC010000003.1:636253938-636271613 GCA_033576535.1 Allobates femoralis
AGTGCTCGCACTCAGCCAGCGACTCGCAATGCGGCGCGGTTGCGGTAATCCTTATGGGTTTTACCGCAACCGCGCCGCAAGTGCTCGCACTGAGCCAGCGAGTTAATATGCGGCGCGGTTGCGGTAATCCACAGGGCAATGGGGCACAGGGGCACAGAGGCACAGGGGCACTGGAGCACAGGGGCACAGGGGCACAGGGGCACAGAGGCACAGGGGCACAGAGGCACAGGGGCACAGGGGCACTGGGGCACAGGGGCACTGGGGCACAGGGGCACAGGGGCACAGGGGCACAGAGGCACAGGGGCACAGAGGCACAGGGGCACAGGGGCACTGGGGCACAGGGGCACAGAGGCACAGGGCACAGGCTCCGGAGCACTGTATCAGCATGTGCTGACAGCAGCTGCTTCGGAGCGGGAGGCACAGGGGCACTGAGGCACAGGGGATGGCGGGGGTGACAGGGGCACAGGGGCACTTGGGCACAGGGGCATTGGGGCACAGGGGCACAGGTTCGGAGCGGGAGGCAGAGGGGCACACTGAGGCACTGAGGCACAGGGGCACAGGGGCACAGGGCGGCTGAGGTAGCGACTCGCAATGGCCTCGCGGCCATTGCTCGCGCTACCTCAGCGGTACATCGCTAAATTTGTGGCCGAGCCTGTGGTTCTATTTTCGGCCACCGACTCGCAATGGCCGCTTCGCGGCCATTGCTCGTGCGTGGTGACGTCAGCGGCTCGCAATGGCCGCTACGCGGCCAATGCTTCGCCGTGATGACGTCACAGAGTGTGACATATCCACGGCACGTTGTCGGGGTCCGACACGAAAACGTCTTAGGCAATTATATAGTAGATAAAATTAAAGCACATAATCAAAGCAGAAATTGAACAATCCATTAAAAGCCATCTGTTTTTTTAAATGATATACACCATTAATATTTAAAACATACATTTATATATTGCTATTTCCCAGCTCAATGTGTATTTTAAACACTACAGCATTTTAGCACTTTAACTTTCTACTGCAGAATCTTCTGAGAAAAGATACTTACAGTGAAATGCTTACAGGAATAAAGAACTTGTTTCGACCTTAAAGGTTAGAGTTACAACTATTTTAGAATTCTGTCAGCACTTGAGGTTAGTAACTCTCAGAACTCATGGGTTAAGTATATTCTGCTGCAAAGTGTTCATTTGCCTAAGGCAAAGCCCAACACATATCACTTGTCCAGTATGCGGATTATTGAATATAGCTGACCATAGGGGGAACGATATACAATTATATTTTTCAAGAGAAATTCAGAAAGTCAGAATTTTAACAAGTAGAGTTCTTCAGTCTAAACTTATTGAGATAAAACTCGGTGATAATTCTTCCAAACAAATATTTTTCTGCTATTCCCTCTGAGAAAGAAAATTAAACATTATAATATTAAACTTTTAAAATTGCTTTTTTTAGGATAATGAAATTAATGGTACTAACAAAATTGATGCTAAAAAATAATCATTTTCTTTTTCACAAACATATACATTTAAAGGCTACTATAATACGATACCAATTAATCACACTATATTTTAATGTGACGATGAATTAAAAAAAAACCTGGAAAATACCAATGTCAACATCTGGATAACATATAAAGTATACCTTGACATGAGTTATTAAAGTGGAAAAAAACATATTCCATCCAAAGGAAGTAGCTTACTTTCAACTTTCAAATTCACAACACTTTGATTTTATGATGAATAAATTGAACGGTTCAGTTAAAAAATACAGCACTCTGTCCTTTTTGAGAAACTTTGTGTGTGATGCTGGTCACAAGCAATAACTAGTCTCAGAGAAGCCGAAGACAAACATACAGTTGTGGCCAAAAGTATTGACACCCCTACAATTCTGTCAGATAATACTCAGTTTCTTCCTGAAAATGATTGCAATCACAAATTCTTTGGTATTATTATCTTCATTTAATTTGTCTTTAATGACAAAACACAAAAGAGAATGAAGCAAAAAGCAAAACATTGATCATTTCACACAAAACTCCAAAAATGGGCCGGACAAAAGTATTGGCACCCTCAGCCTAATACTTGGTTGCACAACCTTTAGCCAAAATAACTGCGATCAACTGCTTCTGGTAACCATCAATGAGTTTCTTACAATGCTCTGCTGGAATTTTAGACCATTCTTCTTTGGTAAACTGCTCCAGGTCCCTGATATTTGAAGGGTGCCTTCTCCAAACTGCCATTTTTAGATCTCTCCACAGTTGTTCTATGGGATTCAGGTCTGGACTCATTGCTGGCCACCTTAGAAGTCTCCAGTGGTTTCTCTCAAACCATTTTCTTGTGCTTTTTGAAGTGTGTTTTGGGTCATTGCCCTGCTGGAAGACCCATGACCTCTGAGGGAGACCCAGGTTTCTCACACTGGGCCCTACATTATGCTGCAAAATTTGTTGGTAGTCTTCAGATTTCATAATGCCATGCACATGGTCAAGCAGTCCAGTGCGAGAGGAAGCATAGCAACCTCAAAACATCAGGGAACCTCCTCCATGTTTGACTGTAGGGAGCGTGTTCTTTTCTTTGAATGCCTCTTTTTTTCTCCTGTAAACTCTATGTTGATGACTTTGCCCAAAAAGCTCTACTTTTGTCTCATCTGACCAGAGAACATTCTTCCAAAACGTTTAGGCTTTCTCAGCCTTGCTTTTTTATGTCTCGGGGTAAGAAGTGGGGTCTTCCTGGGTATCCTACCATACAGTCCCTTTTCATTCAGACGCCGACGGAGAGTATGGGTTGACACTAGGGATGGGCGAATACCTTACTATTCGGAATCACTATACCCGCAACGAGTAGGTAGCGGTACTCGCTACTCGTTGCGAGTATAGCGATTCCGAATACTTTTGCAGTGTATCAGTAGATACACTGCAAAAGTCCTGTAAAAGAGAGAAAAAGTGGTTAACAAATAAAAAAATCGTATACTCACCTTAACCAACGGCTGTACCGTAACCGGCAGATGCACATCTATTCATGGAAAAGGACCTTTCCCTCTCTCAGCCAATCAGATGGCTGGGAGAGATCTGGCCAATCAGAGGCCGCTACGTCACAATGACGTAATCGCCAGCGGCCACCTGATTGGCCAGATGGAAAGGTCCTCGGTGTACCTGAGAGGACCTTTCCATCTGGCCAATCAGGTGGCCGCTAGAGATCACGTGATTGTGAGGTGTGGGCCTCTGATTGGCCAGATCTCTCCCAGCCATCTGATTGGCTGAGAGAGGGAAAGGTCATTTTCCATGAATAGATGTGCATCGGCCGGTCCCGGTACAGCCGTCGGTTAAGGTGAGTATCCGATTTTTTATTTTTTAACCACATTTTCTCTCTTTTACAGGACTTTTGCAGTGTATCTACTGATACACTGCAAAAGTATTCGGTACTTGCTACTCCCAAGTAATCCTAATTTACTCGGCGAGCAGCGAGTACACGAATACCGCTACTATTCGGCGAGTGCCGAATAGTAGCGAGTATACTCGCCCATATCTAGTTGACACTGTTGCACCCTTGGACTGCAGGGAAGCTTGAACTTGTTTGGATGTTAGTCGAGGTTCTTTATCCACCATCCGCACAATCTTGCGTTGAAATCTCTTGACAATTTTTCTTCTCCGTCCACATCTAGGGAGGTTAGCCACAGTGCCATGGGCTTTAAACTTCTTGATGACACTGCGCACAGTAGACACAGGAACATTCAGGTCTTTGGAGATGGACTTGTAGCCTTGAGATTGCTCATGCTTCCTCACAATTTGGTTTCTTAAGTCCTCAGACAGTTCTTTAGTCTTCTTTCTTTTCTCCATGCTCAATGTGGTACACACAAGGACACAGGACAGAGGTTGGGTCAACTTTAATCCATGTCAACTGGCTGCAAGTGTGATTTAGTTATTGCCAACACGTGTTAGGTGCCACAGGTAAGTTACAGGTGCTGTTAATTACACAAATTAGAGAAGCATCACATGATTTTTCTAACAGTGCCAATACTTTTGTCCACCCCCTTTTTTATGTTTGGTGTGGAATTAGATCCAATTTGGCTTTAGGACAATTCTTTTCGTGTTTTTTCATTGAAGACAAATGAAATTAAGATAATAATACCAAAGCATTTGTGATTGCAATCATTTTCAGGACGAAACTGAGTATTATCTGACAGAATTGCAGGGGTGTCAATACTTTTGGCCACAACTTTAAATAAATGGAAAGTAAATAACAATAATACTACTTACTGGTAGTAAAGAGAGCTCAAAACAATCCGAGGTCAGGTCCAGGAAATGTCGCAGTACAACGGCCCCTCGAACACGAACATTTTGCTGAAAAGTTGGCATGTTTGAGTTTTGTTTGGTAACTGTTGGGATGACAAAAAGCATCAGTGCATTTGCACTAATGCTTCATTTCTACTGTGCCCATGCTTCGGGTCTACACATGGAAAACATGCCACGATTTTTATTGTGGGAAAATCTCCAGCATATCAATACTTGCACCATATTTTGTAGTGATTTTTACTCATAGATCTCAATGTTAGCTCCTAAATATGCAGCAGATACGCAATTGTGTTCACACAGTGCATATTTGCTGCGTATCTAGTGTGTATATTTTCCGCTGATGACATGTATTTTTGGTCACCAGCACAGGTACAGCAGGCAGGTGCAGGCAGCCACCATCCTTCAGCTGCCTAACTTTAACTTTCTGGTGATGAATATACAGGGGAGTCTTTTTTATTATTATTTATTGAAAAAATGTTAAAAAATGTTGTGGAGCTTTACAGTATTTTTGGTTGTCATCCATGCACAACTAGGCTGCTGGGGGCTGGAATCCCCAGTGTGGGGTGGTCCAAGCATTGTTGTCCCCACCCCCACTGCAAATTGCAGCCCACAGTTGCCGCAGAAAATGGTGCATTCATGGAAGTGCCATTTTTTTGGAGCTGTTCCATACTCTTTAAATTGCCCTGAGGTGGTGGCAAACTGGGTATTAAAGGGGTTAATGCCATCTAAATATTGCCCGCTGGCAGTAAGCCTGAGATTCATAATGTTGGGCTAATGTTAGACTCAGTCCTTATTAATCTCTAATAAATAGTAAATAATATACAACACAGATAAATCATTTTATTTTAACAAAAAACACAAACACATACCTTAATTCCACTTTTATTTCTCCCACATAACATTCCATGATCCTCTGCGATGACTGTTCACATTGGGACCTGAAATTGACTGAGTTTTGGCTTCCACTGTGAGAGTGGTGACATCACAGTGAGTTCATCTCGAGCAACACAGCTCTCTGACCTGAGGTGAACTTTCCCATGAGAAAGGTCAACTGAGTTCAGATATGTAGCTGAACTCAAGTGAAGCTGACTGTGACATCACTCTGCTCATAGTAGTAACTGGAAATCAGTCAGTTTCTGGTCCTGGTATGAATGGTCATCATAGTATCATGGAAGGTTATATGGGTGTATTAAAGATGAAATTGAGGTATGTGTTTGTGTTTTTCGTTCAAATATATTATTTTTCTTTATGTTGTATATTATTTACTATTTACTAGAGATTCATGATAGCCAGGTGTAAAATTAACCCAACATTATGAATCTCTGGCTTATTGACAGCTGGCAATACAAAGCTGGCATTAACTATTATTACCCAGTTTGCCACCACCACAGGGTAGCTGGAAGAGTTGGATACAGCTCCAGCAAATGGAGCTACAATGTGTGTGGGGCGGCTGTGGGTTAAACAGTTGGGCCTCCTTATGCTGAGGATTTCAGGTCTCAGCTGCCTAGTTGTACCTGGCTGGCAACCAAAAATACAGCGAAGCCACTCATAATTTTTTTGAAACTATTTCAAGAAATAAAAAAGGGTTCCCTAATGTTTTTGTTTCTAGCCAGGTAAAACTAGGCTGCTAGGGGTGGGTGGCAGCCTGTACCTGCCTGGAAACCAAAAATACGGCAAAGCCCCATGTTAAAAGACAATGTAGGACTGTGTTCACCGGATCCGTGCTGCACACAGAGGAGACGGTCAAAGGGAGATTGGATCACAAGTGACTTTTATTTCCATATTATTGGAAATAAAAGCCACTTGTGACCCAATCTCCCTTTGACCAACTCCTCTGTCTGCAGTACGAGTCCGGTGAACACAGTCATACATTGCCTTTTGTCTATTACGTTTAACCATTGATGTGTGGACCAAGCAGCAGCCATTTTGTGTGTATGCTGGTTGTTGCTACACAACGTGACCAGGTGAGCAATGACCATTTCTGGTCTACTTATTTTATCGAGATAAGACCTGTTTGCGATTCCTCTCCTCCACAGTTCTACATATTGCTTTAAGCCCCATTTCAGTCTTTTTTAAATAATTTAAAGAAATAATTAAAAAAAATACATTTGATTACCATCCAGGTAAAACTAGGCAGCTGGGGTTTGGAGACATCCCATACCTTCCTGCTGTACCTGTGCTGGAGAGCCCCATATCATCTGCACAAAATATTCCCTAATATGCAGCAAATATGCACTTGTGAGCACTGCAGAATACTTTCTGCATATTTAGGAGCTAACATTGAGGTATTCATGGAATTTCTATGTACAGGGTGGCCCATTTATAGGGTGGGCTATTTATATAGATACACCTAAATAAAGTTGGATCCAAAATGGCCACCATGGTCACCACCCATCTGGAAAAGATTTCCCCCTCCCATATACTAATGTGCCACAAACATGAAGTTGATATCACCAACCGTTCCCATTTTATTTAGGTGTATCCATATAAATGGAGCACCCTATAAATGACCCACCCTGCATTTCCAGAGCAGTGCTATAATGTAGTGTTGGCATTTAGATAAGCCGCGGCTGCAAGAAAGTGACACATGCCTAACAAGAAGGGCTTATGCCCTATCTTACTCTGTGAAAAGGTTAATAAAAATGTATGTGCACATGCTTATACTGTGGAGGGACCTGGTGAGGAGAAGCACAAGTTTTTTTTCAAACCACAACTTTATTATGATCAATGATTAAGTGCCCTCGGCTTTTGCCCCTTTCTTTTATCTTTTCTATATAGTAAGTTACGATATGATCATTCACTTTAGTGATCCTGAGAGAAATTATTGGTATCACAACAGCACTAATAAACAACTAAGGCCGACTTCACAGCATGGTGAAATCCGATCCGGGGCTGTCAGGGGTGAACCTGATAGACCCGGACCGGATTTCGGCCCCATAGTATGCTATGGAGCCGGATGGAGCCGGATGGCAACTATCTGCCATCCAGCTTCCATCTGTCCAGGAGAATCTGGAAGGATTCGGATTTTTCTCCCGGACACAAAAATGCTGCATGCAGCATTTTAGTGTCCAGGGGAAAAAAGCTGATCCTCCCTGATGCTCCCGGATCCTCCCGGTCCAGTGTGATCCGTCGCCCCCTAACATGATGGGGGTCTATGGTGCTGGATCGCACCAGAGCCACACCCGGGAGCCGGACGCTGGATGCTGAAGCTTAGCACCACTCAACTTCAGCACCATAGAGCTGTCCCCTGCTGACAGTTCAGGACCACGGCTCGCTCGCCGCGATTTTGAATTATCAGCAGCTGCAGTTGCAAATGAGCCATCTGGCTGCACACCGGACTGGAGGGCATAATTGGCCCTCCAGTTCTGTGTCCATATCCGGTCCGGGGCTGTCAAGTTCACCCCTGACAGGCCCGGATCGGATCTGGCCGTGGTGTGAAGCCGACCTAATAAACCAACATTCACTTTGATTATTTCATACTTAAATAAGTGTTATATATTTGCATAGCAGTTGGCACAAAAATTTTCCTGTATCTTTCCTTCTTAAACCTCTATAGGATTAGACAATTGTTGAAGGTGCTCCTATAGTTCATGAACAGATCATATAACGGGTGTCCATTATTGTTCATTATCGCCATACGGTTCTTTTCTCCTCTAACCCCTTAAAAGTGTCAAGATGGTGGCCAACAGTTGAGCTGGCCTTAGGCTGGCTTCACACTGCAGTCAGGTCTGATCCGGGGCTGTCAGGGGTGAACCTGACAGCCCCGGACCGGATCTGGACACAGAACCGGAGGGCAAATATGCCCTCCAGTCCGGTGTGCAGCCGGATGCTGCAGAACTCAGCTGTCCCCTGAAAGTGGTGCTGAACCATTTCACAGGGCACAGCTATCTGGTGCTGAAGTTCAGCGTAGCTCACACTGAACTTCAGCCGCAGGTGTCCGGTTCCTGGATCCTCCCGGATTGGAGCAATCCAGCCCCATAGACTCCAATGTTAGGGAGCGCTGGATTGCCCCAGATCCGGGAAGATCCGGAAGAATCTGGGAGGATCTGATTTGGGGAGATTTTTCTCCCCGCACACAAAAATGCAGCATGCTCCGATTTTGTGTCCGGGAGAAAAATCCGATTCCTCCCAGATTCTCCCGGACACATGGAAACCAGATGGCAGAGAGTTGTCATCTGGCTCCATCCTGCCCCATAGGATACTATGGGGCCAAAATCCGGTCCGGAGCTGTCCGGTTTACACCGGAGAGCCCCGGATTGGACCTGACCGCAGTGTGAAGCCAGTTTGTCTGCAGAATTACCAGCAGCAGCTGTCTTTGACTACTCTGAGCCGGCAAAGATTGGCACTTAGCAAGACATACAGGTATTTAGTTATCAACTACCTGCCTTTAAAATCTTAGCCCTATAGCAAATAAAATATGGAAAATCCCAGATAACCCCTTCAAAACCAGACATTTTTTGCATGTAACTTTTGCATTTGTATTAGTAAATTATATTCATAATGCATACACCTCCATGAAAATGTGATAGTATTTTCAACTTTGAGATTTTTTGGTTCATTTTAAAGATTTAAGATTTACATTGTGCCTCAATATGAACCCTATTTCAGTACTGAAATGCTTTTAGCACATTCATACATCAGTTTCTGGTTTTTTTTAACTGCAAACAGACAAGTTGTTTTCTTTTCCCATGTGGCATCCTTATTGCATTTGTTTTTTTAAAAAATGGACTATACATGAGGAATACAATCTTGTGTAAATGTACACTTTATCTATTGCGATATCTATTTTGCATTCATTTATCGTCCATTGGCATATGATATAGCATTGACTAATATGTTGTGAAATAAACTATACAATGGAAAAACCTTTCCCAAAAATTGCATACCCAGCAAATTTTCAACAGAGATAGATGATCATACAAATTGTATATACTTTCAAACCCCTTTTAGAACCTTATTAAGAGCGTGATAATGCAAACATGCACTAACGAAGATAAATCTAAGATGAACTAAGACAAAGTATAATTGTTGTCTTAGCAGGACTCAGCATCTATTACTCAAAACAGGATAATAATTTCAGATGATTAGATGAATTTACAATCCTCTATCCTTCTGTCTAAGAAATAAACGGAAGAGAAAAGTAGACCATGTGTTTGTTTAGAAACATACTATATATATAAATATATCAGTGGCGGACCGTGATCCCGGAGGGCCCTGATGCAGTTATAGTGATGAGCCGGGGGGAAGGGGATCAGGGGTGCTAGTGGTCGCCGACGGTTGGGGGGGTGGGTGCAATTGGTCGCCGGTGAGGAGTGGGGGGGGGTTGGGGGTGCTGGTGGTGGCCGGCGAGGAGCGGGGGGGCGGGGTGGGGGGTATTGTAGATGCAGCTCTCCTACCTGCGCTTAGCCGCCAAATGCAGTGGAGCCGGGGCGGAAGAGGAGAGGAGAGGCGGGGTCAGGCAAGGGAAGCAGGAAGCTTCCCTCAATGACCCTCCTCTCCTCTGACATCGGGTTACGGGGGTCGGCTGGGGGCCCCCCTGCAGGCTTGAGAGGCCCCCTAGCCGGTCGGGGCCCTGGTGCAGCTGAACCAGCTGCACCACGGTAGGTCCGCCCCTGATATATATATATATATACATTCTAGAGATAGGCCCGATGCTATTGCATCGGGAGGGCATCACTGCCACGCTGCGCTCTTTTTGGCCTCCCTGCGCTCCCTTTGTCCTCCCTGTGCTCTCTTTGCCTATCTGCTCCACCTTGTGTCTCTGCCCCCCTTCCCTCTTTCTTTTTCCCTGTGTCTCTGCCCCCCCTTCCTCTCTCTTCTGCCCCATGTCTCTGACCTCTCTTCTGTCTCTCTTCTTCCCCGAGTTTCTGCCCCCCCTTCCCTCTCTCTGCTACCTCCTTTCGTCTCTCTGCCCCCCTTTCCTTTCTCTGCTCCTTCTTTCGTCTCTCTGTCCCCCATCCCTTACTCTGCTCTCCCCTTTTGTTTCTGTGGCCCCCTTCCCTGGTTCTCCTTCCCATTCTGTTTCTATGCCCCTCCTTCCCACTCTCTGCTCCCACCTTTCTTCTCTCTGCTCTCCTCTTACCTCTTTCTGCCCCCTTCAGTCATTCTGGTAACCCCTTGTCTCTCTGCCCCCCCTTCAGTCTTTCTGTTCTCCCCTGGTGTCTCTGCCCCCCTTCAATCTTTCTAGTCCCCCCTTATGTCTCTCTGCCCCTTTTCGTCTCTGCTCCCCCCCTCCCATCGTCTCTCTGCAACCCTTTCTGGTCCCCTTTATGTCTCTCTGCCCCCCTTCCCTCTCTCTGCTGCCTCCTTACGTTTCTCTGCTCCCCCTTCTCTGTCTCTGTTCCCCCTTCCCTCTCTCTGCCCCCCTTCATTCTCTCTACTCCCCCTTCAGCCCTTCAGTCTTTCTGCCCCCCCCCCCTGTTTCTCTGCCTCCCCCTTCAGTATTTCAGGTCCCCCTTATGTCTCTCTGCTCCCATTCAGTATTTCTGGTTCCCCCCCCCCCATGTCTCGCAGCCCCCTTCCCTCTTTGCTTCCCCCATTTTGTCTCTATACCCCCCCTCTTTATCTCTCTGCCCCTTCTTCATTGGTTAGTTTCCTAACTTAAGCTTGAATTGGATTTCACTTCTGACCAGGCTTGAATTGGATTTCGCTTCTGACCACTCATTGTTGTACAAGGTGTGGGGGGCGACTTGCCATGCACACAATGGGCCTGCATAGGACACCATTCACACTGATACATATGATGCAGAGTGTCTGAAAGCTACCCAACTGCTCTGCTGTGTAAGCAAATGGGCCGCACAGTAAAATATTTCTACACCACTAGATGAACGGTGCCCCATGTTGTTAGGACTCATGAGCATGGGGATCCGTGACGAGGAGCTTAAGTGTCTTGGCCAATACATCAACCAATATCCCATTTATAAAAGTTTTTTGTTCATCATATCAAAAACTTTTTTGCACTTTTTTATTCAACTCAGGGTGCAGTTGGGCCCCATGGGGCACTGTTCATCTAGTGGTGCAGAAGAATTGTACTGTGCGGCCCATTTGCTCAGGCAGCAGAGCAGTTGGGTAGCTTTCAGGCACTCTGCATCATATGTATGTATCAGTGTGAATGGTGTCCTATGCAGGCCCATTGTGTGCATGGCAAGTCGCCTCCCACACCTTGCTGTAGGTTGAGGTGATTTATTAGCCTGCACCTGGGCTTGCTTCACATAGTGGGGTCTGACTGCATCCTGCAAATGCAATGTTGGTTTTTGTCTTTGGCATCGATGGTAAGTCCTTCAGTTTCCCCTAAAAAGGCTTTACTTGGCCTCAAACAACTGATTGCCAAATCTTCTTTATCACAAAGGTTCTTATTGGCCTCCAAAAAACCCATTGCCAAATCCCTGTCTGTTGTCAAATAACCTTGTATTGGGCCTACAATAGGTGCTTTACATATCTTTGTGCATTAAACATGAGTGGGATGTACTTAGTATTTAGGTCATTGTGAAAAGGAGAATAAGCATGGTGGAAGGGGTAATAGGCTTTGTGTTGGAGGTGTATGTGGGAAGGTACTACTGATAATGTTACTGAAACTTGTACTGATCAAACACCGACTTATTGTATTCCAAGCCAAGTGACATTTCTATTAACGAATGACCTACTACAGTCTGTATTTGGTAGCAGCAGAGCAATATGAGTTGTGCATTAGGCCCACAAAGACCTTTTGCTACAGTTAATGGCAAGCCCTTCATCAAGTGGCCTCTCCTACTCTTCCTCCAAATCAACATCACACACAGTACAGTCCTCAGAGGACTCAATTACCCATGTTTCACCCTGTGTCACAACTTTTCAACCACACAATTAAATGTGGGGAAACACAGATGGATGATTCTGAAGAGATGTTCACACTTTCTGTTCAATGGGCATCTGAGGTCTGCTCCAAAAATGTACACACTCCAGTGGAGGAAAGCATCTGCACTGATGCCCAAAATCTTTTGAAGTTGGATCTGGACAAAGTAGAGTCTGAGTAGAAACCATACCTTCATTATCAGACATTAACCCCTTGGAATGGAGCTGATGATGATGAGACTCAGATACCTGTGGAACACCTGCGGTG
The DNA here is from genome assembly GCA_033576535.1 of Allobates femoralis. Taxonomy (NCBI): domain Eukaryota; kingdom Metazoa; phylum Chordata; class Amphibia; order Anura; family Aromobatidae; genus Allobates; species Allobates femoralis. Next base: position 636,266,313 of record JARQOC010000003.1, read on the forward strand.
TACTTTACATTCAGGGCAGGAAGAGGAGGAGATTGACTCTAATGGCGAGGAGTAGGACAACTGAGTGAATGATGATGAGGTTTGAGGTCCCACTTGGAATGAACCCAGAGTCACATAGCTGAGTAGGTCAGCAGAGGAGATGAAGGAGGAGGATGAGGAGGAGGTTAGGTTGTGTCTTCCCATACAGAGACTTAGTGCTGAAACCATGACAAGCACTGCATCCTCAGCCACAACTCTGGGTCGGCAGTTGTCAAGGGCAGCAATTGTTGCTGAGTCTGTGCCTTTTTTGAGACCGCAAAAGATGACCCAACTCATGCTATTTGCAAAGTTTATTAAAAAAAATTAAGTAGAGGCAAAAAATAACAACAACATTTTCCCTAAAAATATTTGTGATTCTGGCAAATGTACTGTGTTACAACGAGGCCTAGTGGGTCTCAACGAACTCCATTTACTGCATAAAACGTATCTGCTGCTTCTTCCTCCCCTGCCTCTTGTTTACCCGATACAGTCAGGGCGAGTAAGAGCCCATCAGCTGTTACGGTAGTGGACACGCCTGCTGTTTTTTTTTTTATTTAAATGATTTTGAAATAACAGAAGAAACAAACTCCATCATAAGGTATTACAGTAAGGAGAACTAACATCTCCAGGTTATGGAGTCTAATATAGATTTCACATTAAATTTCAAAGAACAGATCAACATAAACACAGACTAGTGTAGCATTCAGGTTGTAATCAAAGCAAGTTCAGTAAGAGCGAACAGATAAACTGAAAAATATAAAGTTATAGCAAGAGTCAATATTAGATGTGGGCATTGTATAACAGGGTTAAGGAACCTTCTGTAGGGCTGATCCTCCCAAAGGAGGTGGGGAACTAGAACACTGCCACATCGGTGAATCGTCACAGGGGAGCCAAAGCATGGGACCCAGTATGAAGACAAAAAACACAAGCAGCTACTCTTTCATGTGTTTTTCTATCCAGGGGTTCTATGTTTTAAGGAAGCAATCATGTGTAAAGGTCTCACAACTAGGTAATTCCTCTAGTGTATATAGGTCTTTAATTTTATCCAACCATTCTACCATTGTCAGAGGAGATGGCTGTTTACATTTTGTGGAAATCAAGTGTTTAGTTGCTCCGAGCATCAACAGGGCTAGTCCATGTTTATTGATTTGAATGTTTTTAGATGGAAGTGATAACAAAACCTTCGTAGCTCTGAGGTCTTGTCTAATCAGACCCATATCTCGTAATGTGGTATTGATATCAGCCTAGAACTGAGACAACTGTGGGCATGACCAAATAACATGAGCTGGGGTGCCAATCGAGGCATTACATCCCCAACATAAGGGGGACTCCCAAAGGTCAAAATGATACCGTTTTTCAGGGGTTCTATAACATCTCAAAAGCAATTAATACACATTTTCTTAGAGTAAAACAAACCTTGAAAAACCGTGCAAATTTAGTAATATATTTTTCTTGTCTTGGGCAGACAGAGAACTAAAAAGTTCCACTTCCCAGGAATGTACGAATAGTGAAGAGCTATTTATATTAGGATTGAGGAGGTTTGCGTAAACTTTGGAAACTACTTTCAGAATAGGGGACGTAGTTTTATTAACACCTCCAACCAAAAAACTTGGGAAGATGGTTTGAATAGTTTTTTAAATTGAAGCGTTATTTGTTTCACATGAAGCTTTTGAAGGTAAATAACCGTTCGTTTTTGGCTACCAACGGCCATGAGTCCACATAAGTGATTTTGTTATTTAGCAAATAAGACATCAGGATATCCGACAAGGACAACTAAAGGTCATAAGCGTCCTCAAAGTCTTGGTTGAAAAGACAAGGGATCAGACAGATCGACACCGTATCCATGAAGTCACCACACCTGCTCTTTTTGATCAATCTCAGACACCAAGCACACCACTCTTTTATTAACCCACCATCACATCTCCACCTGTACTTCCCTCACAGTGCTGCAGTTTGTCAGGTACACTCTACTCCACGCTCCCTCAGCACAGCAGCCAGCTCTTGGTTGGGCAGTTATAGTCACAGAAAATATTATTTCTCTCCTATACATCCCAAAGTAAATACTGTCTTTCCGTCTGGTGGATACAGAAAGCTGATGGTCATCTCAACCACCCAGTACCACTCTTGCCCAGTCACCATTACTTCTCAAAGCAAGCTGTGCTTGCACTACACCAGCATATTGCAACCAAATCACCTGCACCTTGAGAAACTCTGTGTGCGTTACATCTCACTGACTGGGCACTGGGTGGGCCAGGCAGGGAAGGGGTGACTCCTCAAGTCTTGAAATCCTAAATACTTTTGGGAGAAAAGTATCCCTGTACCACCTTATCCACTGCTTCTGCCTCCTCCACCTCCTCTATGGCCTCCAGCTGCACCCTTGACCACTCCCTTAATGTTCTAACAGTCCAAAGAGAATCCCCCACCTCCTTACTGCACTGCTAGGGCTCACCACCATAAGGCAGTGTTGAAATTAAAATGTCTTGGAGATGTCAGTTACACAGCTGAAGAGTTGTGGACAGTTATGCAGGCCGAGTTTGACTAATGAGTGTCTCCACTAAACCTGAGTCCAGGGATGGCCATGTGTGATAACGGTGTAAACCTGGTGGAAATGCTGCCTTTGTGCCTGGTGAATACAGAGGGTTTTTGAAAGCTCATGGCCATCGCAGCCCCCCAGTACCAGATGCCCAGTTGCTTCTACTTCTTAAAGAATTCATGTTGCAGACAACATCACTGCTGTCTTGAGAAACTATGTGTGTGACAGGGTGTATTTCACCACAGACACCTTTAGAAGTAATCATGGCCAGAGGTGTTACATGTCGCTAACTGGGCACTTGGTGTCTCTGATGGCTGCAGGGAAAGGGGCTGCTGTATAAGTCTTGCCGTCACCACGGTCTGTGAGTAAAACCTTTGTATGTAGCACTTCCTCTACTGATTCTGCTTCATCCACCTCCTATAGGGCCCCTAACTGCACAGAAGGAATCCAGCACATCTCCTTACTACGCTGACAGCAGGGCTTAATGCCATCAGGCTGTGTTAACATTAAAATGCCTGGGAAATGTAAGTCACACAGCTGAGCAGTTGTGGTCAGTTGTGGAGACTGAGTTTCATCAATGGCTGTCTCCACTGAACCTGCAGCCAAGAAAGGTTGTGTGCAACAATGCTGCAAATCTGGGTGAGGCCATGCGCCGGAGCAAGGTAACACACTTGCCTTGCATGGCTCACATCCTGAATCTTGTCGACAAATAATTTCTAGCCCACTATCTCAGCCTAGATACAGTGCTGCAGAGGGCAACGTCACCGTGTGCTCACCTTCGATGTTCACACCGTGCTGCTCAACCTCTTGCATTGCTAAATCTTTCAACCTGCTGGTTAACCGCCTGATATGCGATGTGCCGAAATGATGAAATTCCACTCTGCATATTTTGTAGCGACTGTGGCAGCAGTATGTCATTATACTGGGCCAGCACTATCCTGAGGTGGTGAAAATCATGGTGCTAGAGTGGTCACAGATCAAGGACCTCTGCACCCTTCTGCACAGTTTTAAAGTAACGACTAAGATGTTTAGCACTGATGATGTCATTCTCAGCATAACTATTCCAGGTCATCTACCTGGTGACCAGCATGCAGAATCAGGTGTTGGTCCAAGAGGAAGAAGAGGAAGTAGAGGAGGAAGTATATGCAAAAGTGATAACAAGATCTGAAAGGTCCAGACTGTCATCAGCACAGAGGTGGGTGGCTTGGGGGATGGAGGAGAGGGGTCGATGAGGGCTCATGGTAGGAGCTAAACAGTTGATGAAGGTGCAGGAAGAAGAACAGGAGGATGAAGAGACGATGTTCATGGAAGATTCAACAGATGACGGAGATTTTGGTCACATTCCTGTTGTGCGAGGTTGATGGGAGAGGGCAGAGGAAGAAAGTGGGAATGATACCCACCACTAACAACACAACCAGGACTTGGGCCTCATAAATGCACAAGACACATCAGTGCCTTCTTGCTGCACTATCTGCAACATGATCCGCAGATTTTTAGGATTCAAAGTAATATCGAGTATTGGATTGCTACAGTGTTAGTATAAAAGTAAATTTAGCCAAATGCTTCCCACTGTGCAAAGGAACGCACGCATGGAGAAGTATCACAAGAAGCATTTAGGCAATATGAGGACCGAATTTTCCCAAAACACCTGTGGCGGACATAGTGCTCATCGCATTTCTACACTTCCAACCCAGAGAAGTCCAGTTTTCATCACAGAAACGTTACCACCAGCAGAGAATCTGTTACCAGCAATCTGTTTGAGTCTTTTGATAATTTTGTAGACCATCCTTTGCAATGCCAGAGGAAAGGACAAGGCTGACACATAATCAACGTCTAGAGAGGATGGTGCTGGAATATCTACAGTTCAATGTCGATGCCATGACTGTGGAACTGGACCCTTGTACATTTTGGGCTTAAAAGCTGGAAATGTGACCTGAGCTCTCCACTTGTGCCTTGGAGCTGGCATTCTTCAGAATGTGTCTCCAGGGCTGCTGGTGGTGTCCTGACAGATAAGCGCATACAGCTGTCAACTAACAGTGTAGATCACCTAACATTTATCAAGATGAACAAGTCAAGGATCGCCAACCCAGTGTCAGAATGGGGAGACTAGGTGTGTACTTTTTAGTGTGCTGCATTAACCTCCACATTACAATCTTTCAACTCTGGGGCAAGTGTTTCCACTTTAGTGGTGGTTGTGCCTAATTTTTAGAAAAGTGAGGACTTTTGGCCTGTGTGCAAATAACATGGAGTAACTCAAATAAAAATACTTTTCAAAGTTTGAGATGTGAATATTTCAAAACGTTATAATTATGTGCATAAAACAAAAAAAAAGTAATTACACAGGCTTAAAACGCCCAATATATGCATTCTATATAATTTTTTATATATACTGTGTATGTATATATATATATATATATATATATATATATATATATTTATATTTATATATAAATATAACAGTTTTTTTGTCTAACAGTTTTTTATATAAAAGTTGTAGTAAACAAGGTGCAGGAATATTTCTTTTCAAAAACTTTCCTTTACAACTTGACTGATTATCCCCAACAGTTTTCACATATTATTTTTTTGGAAGAATGTTCCTTGCAGACATTTTGTACACAAGTAGTACAGCAACGCTCAGATTTCCTTTCCTTCTTTGCTGGACAAATATAGCAGCGCTTTCTTTTTTTTTCTCTTGGCTCTGGATGTTCCTGAAAATGTATACCACATCGGATCATAGCTTCTGTACTTTG